>WOVY01014708.1:427500-840062 GCA_013436015.1 Rhipicephalus annulatus | reverse complement strand
CACCGGGCGGGGGAGTGAGAGCGTGTTGGGATAGGGGAGACTAAGTCTATCGATTCACAGCTTCCACGGAAACAGTCCAGACGACCGCTGTCCGCTGCCGATATGAAGCTGGCGCGGCGCTGCGGCATCTTGCGAACCAGTCCACAGACTTCAACAAGACGCCTCCTCTCCGTAACTCATAGGCACATTGGACACGGAAAGAAGGCCGTCCATCCTTCCCTGCCCCGTATCTACCTTTGCCTGGTGAGCGCAGCCATCCATTCATTGCACGAATGCGTAGCCATGGCCAAGGGAGCTACCCGGCTGCTTCATCTCAGCCTCTGAGCCTCGTGGTGGACCATACGCTTCACTACCCGAATGGTACGAAGCCTGCCAACTTGCTATACCCCCGGATAGCGTCTTCTCCTATGAGCGGCCCGAAGAACCCTCTTGAACGCACATCATGCAATGACAGTTATCGACGCCCATGTGATGCTTTGTTCCAAAGCAAGACGACCTCGCACAACCCCTTCTTGCTGCAGGCTCATTCTCCGACATCGCTATTACTTTCGCGCACCCACCTGACCACCACTGGCATCCACACCCGCATCATGAACGAAGGAAGAAAAACGCCTTCACCTTTCTTCTGGGGTCATCCACCATTTGAGCCTAGTTCGCCCTTGAAGGATGCTTACATCATTTATTAGGGGAAATTAACTGTCACGTATCACCTTCAGCAGTGAGTCCCCTGGCTAGACACCCCATATTATGAAGGGGGGATCTTGATAGCCGGTCTTTTACGAGGATGAGTTTCTGACAGAAGGCAAAGTTCCGGCATCACTCGGTCTTCCAAGACGACAGTGCATCTAAGAGATGAACAGAGTGCGGGAAGCGGGGACACTGTCTGGAGGAGTTTCGCGAAAGAGTGTTTCTATGTTTTTAAGTGTATTTATACCTTGCCGTTTTATATGTATTGAATAAATACCTCTTCTGATATTCTAAACGCTTCTCTACTATATCTGCAATAAGTAGTGGTTGATGGGATAAAAAATAGAAAAGGGAATCATTAGCTACCGCCCCCGAAAAGATAATCGAAAACTTAAATCATATGCCGATAGTTGCTAGTAGTGCTGGTTACGGTGGTATCAAGTAATGATTTCGTTAAAACTATTGCTCATAGCATTACATCACGAGATATATGTTGGCGTCGCTAACGATCTTCCTAGATATATGTGCGTAGGATGAGAAGCTGTTATCGATAACTTTAAGAACGACATTATCAGTGTAAACCGTGAGTCAAACAGCCGGATCACGCACCCTTTGCTAGCGGCCTACGACTCGCACATGGCAGCCTTTGTCACATATTTTTGTGTGGCACCCCGCGTCGTCACCAACTGCATTATATATAAGCGTGCAATAAAAAATCTCTATTTCATAATCGGCATCGAGAGTCGTTTTCGTAATCGGTATGGATGTTTCTCGACTCCTCTAGCCCAATCCTTAAGAGAAATTACTCATATAGGGCATTCAGAAGGGATGTATTTTTTGCAATGGCAAAGTTATTTGGCCATTAGTCAATCACTCACTCCCTCCCCATTTTTTTCAACCCTCAGTACTGTCCCAATCTTACAGCGAATAAATTTCGTGACTATTGCCCGCTATAGCAGGGTGAGTTTGAGAGCAATGGTGTAGACCACGGGCCGCGAAATTTAACACTTTTTTTCATTTGTAATGACTGTGTGAGGGTCATGTTTCTAATAGATATGTGGGATATAACGTCCCCAAACCTTCACTTGATTATGACTGATGGCGTAGTGGAGGACTCTGAAAATTTCGACCACCGGGAGTTCTTTAACGTGCATCCAAATCTGAGCAAATGGGCCTGCAGCATTTTCTTCTCTATCAAAAATGCAGTCGGCGACGCCGGGATCCCATCCCGCGACCTGCGGGTCAGCAGCTGAGTACTTTAGCCACTAGACCACAGCGGTGAGGCAGTGTCACGTTTCTTTCAAGTTGGGTGCATTCAAACGCGCTTGCCACATGGCTTGGTTAATTGGCAGAACTAATGTGTTTAGTCCTTCTTTATTATAGGGATATTGCATCGTACCCACGTCAGTGTTCTTTGGATTATAGTTCTGGATTGCTGACTCGAAGATCATGGGATAAAATCCAGGCCGCGGCAGCCAGATTTTCATTTAGCCAAAATGCTAGACAGCAATGAACTCTTGGTGGTCGCAATATCAGGAGTCCTCCACGAAGGCATCTCTTATGATCACATCCTGGCTTTGGAAGGTCAAACCGTGCCCTTTATTGTTCTTATCTAGTACCGTAATAGCCTTGCGTAAAAGGCTAGTGACCAGACGAATGCTTCGCCTATAGACAGTTTTAAAAATGGACTTCTTTTTCTATTTAATTATTGTGTACAGCGGCATTCACACATCGCGAATTGAATTGACAGCATGTTTAAACCATTATACGGGGTGTTTCAAGAAATAAGTCTAATAATATTTTGAATCAGCAAAAGGCGCTATTTGCTAGACGTCTTCGCAGTTTTTTTTCTGTAGTGGCAGGCGTCTTAATAGGGTTGAGGACATCAGTTGAGACAATAATAGGAAAACTTTACCTTCCAAATAATGAAGTTAGGCACTTAAGTCATATGAGAAAATTGAGGTCCTTCATACGAAAAGCCCATTGCGGCTTTGAGATATTGGAAAAGTGGCGTGCTATAATAACAGCGAATTAATTTATTCCTTGTGATTCTGCGGAGAAACCGAAACCAAAACGCGAAGCAGAGCAACTGCCTTATTTTTCTAAGGCGTTCGAAATGAGAGAGCTTTGTTATATCTACCATGAGTAGAGTTTGTTTGTGTGCGTTTCTGGACTGCGCTCGCAATTACAACACGCATGGTACACATTCGTTAACCAAAGGGGAAGAACTACACCCCCGTAACAGCTTGTTTTGAACTGCGACGTCATTGTAGTTGCGCTCATTGGTCCTTCAATTTCGGTTTCGTCGCAGAATTTCGGAGAATTTCAATAATTCGCTGTTATTATTAAAGGCCGCTTTTTCAAAATCTCAAAGTGGCAATTGATACTTTGCGTGAAGGACTTTATTTCTCCTGCTTGATTTAACTGCCAAACTCCACTAACTCAAAGGTTAGGTATTTAGCTTTCTTAATTACTCTTACAAATTATGTCTTCAACTCATTTAAAGAGTCTACCTCTACAGAAACATCGACTGTAAAGACAGCGAGCATATAGTGCCTTTTGCTGATTTTTAATGAATATTGGGCACATTTCTTGAAACACCCTGTATATTATGTATACACTGAATATGTCATTGCAGTAACATGTTCATAAATAACTTTCATGTAGGAAATATTTGTGTCTACAATAACTAAGTCAAGCCCAAATGAAACGTTGTAATTTATAGGAGTCAAGCACATTTTTTTTGTGAATAACGACAATAGTGGGCTATATCAACTTTAGCCGCAGTATAGATTTCAGCTACTTAGGGGACATGAACACACTGGCGAAAAATTGTTGGAGAGGTCTCCGACCATATTAATAGTGGCAAAAAAGTGCATTTTTTTTCAGTTCAAACTGAAATGTTCGTGTTTTTTTTTTTTGAAGACCACGTACTCGTCAGAGTCGTTTAGGAAGGATCGTTTAGGAAGGAGGAAAAACAGCAAGAGCCTCAGGCCCCTGCTAAGCAACACGATTTGCCCTCGCGTGCGCAAAAGAATATCTTCACTCCGGGCACCACTTCTCGAGCAGACCATTCGGAGACTGAATCATCATCCGTCTCTAGTTCCTCGGGGAACACCACACGCCAGCCTCGCCATCTCCCGCCGCTTCAGGTACGGCGTGGGAGGAAACAGGAGCGGCTATATTCTTCTCCTCCACCTCTCCTGCTCTCCCTTCCCATCCGGCCGTTGAGACCGAATTTGAGTTGCCGGCCGCACCAACAACAACGGCGAACATGGCGGCACAAATGCCTATCGAGCGACAGAAAAAAAAAAGCTTCCTTGCCGTTTCTCGCGATGCCGTCACGGCACTCTGGATTACCGACCTCTGGCGCGTCCGCGTCAACGACCGATGCACAACCTCGTGGCAGTGTGATCGTCGTGTACCTTCTGCAGGCGCCTAAACGCTCCTTCAAGTGGAGAAGATCTGTGAAATACCTGTAAAGCGCAAGCTTTGAGGAGATAACATCTTCACGTGAGTAGTCTACGGTGATGACATGGACCTTCACGCCGTTGACTTCGTCGCCAACTTCGTTTCAGCTGTCCTCGTTGTCTGGTGCGTCTGCCGAAGAAAGTTCCTCACCCTGACTTTTCAGGGCACCACCACAATACCGGAAGTGTCCCTATTCAAGCTGCTGAAGCCGGTCAGTTCTCTCTTGCCCCGGCTCCTCCCTTTAGTGTACCAGCTTCGGTAGCTTCGGCCACGCCACTGCAACCTGCACGCGTGACGAGTGCTACCTCCGTTATAGTGGCAGCCACCCCTGAATCGAGGCCGCGTTGCCTCAACTTCGTGTAACGGCAACCGCGCAGCGAATGAAGCGTGCTGCCCTTCTTGGCTGGTCCAGCGTAAGACCACCGTCATTCTCGCCTATTTGCAAGGAGCACGCCATAGAGCGGTCAACGCCTCCAACAAGCGGAGCAGTGCGGTGCTCGCCGCTTGGTTCGTGACGCTTTCTTCTCACCGGTCTCCTTCATTTACCAGTGAGTGTGTCAGCTCGTGTGATGATGGTGCACCTTCAAGTGCTATATATATGGCTGATTCACTAAGTATAACCATTATTTTGTAATATTTACAGAAAAGAGGTATCTGCGTGCTATTTGCGGCATTGCCTTCCTGTGGCAGGAGGCATCTTCAGATGGGTGAAAGCAAAAATTACGGGAGTAATATAGTAGTAATTACAGCAATTGTTTTAACCAATGGTGATAGCCGGTCGAGTCAATTGAGGGTGTTGTCAAAGTGAATGGTAGATGCACTGTTTGGTGCGTCGGTTTTGATTGCTGCAGCGAAATTAGGTTCATTGCATCGCTCAGCGTTGATCAGTGGCCACTTTTCCTAAATTTCGAAGTGGTTATGGACGATTCGTAGGGAGCGCTGGAATTCACCTTTTGACTCGGCCGGCTATCACCACTGGTTAAAAAGTTAATTTTTGTAAATGTTTGTACGCATCTGAAGATGCCTTCCGGCACAGGAAAGGCAACGCCGCAAGTAGAACGCAGCTACCTCCTCTCTTCGATTTTAAAAAAAAATATATTGCACACATGTATTCAAACACGCTGTATTTCCAGGGCATCCCAATTATCACGCAGCTGTGCACAATTTAAAAAACAAAAGAGGAGCTGCGTTCCACAAAGCGAACCTAGTGCATATCACTTCGTTCCCAGTGTAGTGAAGTGGCCGCTTAGCAATTTATTCGTATATATATATATATATATATATATATATATATATATATATATATATATATATATATATATATATATATATCCTAGACTGCTAAAAGTAATCGATGCATAGATTTGATGTGTAAATTATGTGTCATGACATATATACAGCCGACTGCAGTTAGGAAGATATTATTTCAGTCTCAATGATAAATCGCTCACCGAGCAAGAAAACATCCCTCTAGCTTTATCCAAGAATATAGAGGCCATAAAATAAAGATTAACTAGTTCTGTTATTTTCAGGCCCAGCTTTAGTACGCAGTACTACAACTCTTTTCCTCAATGTCGTAACGATGAAAGGATTGAATTCGTGACTAATTGCTTTTAAATCTGATCTGCAGTGTGCGAGTGAAAATTACGGAGGAGGAAACGCGGAAGTAAAAATTTGCGATGACAGCTTTTATCATCCTTGAAACGGATAGACCGTGGCACCAGGGAAACAAAAGGTGATTTTACTCCGACCTTCTTTGAGATTTCATTCCCACAGAAGAAAAACGCATGAAGGGAAGACAGAAAGTTAGCTGGGTCGATGAGATTGAAAAGCTCGCAGGTATAATGTTACAACAGAAAGCACGAGACCGGGCTGTTTGGGGAATTATGGGAGAGGTTTTTGTCCTGCAGATTGTGTAGTTAGACATGATGATGACGATGATTATTGTTATATTATTATTATTATTATTATTATTATTATTATTATTATTATTATTATTATTATTATTATTATTATTATTATTATTATTATTATTATTACGACGACGACGACGACGACGAGGACGACGACTTCGGCGAAGCGGACCATCCTGGGCCTGATTGTCATTTTTGGGATGCAGGCGTAACGGAACGAAACCTCTCCGTTACGATGTGTGTTGTTGGGAGGGCACGAATGATCGGCGCTTCAAGCGTTGTTATCGGTAGTGATTTGGCAATTGTATTTAAAAACAAGCCTTTGTGGACAGGTACCCAGATTGAATGAGTAGTTTGAAGATGAGCATTCTTTAAGGCTCAACATTATCTTTGAAGCACCTAATGTCTAGCACCATCATAGCATCATCGTCCAGCCCCCCACCCCCTCGTCTTTGAAGATAAAGGTTTTGTTTTTTTCAATGTCTAGCATATTGCCCTTCTCGAAACTCGGCCGCCACTGCCGCGATTCCATCTCCCGAATTACGGGTCGTCGATGAAGTACCATAACCCCTAAAACATTTTGGCGCGAGACCACCGATAAAGAACGTCGATAAGAACGTCAAGCGGCAGGATCCTTGTAGCCAAGATTTGGTTTCCTTTTCATTCCTAGTATTTCTTGTTAGTTTCTCTCAACTGAAACGTTGTTGCGGCCCTTTGGAGGTCAGGCAAGTCAGATTATTCTGATGTCTTTATCATCACCCGGCCAAGGGCACTCCCCTTGGCTTGCCTCACTACCGGTCAAGGATTGGCCGCTCGATACCTTGCTACGCAGTGGAGATAGCCACGTCCCTGTGGCTCTGGTTCCTACAAATAGGGGTTTCATTCCAATGAAGAATCCGAAGGTGATACAACTGGACCTTCAGAAAGCCTCGTCGCTTTTCCAGAAGATTACGGAGGTCCGCCAGTTCGGCCGAGGGGGTATCCTGTGCTGCTCTGCAGACCAGGATTGCGTCCGAGAGCTTCTGAATTGCTCTGATTTTGATGCACAGCTGGAGAGCCCGTTTATTCCAGCTCATCTTGCATGTACGAAGGCATAGTCCGTGGGGTGGATACGAGTCTGGAACCTCAAGAAATTCTTGACTTATTTCTGTAGCTGGGGCAGTTTCAGTCTATCAATGCACCCGAACGACTGATAAAACAAAATCGCCTACTGAATCAGTTATAGTAACTTTTGCAGGAAGAGTTAGGCAACAGAAATTAAGGCATGGCCACTAATCTACAAAGTAGAACCACTTTCCCTGAAACCTTTGCAGTGCTCAAAATGTTCGCGATTTGGCCACAGCATGAAAGGATGCAAATCACAGGCTAGATGTCGTCTGTGCGGAGAGAGTCGTGACAGCTGCAATTGCAAATCCGATGACCAGAAGTGCTGCTTGTGTAATGGAGCGCACCCTGTAGACTCTGCTGAATGTGGTGCAAAAGAAAGAGAAATGGGTGTTCTAGAAATTATAGAACGCAGGCGTAGCTCTAGGAAGGAGGCGGTAGCAGAAATGCATGAAAGATCGAAAGGTTACGCTGGCATAACATCCCGGCACACAGCGGCAATGGATGCATCGCTCGCAAAGTCGATAACTGAGGCTATTGAAAAGTCCACTGAAAAGGCAATGCAGCGTCTGGCAGCTACTCTTTTTGAAGCCTTGGCTGATATGTTAACACAACAGCTGACACAAATCATTGGTACAGTTTTTGTGTAAATTCGGGATTCCCACGCTCTGTTGATTTCAAGGGGTACAGAGGAGGAAAATCAGACAGTCAATCATAGATCTATCTCTCCGAAAGCAGGACCTTCAAAAAATAGAGTTTCCGGCTACATCAGAACCTGTGACAGATAATTCAGGAGACTTTACAGATATGGACACAGAATCTCTAAGAACTTTAAAACGTAAGAAATCTTCCCCTTCTAAAAAGTTTTCTCAGAACCCAAAATCCAAGAAATACTTGTCAAAGAAAGACTTCTTTGAGAACCTTTCAAAAAATGATTTCTTGAAAAAAGATATTCTGGATCAGGCAGTTTCTTCTGCCGGTATAGCATCAAAATGGGTTCCCTAAAAATTCTGCAGTGGAACTGTCGGTCCATTTGGTCGGCAACTACAGATTTACAATATAATTCTTCTCAGATTTCTCCCGACTTGATTGCCATTCAGGAAACCTAGCTTGGTAACAGTGAAAAATTTTACATGAAAAAATTATCGATTAATATGGCTGGATCAGCCGAGTAGAGGTGGCGGTCTGGCTTTCTTAATATCAACTAAATTTAGTCACAGAGCAAAGATATTGTATCAGTGTATGGATACGAATTACGAAATTCTGGTGTTAGACATAACACTACCAGACTGCGCGCCTTTCTCTTTTGCAAATGTATATTTTCCTGCAGGAGTTCAAGACACGAGATGCCTCGATATTGTGGTAGCTTCATGCAGAAAAGAAATAGTACTGTGTGGTGATTTCAATTCACACCATGTGTCTTGGGGCTTCAAATCTGATGTATGCGGAAGACGTTTGTGGGAATGGACGCTTGACAATAACTTTTCCTGCCTGAACTCACACGTTGCTACATTTGTAAGAGGTAACTCTAAATCGACTATTGATTTAACATTTTCCAGCCCCACTTTAAACATATCCTCGTGGAATATATTAGATTGGGCTACAAACAGCGACCACCTTCCCATTACGTTTGAAATTAAGTTCCCGAGGTTTAGTTTGGCAGAAAAAGTTGGCTCATTAGTAAATTATTTTAAATTACAAAAAGACTTAAAATCTACGTTAAGTTTTCGCGAGGAAATGCAGGAAGACCTCAGGGCTACGAATCTATGTGCGGTGTTGAAACGATCACTAAAAATTCAACGTTTACTATAAACTAGAACACAGCGGTATCTTTATCCCGTGGTGGAATGTAGAATGTGTCAGGGGGTATAGAAAGCGAAAAGCAGCTTGGAAAAAGCTGTTAAGTAACCAATGCCCCAAAAATTGAAGTCATTATAAATTTATAGTCGCCGATTTTTTGAGCGTCTAGTGCACAAAGCAAAAGAAGACTATGATATGAATAAATTCAATTATGTGTCTAAGTCTAAAATTAAGAAAATGCTTTTCAGGTTTTCACGTGCGAGAAAAATGATTCCACAGACAGAAAGCAGTCATTCCACCTTTATGTCTCCTCGCGAACTCTCTGAATTCTTGTAAAATATTGCTAAAGGCTTGCAAATCAGGTTTACGACAATTATGCCAAAGTCCATGGTGAAATTAAGGGTGGATTGTGATTTCCAGGAGGTATATTTAGCTGAACTGGCGGATGTGATGAAGAGCTTACCGCCCGCTGCTCCAGGACCTGATGGGGTGACCTCTACAATGATTAATGTGTTATACGAAATATCGCCACATGAAATCCGTAATATAGTTAATTATTCACTGAAAAATTCTTGGATTCCGGCCGATTGGAAGCTTTCCAAAATAATTCCGATACTTAAGAAACAGGCAATGGAGTTTACTCTGGATAACACAAAGCCTATTTCATTGACATCTAACCGGGTCAAGCTTGTAGAGAGAGTCTTAAATGCCCGTATTAACTTAAAATACTAAACCCCAGACAAATTGGCTTTAGATCGGGATACTTCATTTGGTGTGCACATGTGGATTTGGAAAGTCGCATACAGCTGGCTCGGCATCGCCGCGAATACTTTGCACTAGTCACTCTAGACTTAGCTAAAGCGTACGACAAAGTGGAATATCCTATCCTAATCCAGCAGATGCAAGACCATCGCTTTCCAAAATATATACCAGCATGGATTACAGAGTTTGTGAAAGACAGATAATTTTATTGCTTCTTGAATGGATGCTCTTCTAAAAAATATAAGCAGACACGAGGTGTACCTCAGGGCTCAGTATTATCCCCGGTGTTATTCAACATATTACTAAGTTCCATTCCAACTCATCAGGATATCCAAATTTACGTATATGCAGAAGATATTGCTTTCTTTGCAACAAACAGTGATCTGCACTCATTGTATCAGGCATTACAGAATTACATGAACATGCTAGAAGGATGGCTTGACAATATCCATATGTCATTGAACGTCAAAAAAAAGCGCACTTCTGCCATTCTCTTTTAAGGATCGTGTCAACATTTCCCTGATGTATCGTACCGAGCTCATTCCCCAGGTCGATTTCCTGAAATACCTAGGCATCGTATTTAATAGGACGCTAAATTGAAAAAGCCATATAGGCGAGGTTGGCTGTAAAGCGTCACGTGCCTTGGGGTGGTTACGCAAATTGGGAAACAGAAAAATAGGATTGCGTAGGAGTTCATTGATAATGATTTAGAAGATGTATGTACGGCCTATTATGGAATTCGGGTGTGTATTATTTTCTGACAGCCCGGCTTACAAGATGAAACAATTAATATTATTAGAAACAGAGGCTTTGCGCTTGTGTCTCGGACTCCCAAAATTTGTGGCAAATAATGTTTTGTTAGTGGAAGCGCGCCTTCCACCTTTGTTAACTCGGTTTAGAATACTTACAGTTCAAACTTTCTTAACAATATACAACTCGCCTCTGCGACAAGCTTCATACGTTTTTATTCAAGAACCAACCGCATTCTTTGGAACACAATGGTCTAGACTACACTCCCCTCAGATTAGGTTTGTCCAAGCGTTCCTAGAACCTCTCAATGTAAATATTTATCAGATTTGCATAACGAAGACACCTAATTAAAAACTTGAAATTAAATATGCTGATATTTTCCCCTCTAATGCAAAACAACTGCCCCTTCAATATTTAAATATTCGGTTAAAAGTTTACTTGACTCATCTGTCCATAAACAACACTATTGCGACGGATGCATCGGTATTGAACGAAAAGGCTGGAATAGGCATCTTCTGTACTTCTCTCGACTGGTCTTTCTCAGTTCGATTACCAGATTACACGCCTATATTCATCGCTGAATTATTTGCATCAATTCAAGCGCTTCGTAAACTTCCTGCAAGCGAATCAGAAGCGGTCATACTTACCGATTCTCTCTCAGTGTGCACTGCACTATCTACAGCAAAAAATTTGACATTATTGAGTATGATTAGCAGTTCATTACCAGAAAACCTGAAAACATTTCACTTGCTGTGGATACCGGGCCACTGCGGGATTTATCCAAATGAGATGGCAGACTCGTTAGCCAAAGCATCTTTAAGCGGACCAATCTTACCTATTTTACCTGATTTCGCCTACGTAACAGCACTAAGATATAGAAAGGCTTGTTTGCACAAAGAAATGGAAAAATTATCATTGGATAAAGTCAGAGACTTCGTACATCTAAGATATTGCTGGAACAAACAGTGGTGTGTATCTCGGCAGTTAGAAACTACAAACACCAGGTTACGATGCAGAATTCCGCATCTGAATTACTACCTACATAAAGCTGGACTAACAGCATCTCCGTTAAGTCTCTTTTGCAAGGAATTGGAATCACTAGATCATTTCTTTTTATCCTGTAAACGTTATGCTTAACAAAGGAAAAGATACCTGGTCGAACCAATTGAGAAGCTAGGTTTAAAAATAAACGTGGAACTAATTTTATCCTTCGGAGGGTTATAGCCACAGGGAGGTTTTCTCTGCTGTGTGCGAGTACATAAGGGCTACAAAGAGATTACCCTGTTAGCCTATTGTTACTATTTACGGCTACGAGACTACCTGAATGCCTGACAGAACACACTTGATGATCCTGCCGCCCGGTTCTTGGCCGGTCCCCCCTTGTGGGCGAGTGCCAGCAAAGCCGAAGATTCATCATCATCATCATCATAAATGAAACCATATGGTAAGCGCACTTGTTGCCACCCACCTGAAAGAAGCCATATGTGTGATAACACAAGGCACTCACGCAGACATTACGAAAAAAAATGGGAACGCTGAATTCCGCCGCACATGGTCTACACAAGAGGTCTAAACTGGCCTCAGCTAGCAAGCCGTAGTCAAGAAATTTAATACCTCTAAGGCCGGCGCAATGCACAAGGTTTCAGGAAAGTGAAAGGGGGGGGGTAATTGATTGATTGGTTGATTTATTATTCTGTTGATTGATTGATTGATTGATTGATTGATTGATTGATTGATTGATTGATTGATTGATTGATTGATTGATTGATTGATTGATTGATTGATTGATTGATATGTGTGGTTTACCGTCCCAAAATCATCATATCATTATCAGAGACGCAGTAGAGGGAGCTCCAGAAATTTCGCGTACCTGGGGTTCTTTAAGTAAACCCAAATCTGAGCACACGGGCCTACTGCATTTTTCGCCTCCATCGAAAATGCAGCCGCCACAGCCACAGTAAGGATTCGATCCCACGACCTGCGTATGAGCAGCCGAGTACCTTAACCAATACACCACCGCGGCGGGGCAATTGATGAGGGATAGATGAGGGAGAGTTTTACTGAACCGTCAACTAACATTACCATTCGAAAGACAACATCCCTTCCCTCGCTCAAATATGCGAAATTTCTCAAATCTACCAGGCTTCAGTACTCATGAACAAAACATCTATACCGATTTTCAGAATAACTTATATCTGGAGGCCGATTAGGAAATAGATAGCTTTTTGTTGCGCGGTTTAACACATGGTGCCTGGTGGGGTACCACACAACAATATGAGAAGGCAGCTATGTGGGAGTCGTGGCCCGCTAGCAAAAGCTGCGCGAGCCACGTGTTTCACTCCCGGTTTATGCTGATAATATCGTTCTTAAAGTTATCGATAATCATTCAACATCCTATGCATATACATATCTAGGAAGATTATGGGCAGCACCAACATATATCTCTCGATGCAATGCTGTGAGCAATGGGTTTAACGAAATTTTTATTGTATACCACCGTAACCAGCACTACTAGCGACTATCGGCATATGATTCAAGTTATCGATTATCTCTTCCCTTTTCTATTTTTTTACCCCATCAACCACTACTTATTGCACATATAGTAGAGAAGCATTTCGAATATCAAAAGAGGTATTTAATCAATAGATATAAATACAGCAACGTATTAATACACTTACAAACAAAGAAATACTCTTTCACGAAACTCCTGCAGGCAGCGTTCCCGCTTTCCGCACTCTGTTCATGTCTTAGAGACACTGTCGTCTTGGAAGACCGGGTAATGCCGGAACGTTGCCTTCTGTCAGAAACTCTTCCTCGGAAACGACCGGCTATCTCGATCCCCCCTTCATGACATGGGGTGTCTACCCAGGGGACTCACTGCTTAAGGTGGTACGTGGCAGTTAATTTTCCTTGATAAATGATGTAAGCATCCTTCAAGGGCGAATTTTCTCAAACGGTGGACGACGCCAGAAGAAAGGTGAACGCGTAGTTCTTCCTTCGTTCTCGGAGCGGGTGTGGATGCCAGTGGTCGTCAAGCGGGTGCACGAAAGTGATAGCGATGTCGAAGAATGAGCCTGCAGCAAGAAGGGGGTTCTGCGAGATCGTCTCGCTTCGGAACAAAGCAGCATTCCGGTGTCGTTCACAGTAATTGCATGGTGTGCCATCAAGAGGGTTCTTCAGCAGCTCATAGGAGAAGATGCTACCTAGTAGGGGTAGCAAGTTGGCAGGCTTCGTACCGTTCGTGTAGTGAAGCGTACCATGCACACCGAGGCTCAGATGAAGCGGCCGGGTAGCTCCCTTGGCCATGGCCACGCATTCCTGCAATGGATAGATGGCCGTGCTCACCAGGCAAAGATGGATGCCAGGCAGGAAAGGATGGACGGTCTTTTTTACGTGTCCAATGTGCGGAGGAGTTGCAGAGAGGAGGGGTCTTACCGAAGTCTCCCGTCTGGTCAGCGAAATGCCGCAGCCCCCCGCCAGCTTCATATCAGTAGCGGAGAGTGGTCGTCCCGACTGTTCACGTGGAAGCTGTGAATCGACAGACCTAGTGAAGTCAAGTCGAGATCCTTGCTGATGTGGTGCATACCCAGGCTGGGTCGCTCTGTTCCAACACGCTCTCACGCGCCGCTGAGGTTTTCTTCTTCTTCTTCTTTGTCTTAACATATTACTCACACTTTCTTATCTCTACATCGACAATATACGTCATGTGGTAAGTGGATTTTTTATTAGGTTCTAAATTGTAACTCTACTGGATTATGAAAGGTAAACAATATATTAAAATATAAATTGAAAATTATTGGTCATGAAATTATCAGGTTTACAAAAAAGACTACATCTGCTCACTTCCTTCCGGGCTTAGAGAAAATTAATAACATGTCTTATGTTTCTCAAATCAACGAAATAAGCATTGAATTTTACAGAATAGCTGTTATGTTCGAAGTTCGGGCTGTATCGTAGATAGAAAGTGATCGTCATCAAGAACCGGAACACGCTCTCTTTGCCCTCTTCCTAATGGTACCTTCTTCCTTTTCTGCTTCGCTCCGAGAACAAGTGGGCCGGTTTATCCAGCCTGTTATGCAACAAATCTGACGGGCAAGATACCAACACTAGAAAAAGAAAAAGGGAGAGAAAGGAAGAGAAAAAAAACAAAAAATTGGCGAGGCGAGATTTGAAACCACGTCAGCCACATCCCAATGCGAGCGTCGTAACTACTCGCTTATCCAGGCTTGCTAGTTGAGCATCACATAGCCTTGGATAATATACCATAACAAACAGTTGGAGAAGGGAAGAGAGGCTTAGGAGGAGAGAACGAACGATAGGATACGGAGTACAGAAAGAGAGTGAAAGAGGAAGAAATAAAAAGACAGATGTTGACAGAACGTCTATGGAGAGGAAAATAAAGAATATTAGAAAAATATCGACGAAGTATAAGGAAGATAGAAAAAAACAGAAAGGCAATGAAAGAAATTGACAGGGGGACAAAGATATAAAAAGAAACAGGCGCAAGAGAGAGACCGAAAAAAGGGAGAACAAGGATGGGAGGGAAGTGGAAGGTTAGGGGTGTACTTTAAGCAAAGTCAGGACCAGATAAGTGCTCGCCTGCTCTGCTGTGACGCTGCCTTGCACAAATTTGTACAGACTGCGCTATCTTCTTTTTATTTTTCATCTCTACATTGCCGCGGATGGAAAAATGAGGTCGTACTTTTCTTTGTGCCAGAGCATTGTTTTGCGCACTTAAGTACGAAACTTTAGCTAGAACGTCCGTGTGTTTTTTCGCACAATATTCAAACCATTATCACTATTGTAGTGTCATCGTGAACGTGTCTGCCCGATGTCTCCCAGTGGTGATAGCCGGTCGAGTCAAAAGGTGCATTCAAGCGCTCCCTACGAATCGTCCATAACCACTTCGAAATTTAGGAAAAGTGGCTACTGATCACCACTGAGCGATGCGATATACCTAATTTCGCTGCAGCAACAAAAACCGACGCACCAAACAGTGCATCTACCATTCACTTTGACAACACCCTCAATGGCGACACTGTTTTCCTCGCCGTTATCAACCATCAATTTAAACACTTCGTTTCGAGGCCCCTTATCTACGCTTGCTTATTCTTCTCCCCCAATGCAAAGGAAAAAGTATCGTGATTGAGGATGTTGTCAAAGTGAAGGGTAGATGCACTGCCTGGTGTGTTGGTTTCGGTTTCGTCAGCTAAATTAGGCTCATCGCATCGCTTCACAATGATTACAAGTGGCCACTTTTTCAAAATTTGAAAGTGCACCACGGCTATGAACTATTCGAAGGAAGGCCTGAATTCGCTCATTTGACTCGGCCAGCTATCACCATTGGTTAAAAACCAATGGTGATATATATATATATTGACTGTTTCCCGAGGTATAACCATTATTTTGTTATAATTACAGAAAAGGGGTATCTGCGTGCTATTTGCGGCATTGCCTTCCTATGGCAGGAGGCATCTTCAGATGGGGGAAAACGAAAATTACGGCAGTAATATAGTAGTAATGACAGCAATTGTTTTTAACCAATGGTGATAGCCGGTCGAGTCAAATGAGAGGATATATATATATATATATATATATATATATATATATATATATATATATATATATATATATATATATATATGTGCGTGCGTGCGTGTTGTGTGTGTGTGTGTGTGTGTGTGTGTGTGTGTGTGTGTGTGTGGTGTGTGTGTGTGTGTGTGTGTGTGTGTGTGTGTGTGTGTGTGTGTGTGTGTGTGTGTGTGTGTGTGTGTGTGTGTGTGTGTGTGTGTGTGTGTGTGTGTGTGTGTGTGTGTGTGTGTGTGTGTGACGCTTCACAAGTGAGTGTGGGGAAGAAAGAGGAGGAAGACGAAGGGTCAGAATAAACGGGTGTTCTGACTGACGCCATGTCTCATCCGTTACACTAAGTCGACAGGATCTACCGCAGCAACATCATGAGCCCACCAAAGAAGATGATCAGCCTGCCGAAATACACCGGAACTGAAGACGACGTCCCTGTTGACAAGTGGTTGCACCTCTTCGAAACGAAGGCGAGCAACGTCAGCTGGTCCGAACGAGATCGCATCGACTGCATCAGCGAGTACCTGGAAGGTGAGGCATTCCGCTGGTACCTCACCGAGATTTTCGACGCAGAAGATACGTGGGAAGGCATCAAAACAAGCATGATATCACGATTTTCTACACCTGTTAGCGAGCCTTTCCGCCAATTCATACACTGCAGGCTCAAAAGAGAACAGCGCATCAGGCACTACTACGAAGAGAAGACACAGCTTGGTCGCCTCGCAGACTTAAAAGACGTTCACATAGTATCAGGATTGACTGATGGTGTACCTGAAGAGATCGAAAGGCGCCTCGCTGGATTGACGCTCACCACCCCAGCCAAGTGGCTTGCTGCTGCGCTTCAAGCGGAAGACTCTGTCCACAGAGATGCTTCCCAACACTCGTCAAAACGGCAGCTCATGCGTCGAGAGCCTCATTCTACGCGACCATGGCTCCCTACAAGATTGATGCGCACCCCTCACAGTGAGTGCCGACATTGCGCATCTGCTGGTTTGCCGAATCAGTTTCACTGGCACAATTAGTGCTCTCGTCGTGAAATGGTGTCTGCTCTAACTGACAACCAGGGAAACGAAGAAGGCGGCCCAAAGGCTCATTAATACGTTTTGGTGCACTTGTGAACGGACACATGGTGAACGCAACTCTGGATACAGGAGCGACTATTACCTGTATCAATGAAGTTGTGTTCAAAAAACTCAAGCTGCAGTTGCTCAAGGATTCATGCATTAGTGTCCAACAAGTCACCTCAACCACAAAAACTTTGGGCCACGTACGCATACAGTTGTAAATAGGGAAGTTAAAGCGGGCAGTCCAAGCACACGTTCTACCAGGCATGAAGACTGAATTCTTGCTAGGCCTGGACAACGCCTCCGTTTTCAACCTATCACTGGATTTAAACACAAATACTTTGTTTCAAGACAACAAAGCTTTGCAGAATTCCTTTCAAACACAAAAGTGTGTCTTCAGCGCCGATACAAACCCTCTCCAAGCCGTTGATGTCACGCACCTTCCACCATCGCAACAAGCTGCTTTGAGAGAGGTGCTTCACAATTACGAAGACATTTTCTCAAAGTCTCAGGTGGACTTCGGATGTATCGCGGAGGAACGACACTGCATTGCCCTCAGCAACAACGTGCCTATCCACAGACCACCGTATCGATGCTCCCTGGCAGACAAAGAGGAAATTGTCAAGCAAGTGGACTTACTTCTCAAGCAAGGTGTAGTGCGTCCATCTTTTTCCCCATACGCGGCTCCAGTCATTCTTGCAGAGAAAAAAGGTGAAGGACGCACACGTTTATGCATTGATTATCGAAAGCTTAACTCTGTCACTGTGCCTGACTACCAACCTATTCCGCGTATAGACGATGTTCTAGACTACCTGGGAAAATCGAAATATTTTTCGACATTGGATATCACATCAGGCTATTGGCATGTCAAAATGAACCCAGAGGACATCCCAAAAACAGCTTTTGTCACGCCGAATGGCCATTATGAGTGGCTTGTTATGCCTTTCGGTTTGAAAAATGCTCCTGCTACATTCGAAAGAGCTGTGAAATCAGTTATCAGAAAACATAACTTAAAGAATGTCGTTAATTATTTTGATGATATCGTAGTCTTCTCCGACACATTTACTGAGCACCTACAGCACCTCCAAGCTCTCTTGCATGCCCTAAAAATGGAGAATATAAAACTTAAATTGAATAAAGCCATTTTGCCCAAGATTCTATTGAATATCTGGGTCACAGAGTGTCGCACGGTACAGTGTCGCCTATACGAAGAAACATAGAAGCTGTTTTGCGATTCCCAAGACCGAAATCCCCGAAAGAGCTTCAGCGTTTTTTAGGCACCACCAACGTTTACCGCCAGTTTATACCGCACTTCAGTGACATAGTTTTCCCACTTACGAAGCTGTTGAAGAAGGACACACCATGGGAATGGGATTCCTCATGTGAACAAGCCTTTGAGAACATGAAATACTGTCTGACCAAAGAACCCATTTTACGAATTTTTTCTTGCGAGAAACCATGCATTCTTTATTGCAACGCATCTAACATAGGCGTAGGTGCAGTTCTGAAGCAAAGAGATCATGATGGTAAAGAACACCCTGTTGCCTATCACTCGCGTAAGCTACTCGCGCATGAATTAAATTATGCCATTACAGAGCTCGAATGCCTCGCTATAATTGACGCTGTTGACAAGTGGCACTGCTACTTACATGGACGACCATTCACTGTTGTCACCGATCATGCTGCTTTACAATGGCTCAGAAACATAAAAAACCCACATGGCCGGCTCTTTCGATGGTCTTTGAAGCTGTCGATGTATGACGTTAACATTCGACATCAAAAAGGCAGCGAAAACATCGAGGCGGACACATTTTCGCGAAGCCCTATGGTTCAACTCCTTTCATTACCAGAACTTCAAACTTACCAGGATGACCACCCTCGCTGCAAGTACACAACGGAAAACGGGGTCACTATTGTGACACGTAAGGGAATTCGCAAAGTGTACGTTCCTCTCAAGCTTCGACTGGGCCTTCTGCAGAAAGCACACTGTCAGTTCGGACACGTCGGAGTAAAGAAAACTCTGGGCTTGTTGTCATCATCCTACTATTGGCCGGAAATCATCACAGACGTTTCATCCTACGTCCGCCACTGTGACATATGTCAGCGTTGCAAGAAGCCGAAAACCAAGAGATTCGGATCTCTCGAGTCACTACCACCTGCAGAACAACCCTTCGATCTTTTAGCAATGGACACTATAGGTGGCTTTTCAGGATATGGCTCGACAAAGAAGTTTATTCACTTGGCGATCGACCACGCTACGCGGTATGTCTGGGCGTTTCCCCACAAGAACGAAACTTGTGACGCATACATTTCGTGCATCACCGCCATCTTTGCAGCAGGAAAACCCAAGGAGTTTCTATCTGATCGTGGACCAGCTTTCACAGCTGGAAAATTCAAGCAGTTTCTAAAACGCAATGGTGTCCACCAATTGTTCACATCCTCCCAACACCCTCATTGTAATGGCATGAACGAACGTACAAATCAGACTATTGTAACCCGGCTAAAGTGCAAAATGAATGAGCAGCCACAGAAGTCTTGGGTCAAACATCTTTCGGATGTTGTCGATGAATACAACAGAACCCCACATGAAGTAACACGATATCCACCATCGTACCTAATGTATGGAATTCCTTCATACGACACAATTTTAGACGCACCAATGGAGAGTGTGCAAGAAGCAAGGAAAAGTGCAATCAAGAACACGCTTGCTTATCATGAGAAGAACAAGATAATCTACGACAAAAAATTCCTACCACAAGATCTCCAACCTGGTGAATTGGTCCTCTACGAAACACCTTGGCACCCGAACAAAGGAAAGCTCAGTTCAGTCATGGGAGGACCTTACACAATTCTTCGCAGAGTCTCTCCTGTGAACTATGAGATCGACCGATGTGTAGGTCCGTTAAGCAGAACTACTGATATTGTGCACGTCAACAAACTGCGTCGCTACTATTGTCCCAATAAGTTGACGCTCTCTCGGGGGGAGGGGGAAACGTGTGACGCTTCACAAGTGAATGTGGGGAAGAAAGAGGAGGAAGACGAAGGGTCAGTATAAACGGGTGTTCTGACTGACGCCATGTCTCATCCGTTACATACATATATATATATATATATATATATATATATATATATATATATATATATATATATATATATATATTGCGTCTCTCATAATCATATAGTGGTTTTGGGACGTTAAACCCCACATATCAATCAATATATATATATATATATATATATATATATATATATATTCTAGACTGCTAAAAGTAATCGATGTATTGATTTGATGTGTAAATTATGTGTCATGAAATATTTACAGCCGACAACGTTTAGGAAGATATTATTTCAGTCTCAATGATAAATCGCTCAACGAGCAAGAAAACATTCCTCTAGCGTTATCCAAGAATATAGAGGCCCCAAAATAAAGATTAACTAGTTCTGTTATTTTCAGGCTTAGGTTTAGTACGCAGTACTACAACTCTTTTCCTCAATGTCGTAACGACAAAAGAATTGAATTCGTGACTAATTGCTTTTAAATCTGATCTTCAGTGTGCGAGTGAAAATTAGGGAGGAAACGCGGAAGCAAAAATTTGCGATGACAGCTTTTATCATCCTTGAAACGGATAGACCGTGGCGCCAGGGAAACAAAGGGTGATTTTACTCCGACCTTCTTTGAGATTTCATTCCCACAGAAGGCAAACGCATGAAGGGAAGACAGAAAGTTAGCTGGGTCGATGAGATTGAAAAGCTCGCAGGTATAACGTTACAACAGAAAGCACAAGACCGGATGTTTGGGGATTGGGGGAGAGGCTTTTCGTTCTGCAGATTGTGTAGTTAGACCTAATGATGACGATTATTATTATTATTATTATTATTATTATTATTATTATTATTATTATTATTATTATTATTATTATTATTATTATTATTATTATTATTATTATTATTATTATTACGACGAGGATGACGACGACGACTTCGGTGAAGCGGACCATACTGGGCCTGATATTCACTTTTGGGATGCAGGCGTAACGGAACGAAACCTCTCCGTTATGATGTGTCTTGTTGGGAGGGCACGAATGATCGGCGCTTCAAGCGTTGTTATCGGTAGGGATTCCGCAATTGTATTTAAAAACAAGCCTTTGTGCACAGGTACCCAGATTGAAGGAGTAGTTTGAAGATGAGCATTTTCAAGCCTCAACATTATCTTTGAAGCACCTAATGTCCGGCATCATCATAGCATCATCTTCCAGCCCCCCACCCCCTCGTCTTTGAATATAAAGGTTTTGTTTTGTTTCAATGCCTACCATACTGCCCGTCTCGAAACTCGGCCACCACTGCCTGGATTTCGTCCCCGAATTACGGATCGTCGATCAAGTGCCATAACCCCTAAAACATTGTGGCGCGAGACCACCGATAAAGAAGAAAACAAAGAGCGATTACAGCATGTTTGCCTAATAAATCAAACCATACGGTGAGCGCACTTCTTGCCACCCACCTGAAAGAAGCCATATGTGCGATAACACATGGCACTCACGCGGTCATTACAAAAAAAGAAGAAAAAAATGAGAACGCTAAATTCCGCCGCCCATGGTCTTCACAAGAGGTCTAAACTGGCCTCAGCTAGCAAGCCGTAGTCAAGAAACTTAGTAGCTCTAAGGCCGGCGCAGTGCACAAGGTTTAAGAAAAGTGAAGGGGGGGGTGGGTAATTGATTGATTGGTTGATTGATTGATCTATTGATCAACTGATTGTTTGATTGATTCATTCATTCATTCATCCATTCATTCATTGATATGTGTGGTTTGACGCCGCAAAACCATCATATCATTATCAGAGACGCTGTAGAGGAGAGCTCCAGGAATTTGGCTTACCTAGGGTTCTTTAAGTAAACCCAAATCTGAGAACACGGGCCTACTGCATTTTCGCCTCCTTCGAAAATGCAGCCGCCACAGCCACAGTCAGGATTCGATCCCGTGACCTCCGTATGAGCAGCGGAGTACCTTAACCAATAGACCAGCGCGGCGGGGCAATTGATGGGGGATAGATGAGGGAGAGTTTTACTGAACCGTCAGCTAACATTGCCATTCGAAAGACAACATCCCTTCCCTCGCTCATATATGCGTAATTTCTCAAATGTACCAGGCTTCAGTACTCATGAACGAAACATGTATACCGATTTTCAGAATAACTCTTATCTGGAGGCCGATTAGAATTAGATATTTTTTTGTTGCGTGGTTTAACACATGGTGACTGCGTGGGGTACCACACAACAATATGAGAAGAAGGCAGCTATGTGCGAGTCGTGGCCCGCTAGCAAAAGCTGCGCGAGCCACGTGTTTCACTCCCGGTTTATGCTGATAATATCGTTCTTAAAGTTATCGATAATCATTCAACATCCTACGCATATACATATCTAGGAAGATTATGGGCAGCACCAACATATATCTCTCGATGCAATGCTGTGAGCAATGGGTTTAACGAAATTTTTATTGTATACCACCATAACCAGCCCTACTAGCGACTATCGGCGTATGATTCAAGTTATCGATTATCTCTTCCCTTTTCCATTTTTTACCCCATCAACCGCTACTTATTGCACATATAGTAGAGAAGCCTTTCGAATATCAAAAGAGGTATTTATTCAATACATATACATACTGCAATGTATTAATACATTTACAAACAAAGAAATACTCTTTCACGAAACTCCTGCAGGCAGTGTTCCCGCTTCCCGCACTCTGTACATGTCTTAGAGACACTGTCGTCTTGGAAGACCGGGTAATGCCGGAAAGTTGGCTTCTGTCAGAAACTCTTCCTCGGAAACGACCGGCTATCTCGATCCCCCCTTCATGACATGGGGTGTCTACCCAGGGGACTCACTGCTTAAGGTGGTACGTGGCAGTTAATTTTCCTTGATAAATGATGTAAGCATCCTTCAAGGGCGAATTTTCTCAAACGGTGGACGACGCCAGAAGAAAGGTGAACGCGTAGTTCTTCCTTCGTTCTCGGAGCGGGTGTGGATGCCAGTGGTCGTCAGGCGGGGGCACGAAAGTGATAGTGATGTCGGAAAATGAGCCTGCAGCAAGAAGGGGTTCTGCGAGATCGTCTCGCTTCGGAACAAAGCATCATTCCGGCGTCGATCACAGTCATTGCATGATTTGCCATCAAGAGGGTTCTTCAGCCGCTCATAGGAGAAGATGCTACCTAGTAGGGGTAGCAAGTTGGCAGGCTTCGTACCGTTCGTGTAGTGAAGCGTACCATCCACACCGAGGCTCAGATGAAGCGGCCGGGTAGCTCCCTTGGACATGGCCACGCATTCCTGCAATGGATAGATGGTCGTGCTCACCAGGCAAAGATGGATGCCAGGCAGGAAAGGATGGACGGTCTTTTGTACGTGTCCAATGTGCGGAGGAGTTGCAGAGAGGAGGGGTCTTGCCGAAGTCTCCCGTCTGGTCAGCAAAATGCCGCAGCCCCCCGCCAGCTTCATATCAGTAGCGGAGAGTGGTCGTCCCGACTGTTCACGTGGAAGCTGTGAATCGACAGACCTAGTGAAGTCAAGTCGAGATCCTTGCTGATGTGGTGCATACCCAGGCTGGGTCGCTCTGTTCCAACACGCTCTCACGCGCCGCTGAGGTTTTCTTCTTCTTCTTCTTTGTCTTAACATATTACTCACACTTTCTTATCTCGACATCGACAATATACGTCATGTGGTAAGTGGATTTTTTATTAGGTTCTAAATTGTAACTCTACTGGATTATGAAAGGTAAACAATATATTAAAATATAAATTGAAAATTATTGGTCATGAAATTATCAGTATCAGGTTTACAAAAAAGACTACATCTGCTCACTTCCTTCCGGGCTTAGAGAAAATTAATAACATGTCTTATGTTTCTCAAATCAACGAAATAAGCATTGAATTTTACAGAATAGCTGTTATGTTCGAAGTTCGGGCTGTATCGTAGATAGAAAGTGATCGTCATCAAGAACCGGAACACGCTCTCTTTGCCCTCTTCCTAATGGTACCTTCTTCCTTTTCTGCTTCGCTCCGAGAACAAGTGGGCCGGTTTATCCAGCCTGTTATGCAACAAATCTGACGGGCAAGATACCAACACTACAAAAAGAAAAAGGGGGAGAAAGGAAGAGAAAAAAAACAAAAAATTGGCGAGGCGAGATTTGAAACCACGTCAGCCACATCCCAATGCGAGCGTCGTAACTACTCGCTTATCCAGGCTTGCTAGTTGAGCATCACATAGCCTTGGATAATATACCATAACAAACAGTTGGAGAAGGGAAGAGAGGCTTAGGAGGAGAGAACGAACGATAGGATACGGAGTACAGAAAGAGAGTGAAAGAGGAAGAAATAAAAAGACAGATGTTGACAGAACGTCTATGGAGAGGAAAATAAAGAATATTAGAAAAATATCGACGAAGTATAAGGAAGATAGAAAAAAACAGAAAGGCAATGAAAGAAATTGACAGGGGGACAAAGATATAAAAAGAAACAGGCGCAAGAGAGAGACCGAAAAAAAGGGAGAACAAGGATGGGAGGGAAGTGGAAGGTTAGGGGGTGTACTTTAAGCAAAGTCAGGACCAGATAAGTGCTCGCCTGCTCTGCTGTGACGCTGCCTTGCACAACTTTGTACAGACTGCGCTATCTTGTTTTTATTTTTCATCTCTACATTGCCGTGGATGGAAAAATGAGGTCGTACGTTTCTTTGTGCCAGAGCATTGTTTTGCGCACTAAAGTACGAAACTATAGCTAGAACGTCCGTGTGTTTTTTCGCACAATATTCAAACCATTATCACTATTGTAGTGTCCTCGTGAACGTGTCTCCCTCTGCGGTGGTCTAGTGGCTAAGTTATTCGGCCGCTAACCCGCAGGTCGTGGGATCGAATCCCGGCTGCGGCAACTGCATTTTTGGCGGAGGCGAAAATGCTGAATGCCCGTGTGTTCAGATATTGGTGCATGTTCAAGAACTCTAGGTGGTCGAGATTTCCAGAGCCCTTCACTACGGCGTCTCTAATAATCATATGGTAGTTTGGGGACGTAAAACCCTACATATCAATCAATCAAACCATGTCAACCTATCCTCTCATAGAGAATACTCCTTACCAACCTATCGACTATTCGTTGATGGCGTTGTTATTAAAGCTATTTAATAAACCTAATCAGCCTTTGACATTAATTAGTTGATTCTTTATATGAGTTTATCACGCATATAATGTCCAACAGTTTGAGCAAGCAAGCTCATGAACTTGAATCACCCCGAAAGGCTTTCGTAATGGTTTTTTTTCTCGTGACTAGCTGTAGCATGGTTTTTGGCGGGAACAAGTCCTTTAAAGATGTTGCATGATTTCAGTCCCTTGACAAAGCGTTATGGCCATGTGACTAATCTTGTGTAATGTTACGTGACTTTGTCGTGTGAGCAGTGACGTGATGATTCGCGATTTTTAGTAGCGTGAATTTTTGTTGTGTGATGTTAATTGATGTTTATTCACGCAGCAGACTCTCCCATTGCATTTTTTTTTCATTCAAAGATGGACAAATCGGCGCACGTGTTGTGGGAGTGAATGAGAAGTTGAAGAGGATGAGGTGAGCGCTAATGGTTGATGATGATAATTCCTTTTCGTAAAATCCACTGCAACAACAAAAAACAAACGACAGAAGAGCTGTGCTCTTACAATTTTGTTGTTCGAAAGCTCCTGTCGAAGGAATGAATGGCACGTTGAAAAGCATATCTGCGAGATGCTTTGAGGCAATCAAGCGACAGACAGACAGACAGACAGACAGACAGGCAGGCAGGCAGGCAGGCAGGCAGGCAGGCAGGCAGACAGGCAGACAGACAGGCAGGCAGACAGGCAGACAGACAGGCAGGCAGACAGGCAGACAGGCAGACAGGCAGACAGGCAGACAGGCAGACAGGCAGGCAGACAGACAGGCAGGCAGGCAGGCAGGCAGACAGACAGACAGGCAGGCAGGCAGGCAGGCAGACAGACAGACAGGCGGACGGACGGACGGACGGACGGACGGACGGACGGACGGACGGACGGACGGACAGACGGACAGACGGACAGACAGACAGACAGACAGACAGACAGACAGACGGACAGACGGACAGACGGACAGACGGACAGACGGACAGACGGACAGACGGACAGACGGACAGACGGACAGACAGACAGACAGACAGACAGACAGACAGACAGACAGACAGACAGACAGACAGACAGACAGACAGACAGACAGACAGACAGACAGACAGACAGACAGACAGACAGACAGACAGACAGACAGACAGACAGACAGACAGACAGACAGACAGACAGACAGACAGATAGATAGACAGACAGATAGATAGATAGATAGATAGATAGATAGATAGATAGATAGATAGATAGATAGATAGATAGATAGATAGATAGATAGATAGATAGATAGATAGATAGATAGATAGATAGATAGATAGATAGATAGATAGATAGATAGATAGATAGATAGATAGATAGTGCCCTCGGTTCGCCAAGAAGTTATTCGTAATTAAAGCGGTCGCCGTCAGAAAGCGAAACAGTGTGCGCGGGATAACACGATGCACTGACATGATTGTAGTCGCCATGTCTGGGTGCGAAAGTACACAGAGGACTCGACTCCTCGATTGCACGGGCTGCAACAGCGTCGCATCTATGCTGGACGCGTGAAACTGGAGCGTGAGCGATGTTTTCGCGTGCATGTTGTCGCGTGCGCATGCCCACCTCTGTCCTGGAGCCTTCGGAGCAACTGCGCGTCCTCGACGGTGATGGAGGCGCAGGGAATGCGAGGCTTGCCGCGCTCGTAGTTCATCCAGCCCGTGTGCGGGCTTCCGATGGAGAAGGGCGTCACCGAGCGCACCAGCGCGGCCACGGCGCCCACGCGTTCGGCCGCGGCGGCGCCGTTCTCGCGGTACTCCACGGTGCGCCCGTAGCTCACGAACTCCTCGTCAAATACCACCACCTTGCCGCGGGCCTGCGTATACGTTGGTTGGAGAGAAAAAATTAAATCAGGAAGCTAGCAAGGTCTGGTCTAACAAGTTGTTAGCACTGAAGAGCCAAATGGCTATCTATTGAGGCCCATCGAGGCTGCCCATGGGTATATAGCGAAGCACCCTAAGCTCGTACTTTTTCAAACTACGTAAGCCTAGAATCGACACATATTTATTACTTTATCGACATCCTCACTACGTCACATTGCAATGTGACGTGAACACGTGCTCCTGTCACTCGCAGCTTAAGTTTCGCGCTCAGTCGCGCTTCACATCCAATTCTCTCTCGATTGCGGGATAGAATAGGGCGAGGTCAATTTTGAGAGTAGCCTAAGCTGATTTCGGGAGTTGGTTAGGCCTGTTCTGAACATAACGGAGTCAGCATAGCTTTCGAATTGAGCAATGTCAATTTAAGCATGCGCCAAATCAGGGGACTCTTTCAGGTTGTTAGTAAACTTGAGAATCAACTGAATTTTCGAAATGCGCAAGTTAAATTTTCTAAGTATACGCCAAGTCAGCTTTGAATGTGAGCAAACTAAATTTTTAATTAAGCGAGGTCAATTTTAAGGGTAGGCCAAGACTATGCATTGAGGGTGTGCCTGGTCTCCTATAACTGGAGTCACCTAAAAGTCACGCAGCGTCATCATTTCGTCTGGCGAGTTTTCTTGCCATGGCATCGAATGTGGACGCCGGACGCTGGCTGGATTTCCCGCTTCATGGCGCGTTCTAATCAAAACGAATGAATACCAAGTTCGAGGTTATGCATGCAGCTGCACATCGACATCGAGCAAGTTTAAGTGACCACAACAGGAGAGGTAGTCGACTGCGACGCATCGGTGGCATAGGACAACTGTCCCGGCATATACATTAGCTTTGACTGCAAAATACTTGAGTTTTCGGAATTTTTTTTTCTTATGACTTGGAAGGCATGTATCTGCGTTTACAAGAACCCGATAATGTCGACCCAAATGTCTCGCTGCGATAGTATTAGATTGTCGGACAATACACGAGAGGAATGAGATGGGGCCAGTAGCGTAGCTAAGGGCAGACGGAGCCCGTATATATACCCTTCCCCCTCACCAATTTTTTTTTGTCATATAAAAAACAAAATGGTACTCGTCAACGTTTCCCTACCCGGCCACCACTTCACATTAAGGTGGTACCCCCCTTTCTTCCCCGAAAAAAAAAATGTCTGCCAACGCCATTGGACATGGCTGAAAATAAATAAGTACTTGTGGTAAACTCAGGATCTGTTTTCCTACAGGAAAACACCGACATAAAAAAATTTTAAAAACACACAGAAGTTTCGTTTTAATTTTCTTGTTATCATTTCATATGAGAGAGTTCCAAAGAAAAGTAACGAGTTTTCACTTTTTAGGTGACCTGGTGCCACAATGCCACCCTCCATTTGGCTGCAAATACTCGCAGCACTGTTCAGCACATAGAACTTGAAGCCCCAAATTGTCAACTCTATAGAGCCATAATGCACTAAAAAGCTTCATAAATGGTAACAACACGCTTCATTTACGCTCTTTATTTTTCATCCGAGCGTGATATATGGTAATTACACGACGTGCATGTTCTAGCCGCGACCTGGAATATACGGTTGTTTGGGGCGGGGGGGGGGGGGTCAAATATGTGAAACGCATATAGCGCAGCCACTTCAAATATTAGTGTAATGAACAATCCTTACGTCTGGCCATGCTGTTAAACAAAAAAAATAAAACTTTTGGCATGACCCACATAGCATTTTCTGCATACATGTAGCTGAACCTTACCGCCGCTTGAACAGAG
This sequence comes from Rhipicephalus annulatus, assembly GCA_013436015.1. Classification (NCBI taxonomy): domain Eukaryota; kingdom Metazoa; phylum Arthropoda; class Arachnida; order Ixodida; family Ixodidae; genus Rhipicephalus; species Rhipicephalus annulatus. The sequence goes on along the minus strand of WOVY01014708.1, from coordinate 811,115 downwards.
CGTGAAGATGCAACCGTTTGGCTTCGTTGCTTTAGCAGCCAAATCCATGACGAGTCTCTACGGTTATTTTAACCGTGACTAGGGGGAGGCGTGGATGCATTAGGAGGCACTATTTAACCTTCACGCACGAACCGCACTTGCGCGCCGATCACGATGGCGATGATGATCTGGCCTGACGATCGAGGATGCTGCTGCGTCTGGTTCGCTTCTCCATAGAGTCTATATCTTTTTATTCATATTATGTGGTTATTTCACAGAGGACAGACATGAAGGCATTTGAGTATATAGTATATTTAAAGAAATACTCTCGCTTTTTAAGTGAAGGCCCATTCACTTGAAAAAAAGCCCTGTCAGGAATGTGTACCATGCATACATGAAGGGTACGTGTTTCAACTAAAAAGCACCAAGCAATAAAAAATAAAAAAGAGCGCTACACGTCTTGAACTAGCGCAGTATTATTCTTAGCTGTATGTAGCGCATCAGCATATTTTTAATCCACCAAGCACGGTAATTACCAAAAATTTTGTAGGCTTTTTTTTTATATTGACTCTAGAGGGAAAATTTCCATACAAAACATTTAGCCCTTATCCTGAAATGACAAAATTTTCAATGAACGGTAACATAATGACGCTGGTTAATTTTTACAGCGTTTGTTAAAGTGTGCGAAATTCAAAGATTACCATGTGAATGCCGCTTACAACGCGGGGCGCTTTTGGTGTCCTCGAATGCAAGTTGAATGAATTAGCAAAAAAGTCTCACGCACGAATGTCGCTTGAGCAGGCTATCAGTGACTACAATGGATATTAGGTGATAGTTAGATGGTACCGTTCAAGAAAATAAAGAAAGAAAAAATGATGAAAGAAATGAAGGCCATAAACTTCGACGAAAAAACGGCCGCCACGTACAATGCGATACAAGACCGCAGGCAGCATTCAGCGCAGTGCAGGCTTTCTTTTTTTTTTTGTTTTTTTTTTTCAGGCCAACGATAAACATGACGGTGTGGGTGAAAGTGACATGTGATAAAGGAAGAAGATAAAAACGTATGCGGCAATCGTTGCAGAAGTTTTTAAAGCAATATTTGCATTTATTACGTGCAATTGCTATACAGGATACTTGCTAGCGTTACGGCACTATTGGTTGTGAGTTCAAAAGTTTATTGCTCGTACTTCATCTCCATTTAGAAATTCATGTTTAGTACCCGTCTGTTAGAGCTTAATGCGCATAAATAAACCTAAGGAATGAAAAAACGTTCTGTTCTCGTACAGCTAGCTCTTGAATAATTGGAAAGCTGGGTATTGGAAAGAGGTCAGCGTAGTTGCAGTGTCGAAAGTGCTTTTATTGAGACATTTTCAATGAAAACGCTCAATCATCCCCTGTACACATCGTACATTGAGTCAGCACATTTTCTGCCGCGCTTTGCAGCATTCCATAGAATGGCGCACGTCTGCTATTTTAGACTTCAGTATTGCGGGCGTTGTCGTCGTTTCGGTGTAGACTTGGTCAAATCTATCCAAATGTGGGGATCTTGTGGGCCACTCTATACAGCTCCAAGATCGCCGATCCATTTCTCGGAAAATTCTCGATCAAGCTACGTTCGAGTCCGCGCGCAGTGGTGCGGAGGAGCTCCGTCTTGCTAAAACCAGATATTCCCACCTAGGGGAAGGTTGCAGGTCAAGTCACTCAGTGGGTCATTTAGTATTTCGCTCATGTAGCGTTCTGCTGCGAGTGTTCCGTCGAAAAAAACAAGGCCAATAATGTTATCATCAAAAATTTTGCACCAAACACTGAAAGACCACTGCACCTAGTGTCGTGACTGCAACAACCAGTGAGGATTTCTAGCGCTCCAGTAATGACCAGTGTGAACATTGACTTGGACATTGTGCGAGAACCGAGCTTCACCGGACCAGATTATGTTCCTCAGGAAGCCGCCATTACCTTCTTCCTGTGTGAGTAGGCAGTTGCAGAAGTCAAGATGACTTTGAAGATCTCTGTCTTCCAGCAGTTGATGCAGGTTAACATGGTATGGGTGAAGTCCTCCGCTCATGAGTACGCGCCAAACACTATTGCTGGAAACACCGGTCTCATCATCCAGGTCACGCATGCTTTCGTGTGGATGGGCTGCCATGTAAGCAAGAATATATGTTTTAGGAGACTCGTTTACACCTTTTGTGCGCTGACGCTGCTTTTTGAACGTGCCTGTCTTCATGATCATTTCGTAATTTCGCACCAATATCGAATTATTTACCCGATTTTCCGGGTGCCAGCAGCGAAATAATCTTGCCGCTTCTCCTGTTTCCTTTCGCTCCACCCAGAACCATCATCGCACGTTCTCCATTATAGTGAACCGCATGCATCGTTCAAGACTCAGACATTCCCTTGTCGAAGCACGTCAAAAAAACTATGCGCTGCATATTCTCATCATGCTTTTTTTATATTCTATCTTTATCAAGATTACGTTTTATGTTTAAAATAGTTAAAGCTCACCTATATGGCAGTATATCCAGTTATGTACATTTTCCAACAAGTTATGATGCTAGAATTCAACATTGTTTTTCATCACTCCATATCAAACGGCTTTTTAAGTATTATTTTTTTTTCACACACAATCGTTGAGTGGAATGCCCTATACACCCACCGTTGAAACCAACACCATAGAATTGTTTGGCTCATTCCTTGCCAGCTAGTTGATTATGTAAAGTTTCTTTGCGTTACATGTAGTTAATATTCAGTGGATTGTCTGTTTTCTGCCTCAATTCGTCATTATATTGTGTGCTTTTTTTTGCTTACCAAGTTGTGTTAGTTCTTTGCTTTAAATTGTCTTCATTTTACATTACTACTTCCCCTAAAACCTTCTACGCGTCATTATTGATTGTAACCTCACTCTGCAACGACTCCTCTAAAAGCAAGCAGTATTGTCAAATAAATAAAATAAATAAAACATGCCACCCTCTCACCGAGCATCATGTTTATTGTTGTCCCGAAAAGAAAAGAAAAAAAACCAACGCTTCGCCAATCAAATGCTGCCTCCGGTCTCGTATCGTAATGCACGTGGCGGCCACTTTTTCGTCGAAGTTTATTGTCTTTCTTTCTTTCTTCCTTTTTGGCTTTCTCTCTTTCTTTCTTTCTTTCTTTCTTTTCTTTCTATCTTTCTTCCTTTCTTTCTTTCTTCGAACAGTACCGTCCAACTATCACTTAACATCTATCGTAGTCACCGATAGCCTGTTCAAGCGACCTTCGTGCGTGAGACTTTATTTGCTAATTCATTCAACTTACATTTGAGGAGACCAAAGCGCCGTGCGTTAGGTGACAATCACGTGGTATTTTCTGAATTGCGCACACTTTAAACAAAGCTCTGTAAAAAAAAATAACCAGCATCGTTGTTTTACCGCAAATTGATAATTTGGTCATTTCTGGCTAAGGGTAGTACAAGTTTTGTATAGAAATTTTCTCTCTAGAGTCAGTATTTAAAAAGTTTATTGAGCAATTTTTGTTAATTACCATGCTTGGCGGATCAAAAAAATATTCTGATGCGCTACATACAGTTAAGAACAATAGTGCGCTAGTTGGAGACGCGTAGCGCTCATTCTTAATTTCTTTTTAGCTGAAACACCCTGTATATGGGCTGTGGGAATTTCTGCGCGTGTAGGTGTGTACAGGCCTCTACGTTCTTGCGATCACGCTCCACAGAAAGAGGAAATGGCGAGTATCATCCTGGGACAGCACTGTTTCATTGTGCGCACATGGTGCCCACCCACCTTTGAGGCGTTGTTGCGGAGCTCCTCGAACGATCTGACCACCAGGATGGGCGCGGTGATTCCGCCGGGCGACGTACCCACGCTTCCACCCAGGCCCAGCATGTTGAGCTTCTGCATACGCGGCCGCACTATCCAGGCCGACTCGTTTCCACGAACCCAGTGCGGCACGGCCACGCGCTCCGTGTACACGCTGTCCAGTTCCTGGCGGCTTAAGAGCTCCACCATGTAGTCGATGGCGTTCTCCAGGTTGCGCGATCCCGATATGCGGGCGCCGAATCGGTCCACGAATTTGGCCAGCTCCTCGTAGGTGCGGTTGCGCTCGGGACCTTGGAGGACGTAGTCGATGATGCTCTGCACCACCGGTGCGTAGCTGCGTATCTCTGCGATCAGTTCGGGAGACAGGAGCTGCGTGGCGTTGCAGGTGTACACCTGCCCGTCATCGGCTGCCGCACCGGCGGCCAGCAGAAGCAGCAGTTGCAGCACGGCAGACCCCATCGCGACCACGCACTCTCTCTGAGCCTCGCGCCGAGCCAGGGCCCGTTTTCACGAGGTGCAACACGGTGCAACTTGCCGCACCGATAGCACGGCCGCTAACCTGCCGGATCACATTGCGAGCGCTGAAGAAACAAATTTGTTATCTTCCTAGGAATCAAGGCTGACCTCGGCAGCTGCAACTCATGTTACAGGAGATTAGTTATTCGCACCGGTGCTGAGCACAGGCGGCGTCCTCGCCAAGTCTATGAAGATAACATGGCACTGAAAAGTGTGAGAGAACACACTAACACTATGCAGCCAAGTTATTTGGTGCCGTGCGCCGATTGTAATGCCCTTTCCTTGCCAAAGAAAATAATATTACTGCATTAATGTATTGCGTGCTCTATTTTTTGCTTATTTATGCCCTTTAACGTCCACATAGCATCATGGGCGTTCCAATTTCAAGCATTCTTGAATGCGCTGTGTTCACTGAAGCATTGCATTATGACTTCGAACTATTTTGTTTTTCACTCACTTTTCAGAGACAGCCTTACGCGAGTTATTCCTCGCGTAAGGGCATCGTTGCAAGCATACACATTTGTAAAGTCACTTGCATGGACGAGCCAACGCACCTTTAAATGTTTAGTAAACGTTTGCGACCTTTGTCCTCGCTTCGGGCACTCACTCGAGTCTTCTATACATGGCATCTGGTGAATCCATTTGGCCTGTAGAAATTACCTGAATAACGCGATCACTGAATTTAATGGTCAATGTACATATAAGTACGAAGCACGTAAAATAAGTATTTCTCCAGGTTTGAAGTATATAAGATTAGCACAATGTGGCTGAATAGAGAACTACAACTTTGCGTGCCGATATTAGGATTACACACAGCCTAATTCTTAACAGGTGAACGAGGTACTGGTGATACCAGGACAAAAGAATTTCGCAACATGATCAAGTGCTCTTTTCTTGTCCTTTCTTTGTCACCACCACAATAGTGATATGTCTACCTGCACATATACTATATCCTGGGACTCGCTCGCTGGATTCCGTGCTGACCGGTTGTGCCCCCGTGATCTCTGACGACAGCGCAGCTCTGGCCGACCGGCTCGCCCTCCGCCATCTTCTGACGCCGTGAAGCTCTCGCTGAGTGGTACCCCGTCCTCGGACTCCTTCGACCGTGTCCTTCTTTCTCTATCTTCTCTTTACTTCTGTATGTGGGTGTACTCATCTCTATCTTATCCCTTTTAATCCTCCCTATCTCTTTTTATTCCTCCTAACCCCCATCCCTCTTGAGCCACTTTTGAGGTGTTGCACTATATGCAGAAAGTTACAGGGCTCACTTTTCTCTTCTTTTCTCTCTTTTAAGAATTATTTACATATACTGTGTCCTCTGCTTTTACACAACCTAACGAGAAAATAGAATTTTCATTAGCACGTGATACAATTTCGCATCAATGAATTCCCTGCAGAGCACTAAGCCCAGTATGGCGTTGCTGAACGAGAGGTCGGGGGTACGATCTCGACCGCGCATGTTTACGGGAGTGATACACAAGAATGCCATGTAGATGAACGTTAACAAAACCCAGGTATCAAACAAACAAATAAATAAATAAATAATTAAATAAAAGCGGGATACGATGGAAGATCACAACCAGGGTGTCGAACTGAACATAAAAGCGGACCCGCACTGAAGTAGCCGGACCAACCACAACCGCTATTTTTGGAACGGGCCTGAACCTGAGACCAATAAGAAAGATAAAATAAAAAATAATAAAGAAGACACTATAGCTTTCTCTTCAAGAGCGCAACGCAACAGCAGTCTCTTAATTGGCATCGCCTTCTCATTCGCTTCGCTTTTCGGTGCACACCTCAACCATGCCGACAGAAAGAGAACGTGCGTGCGCGTATCAATGATCTTAAAGTCTACGTACATGGACTCTAACGATATCGCCCAGAATCGGATTGTATTCGAACCCAGACCCTCCGTGTGGCCGTTGAACATTTATACAAATCCACGTAGATGTTTGAAGAAGCTTTCAAAATAGAAAAAAGCCTATACAGGCATCATGTAAAATAACAACTAGGCGTCACACAATACGAATTATGTAACAAGTGGGTGGTTTATCGCTTCCCTCCCATAACAAAGAGCTCAGCCGTAATTTTTCTTTTTGCCAACAGCAGCACAAGTGAACACAGACGCGTAGTTGGTAGCTCACTTATCCGTTGAATGTTGAATAATGAGTGGCATAGCGGGTGCTGTTGGTGCTAAAGTTTACACGCCTTCACATCGACCTCCAGATGCCGAAATCAGCCGTTCTTCACATAAATAGCCCCCGAAAAAAATTCCCGTGTACAGTCGTGGGTGCTACTTCGCAAAATAATGATTTATGGTGTAGAAGGTATATTACAACTTTACTTGCAGTGGTCGTCCTAAGCATAGAGTTTCCTGAAATTAACTAGAGGGGACTCTGTCGCTGCGACCGTTCAGCGACCATGGGAATGATGGGTAGTACACACATTTGCCTAGTCTTCGTACTTGCGGGTGGCGACTTGTACTTTCGGCTTCGTTTATAGATGTGTTTCGGTTTTGTTTCGAAGGAAAAAACGAACCCTTTGAACTTCGCGACCCAATTTGGAAAGGTAAGTCTAAAATAATAAGGTGGTGAAGCACAACTGCTGAACATTTGCTGTTTATTTTTTCGTAAGAAAACAGCTCCAAGCCACACAAGCACACACGGAGCCACAAGCAGGCCAGAAGTACGAAGATTAGACAAATGTGCGTACTACTCATCCGTCCCATGCTCGCTGAAGAACCGTGCGTTGCAGCTCCCATAGACACTAGTGCCAGAGTTCCCTCTAGTGTATATTAGGAAACTGTATGGTCCCAAGATAGTTTACTACGGCCGTTATTCGAGCATTTGCTGTAACTGCGCTTGTGCTGCAATCCAAGATGGCCTGGCCTTTTTTTTTTGGGGGGGGGGGGGGTGCTAACTATGTCACAAATAAGGTCGAAATTTCCGGAGTCCTCCACTATGGAGTCTCTCATATATTATATGGTGGTTTTGGGGCGTTAAACCGCACATATCAATCAATCTGTCGCAAATAGTATTTGCGACTCCAACTGAGCGCTGGCCACCAAGCAGCCGCGCCTAGAATCAGCGCTAACAGAAAAAGCAGGCGCATAGTTCCTTTCTTTTCACCATGTCGCGCACGCGAGAACGGAAAAGAAAAGAAAGTGATGTTCGGAGTTTGGCCACGCCCAAAAAGTCGTTGCTCGGCGCTTAGGCGTTGCTACCGGCTCGTCAGTGAGGTTGCCACGTCAAGCATCTGTTGAGTATGCCTCCTAGTACCCGGTCGTTGGTAAGACCTGCCCGTGGGGTCTCGGTTGTGTGTCCCACGGCAGTGTTTTGTAGTTGTTCAATTTTTATTTTTTTTCTCTACTCTCTGACCTGATTGCACTGGGAGTACCTAATGTCTCTTTCCTCTCTTGGCCAGAGGTCTTTCCTCTGGACGGCCTCTCTTCCCACTAACGACATGTTCATAGAGGCCTTTTTGCGCAGTGGTATCCATAGCGTTCCTGTTGCCCTTGTACCGGCTAATGGGGGACTGATCCGTGTCAATAATCCGAACGTTATTCAGGAGGAGCTGAGGAAAGCGACCCCACTCTACCAAAATATCACCGATGTCCGACAGTTTGGCAGGGGCGGCATTCTGTGCTGCTCTCCGGACCAGGCCTGCATTTCTGGCCTTTTAATGTGCACCATGTTTGCATCTCAACCAGTGAGCCCAGTTATTCCTGCTCATCTCGCTTGCGTGAAAAGCCTAGTTCGTGGTGTGCGTGTGCGAGAAAACAGAAGTGGGCATCCACTCAACTGCATTGGATTGGTCTTGATGACTGCGACTGCCCGATTTTACGCTGATATTTCACTCAAGATTAATTGCAGTGATTCTGCCCATATGCGCAAGTTCCCAACATATACCTCTTCAGTTGTTATACTGACCGATTCTTTGTCAGTTTGCACTGCTCTGACAGCACTAAAGACATCACCGTGTTTACTTGAATTTCATACGTATATACCAATCACGTTCATGTCATCCAATTGGTTTGGATGTCAGGTGACATTGGAGTAAAAATAAATGAAGTGGCAGAGACACTGGCGGCAGAATCAATTCAGGGCCCTGTCATTAATATTCTAAGACCCTGCTGTCTATATACAATCACGCGATTCCGAAATTTCTGTATACGGCAGGAACACACCAACTTTTCTGTTCTAAAGGGCGCAGATTTTCAGCACCTTAGGTTTCAGTGGTACAGCACCTGATATGCAACAAGACAATTCGAAGCGACAATCACTAAATTGCGATGCAAGATTCCATCTTTAAACTTTTATTTCTACAGACCTGGTTTTGTTTCTTCCCCCCATTGTCATTATTGTACACAAAGAGAAACTATAGAACACTTTTCCACAGAATGCCACAGGTATCGAAATTTCAGGCAAAAATTTCTAATACTAGCTTTCCAAAAACACGGACTTGAGCTGTCTGTGACGGTACTACTCTCCCAAGAGGCTTCTGCACTAGATAATTGCAACAGGGACATATATGGAGGGATATAGAACTATATAAAAGAATCAAAACGGCTACCTATATACTCGTTATTTATTTTTGTAATGAGTCTATTTCAGATATTGTTTACTGTTTTTTTTCAATTTTGTTTTTTATTTCTTTTCTTTTTAATCTATTCATAACTGCATGTTAGCACAACTAAGCTTTTCATTCATATAAAAAGTTTAGGCATACCCCTCTTTTTTTTCTTTTCCCCGAAATCCCACTGCCGCGCGGTTCATGGCCCATCCCCCGTCGTGGGTTAAACCATTCCTCTTGGGTCCAACCAAGCAACCAATCAGCTTAACCTCGACGTTTTCGACGCCTTCCACGCCTTCAAGCTTGCCCGTGCTAGACCTGCTGGAGTGTTCTTGGCTTAGGATCGAGTGGCTTTAACTTTCATTCTCAGAGTCCGATTTTATAGTTTATCTGTTTCCGAGTCTAACCATATCTCTAGTGCTCATGTCGACTACTTCTCCTGAGCAGGCGCGATCCGCCAGGTCAGCGTCCCTGCCGTCTAACAAATTGTCACTACACTCCTGTTTCTGCACTGGTATCGACAGTATTCCCGTGGCACTGGTACCTACAAATGGAGGCGCCATCAGACTTACGAACCGTGAGGTGGTCCAAAAGGAACTAAAAGCCACTTCAAACCATTTCCAGACTATCACAGATGTGCACCCATATGGGCAAGGAGGTATCGTGTGTAGGTCACCGGATCAGACCTGCGTGCGGGATCTCAAATGCACCTCGTTTGCCGCTACCCTGGTATACGTGCTTTCATTCCACCTCACCTTGCATGTACCAAAGGCCTTGTACGGGAAGTAGCCTGCAAGTTGAGCCCAGTTGAGACCCTAGACAGGCTTTCTGGATCAGGCGTAATTTTGATTTGCCGATGTAATCGCCTCGTAAACAAAGAGGGTACCGACCGAATCTGCCATCGCGATATTTGCGGGCACAACATGCCCATCAGAAATAAAATTATGGCCATTGATCCTTCGAGTACAGACCCTCGCCTCTCGTCCGATTCAGTGCAAAAACTGCTGGAGATTCGGCCACAGTGCGGGAGGATGTAAATCTAACGTTCGTTGTTGCACCTGCGGAGAGAGCCATTCTTCGAGCGAGTGTACTGCAACAGCGGAAAAGTGTTGTCTCTGGGAGGGGGGGGGGGGTTGTCACTGCGCCATCAACACTGGCTGTTCAGCTAGTTCTCAGAAGGTTCAAATCCTAGAAGTTATTGACCGCCGCCGCTGTTCTAGAAGGGAAGCCATTGACATAGTTAGAGACCGGGCTTTTTGATACTTAGGCCTTACAGCGCGCTACACTTCCAGTATAGACTCAAATCTGTCGCAGGCTACTGAAACTGCTATGGAAAAGGCAGTCGCTAAGGCAATGGATAAACACATATCTAACCATTCTGGCTGTTTGGTGCAAATTTTTTCAGATAATATTGCGCAAGGAGAGCAGACTAGTACAGAACCTGCAGTATCGGACATTACCAGCGATTCTACTCAGCTACGCAATGTAGTGTTGGGCGAACTTTCTCCATCTGCAGACAAGACTATATAAGCAGTCAGGAACACAGGTGCACTTGGACTGACATATGCCTCAGCCGAACACAAGTGCTACAACGAATGTGGAACTCCATATGCGAACTAATAAACGTACCAGATCTCTTATCTCCACCGATCTCAAGTCCAAAACTAAACGGAATGAATCAGCTATTTCGCGTAAAGATGCTAACAAGGGCGCGGCATGCGCCTCTGCGGTGCACTCAACACCATAGGTCAGTTGAGGGTACTACAGTGGACTTGCCGTTCTTTATTCTCAGCCTCAACCCACATACATTACTTTTGCAATAATTTTAATCTTGCTATTATAGTTCTACAAAAAACTTGGCTTACACCAGATAAAAATTTCCATCTTGCAGGTTTTCGTGTTTCTTTTTCAATTAGATCGCCCAACACGTGGTGGTGGTTTAGTGATTCTTGTATCAATAAATTATGCTATATATAGGCGAAAATTTCTTTCAGAATGTTAGACTCGCATTGTGTAATTGTAGCATTGGACTTGTGACTCCCCGGATACCACTCTTTTTCAACTATAAATTGTTACTTCCCCTTCATTGTGCAAAGTACGCGTTATCTTGACAGTGTTTTGGTAGCATGTAGAAAGGAAATTGTACTCACAGGAGACTTTAATTCACATCATTTGTCTTGGGGCCTAAGGGCCGATTCTTGTGGTAAGCGACTGTGGGAATGGACTATTGACCACAACTTCTCGTGTCTGAATAAAGGACATGTAACATTTGTCCGAGGTCAGACTTGCTCAGTATTAGATTTAACGTATTGTTCCAGTGCAATCAAGGTTTTATCATGGGCTGTTCTGGATTCGGCAACTAACAGCGACCATCTTCCTGTAGTTTTTTTTATATTACTTGTCCAACAATAACTTTAGATCAGCCAAAACTCGCACACGACCACCATAGAAAATTTCAAGCCTGCCTCCGTTCTGCCATTTCTAAACTTAGAAATGTCAGTACTAAGGAGATCACATCTACGATTGGTTCAATGCTGAAGGGATCTAGAAAAAATTCTGAATTTGCTATTCCATCAAAGAAACGATTCTCCTCTCGTTGGTGTACATGGAACGATGAGTGTACGTGCGATTATAGAAGATGAAAAGCCGCTTGGAAAAAACTTCTTCATAATCAATGCCGAACAAACTGGAAGGACCATCAATTCCTTGTTGGCGTATTTAAGCATACAGTGAACCGCGCAAAAGAAGAATACAACAGTAGACATTTCGATTATCTTTCTAATTAAAAAAATACGCGTGTTTTGTTCGCTTATCTTCGGACAAAAAAGTACTGCCAGCACCTTTAACATTGAAGTCATGTGTCTTGGTACCGCAAAAAATGTGCACCTCTCTAGAAGACATAGCACAAGGTTTAGAACGCCACTTCACTGCTAATATTTCGGCTATTCGGCCCATGCTGGGAAACTTGTATGAATTTCTAGAAGTTTCTTTAGCTGAATTGAGTCAGACAGTATTATGCTTAACGAGGATAGCTCCCGGACCAGATGGAATTACGAACTTTATTTAAATAATTGTATGCGTCAGATCAAGCATCACAATTTCCTAGGTCATCGGTAATATTTCTATTATATCTCCATTATTCTAAATCTGAACAATAATTTTTAAAACCACCCAATTCTCGGCCAATCCCCCATGGTGAGTATATGCGCCATGGACAATAGGTGAACAACAACAAGAAGCACTGCAGCGTGCCGCAGTGCGTGGCATCGATGTGGAAAGATGGCAATGCATCGTTCCATCACTTTCCGATGGATGCACATCACGTGCGACGAAGAATGGCGTAAATCAGGAACTAACGCATTGGAAACAAGGTGACGCACACAGCTGTCGTTTGTTCTAATCAAATTGCTCGTGACGACTTAGTTCTCCTCGGCGATTGATTGATTGATTGATTGATTGATTGATTGATTGATTGATTGATTGATTGATTGATTGATTGATTGATTGATTTGTGGAGTTTAACGTCCCAGAACCATCATATGATCATGAGAGACGCCGTAGTGGAGGGCTCCGGAAATTTTGACCACCTGGGGTTCTTTAACGTGCACCCAAATCTGAGCACACGGGCCTACAACATTTCCGCCTCCATCGGAAATGCAGCCGCCGCAGCCGGGATTCGATCCCGCGACCTGCGGGTGAGCAACCGAGTAAATTAGCCACTAGACCACCGCGGCGGGGCTTCTCCTCGGCGAGTACGCCATTATTAAGCTTGTTTGCATTCTTATCAATATTCGGGCTTCTCTACTAAGCGCAGACTATGGTTTTGTTTATATAAGCAATCGCTTTAGAACAGTGGTTGCTTTGCGTGTGAGACTGTATTTTTCGCACATGCTTGTTTGTGTTCTGTGCAAGCCGTCCATCCAGAATGTTTTTTTTTATTTCGCATGTGTGTATATACACGCACACAAACGCGCGCGCGAAGGTCACGCATGCGTATGCGTGTATGTATGTTCGTGCTTATATCACGTCGGTGCATTCATAGCGTGCATATATCTGCTTTGAATATCAGCTACTGCCAACTCGAACAAGCGAGTGTTCGGAAGCACACGACCTTATTCATTAGAAACCGAATAACATGAATCGGCGAACGTAAAGAAAGGAGCACTCCTATTACAATTAAAACTACGACTTGCCTTGTCTGAAGATGCACTATAGCCCAAGCATAGCTCCGTTCTGTAATAAAGTGAACGGCATGCGTATTCGGCTTTTGACTGGACAACGGAACTCAATGGGATACATGCAATAGGCAGCACGAGTCACAGCGTAGTTACCTCGAAAACTGTTAAGGCCGTGCCTGTAGCAATGTTGGAAAGCAGCGCAAAAGTGCTAGCACCTTTTGGAGAGGCCCGCTACGCTTGAGTCAGGCGCGTAGCCAGAAATTTTTTTCGGGGGGGGGGGCGCTTTGATTTCGAGAGGGACACCCCCTTAAGATGGCCATTTTTCACTCTCTATGCTATGGAGAAAAAAAATTCGGGGGGGGGGGGGGGGTCACGTTCCCGGTGCTCCACTTCAAGGCTACGACCCTGGCATGAGCAGTTGCCTTCTCCAACTTCGGGCTCGCTAGGAAGGTTCTTCAATTTGAAGTAAATCTGATGCAGTTTGCCGAAGCGGCTCGATGTTTGCGCACACAGCGCAACTGTTTCCGCTGTTTCGCCAGTGAAATCCTTCATGCCGATGAGAATGAGGCGGTCCGCGGCCAGCACCCTTTCATTTTCGACGAAGCAAATAACGTGTTCCGACGCCGCAATCAAGAAACTTCAGCACAGCGCCAAGTGAAAGTATGGTGGCTAGAGTGAAAGTACTGCTAGGGTGGTTAGAACCTAGTACTGCGTTCACTCGTCTAAGCGCAGCATCATTGTTTTTTCGACTAGTGTTGCCAGCACAGCGTTTTGTGGAGTTGCGACGTGAAGAACCTGCTTAATTATTTGTAATGCTCCCTATTTGTGCTTTGAATAATGAAATATTGCGTATTAATTAGGAACATCGTGTTGTATATCAATTATGAGATCAGCTTTTCAGTATTCTAAATGTATTCGCATTTGGTTCGATTCGTTCGTGGTACTATTTGCAACGTTTGTTTTAAGATTCACTATTTTCACACACCCCGAAATATATATTGCAAGCGGCTGCACATGCGCTCACCTTGGTACACAACGTCACGATGGGGCGTTTATTTCATTGCTTGACGGTATAAATGAAAATCGCAGTAACCACAGAGACCAGAACAATGTGGGCCTTTTTTTATGGAGACGAGGATTTCCTCCTTTCTGGGCTGTTGCACAAGAGTACGAAAGCCGACGTCACAGCCTCGGCAGTGCATTTCTTGGGGGGTCACGTACGCTAACAACAGCCCAGAGACGACTGTGGCAGCGCCCAGAACACTTCAAATGATTTATTGATTGATTGATTTGTGGAGCTTAACGTCCCAAAACCACTATTTGATTATGAGAGACGCCGTAGTGGAGGGCTCCGGAAATTTTGACCACCTGGGGTTCTTTAACGTGCACCCAAATCTCAGTACACGGGCCTACAACATTTCCGCCTCCATCGGAAATGCAGCCGCCATAGATGGGATTTGATCCTGCGACCTGCGAGTGAGCAGCCGAGTACCTTAGCCACTAGACCACCGTGGCGGGGCGAACACCTTGAATGAAAAGGTCTATAGCCGAGGTGCTTAGAGCAACAAAATTCAGCAACGCCTGTGCCCCGCTGGTCACTCTTCTACCGCCAAGCTACTTGTGTGGAATTAATACAGGACTTCGTGTACTTTGGAGTTTATACGCATTGCAGTTTTAGTGGCTGAGTTCTTTGAACTGTGGTTTCATGTACCGAAACTGTCAGGATTATGAGACCCACCGTAATGGGGAGGGGGTCACCGGATTGATTTTCACCACCATGGGTGTCGAATGGGCGTTTTGGTTCACCGGTCTTGCCTAACCTGCAGCTAGCCTTAACATGTATGTCGAATTATGATTTATTGGCTCACCACTGGTTCACATCTCAAACGGGTACATGTGTGCAAAAGACATCGGATTAATTCTGCCAACTGGTCCACCAAAAAGCCCCTCCCGGTCCTAGTTACGACGACGGGCATCTGTGATGGGTAACTGTCGCCTTTCCTTTGAAGCTAGAGCACTGTAACGCTACCGAGCCAATGATGAATTCGCCAAACCTGCAGTCACTTGGTAATGCAACACAAGCCGAGTAGAAATAGGGAGAAACGTCAAGAAATGCTACTGACTGAAGATCAAACCATGGTCGAAGTCTGTCATGGCATAGGCACTCGACAGTGGACCAGAGGGTGTGACGAAGCTTTTTGGGCCACCTCAGCATTGTTGCTACCAGCCGCCAGGGATACCAAGATAAATGAAACTCCCGCTGAACAGATTGAGACGCTGAAGTGTCAATGCCCTTTGTGGCGCGTTTTCAAAGAACGCTTCCTGGACGCTTACATAATCAGCCGAGACCCCCTGCTCACAACTAAAAAAGAAAATAATATGCCCGGTCAAGTCCGGTTTTGCTTCGTCTACTCGCTAGGCTACGTATTGGAAGACTTGGTTTTGCTGCGCCTACTCGCTAGGCTGTGTGTTCTGGCGCTACCATCATGCTTCTTTGGGCGGCTAGGCCATGAGGTGGGTGCGACTTGCAGGACGCGCAGTAGCTTTTTTGGGGGACACGTGAGCCCTTCGGGGTACAGGATAGCTAGTAACGAGGAAAACAAAAAGGAAGACTCTTTGATAGGTGGTATGGACAGATATGATTCCAAAGTGGCACCAGTATCTAAGATAGGTAGAGTCCGAGGCAGAAATAGACGTAGCCACGAGCACCGAACCAATTCAGACATAGGGTATATTAACATGCAGGGTGGCAGGAACAGGCTGAAGTGGGAAGAGATAGAAGAACAGCTAAAGGAGGAGAGGCCGAAGGTATACGGTTTTGTAGAAACACATCTTATGGACATGGAACAACCTCCTAACAATCCGGACTGCGCGTGGGAATACTGTAATAGAACAGAAGGCAGCAGAAGGGGGGTGGTATTGGGGCATTCATTCATAAAAGTACAGACTGGCAAAGAGTCAAGCAGAAGTGCAAGGAACATTTATGGCTAAAAGGTAAAGTGGCAGGGCAAACTACACTCCTTGGTTTCGTGTACTTGTGGACGGGAGCAAAGGCCAGAGAGGAAAACCAGGCAATGGTAGAGTGTATATCAAAAGACATTGAGGAGTAAGGAGGAGAGTGCGAGATAAATATACTAGGAGATATAAATGCGCACATAGAAGATATAGATGGGCATACCGACGCGACAGGCAAAATGATCATAGATATGTGTGAAAGGCATGATTTGATAATTTGCAACAGTACCGAGAAGCGTGAAGGGCAAATAGCGTGGGAGGTAGGAAGGCTGCAGTCGACGATAGATTACTCACTGATGTCACGTAGAATTTATGATAAGCTCAGGGGAATGCACATAGATGAAGGTGGCTCCAGAAGTCTGGGTAGTGATCACAAACGTATCAAGGTAAGTTTTGGAAGAGCAGTGAAAGTGGGAAGGAGACAAGATGAACAACTACAGGAAAATTTTTATTCAGAAAGGCAAATAAAAATAGCTACTAAACAAATTGAGAAAGTAATCACGGAGGATAATAAGACAGTGTGGACATACACGAATCTAATTGGACTGTTTGAGCTAGAACTTGCTAAGGCACGTGACAAATCACCTCGGAAAAGAAGACACAAACCCAAAAGTCGTGGGTAGAGGAAGAGAGCCATAGCAAGAGGAAGAGAGCCATAGCGATGTGGTGGTTAGGTGGATTCTGTTTTGTTTGTTTTGTATTTTCTTTTTTTTTTGTTAGATACTGTCCAAGTATATATTGTGCGGTTCTGGCAAATAAATCTTGTTGTAAGTTCAGTGCCGCTGTCTGTCTCCTTCTTTTTCTTGTCTCTCGTTATTGGCGCTGTTTTTTATGTGAACCACGTTAGCTACATAGCAAAACGTCAGGAAGCCTCTAGGGAACACAGACATGGTAAGCAGCGGGGTGAACCGACAGATGATGTTGAAAGAAAATGGGAAATCTTTCTAAGCTATAGAAGGGATGCATCCCTTCTGATCAATGAAATGATTAGAAGAAAGGGAGCTCAGTGGCTGGCAGAAGTACATAAAAAAGATAGAAAGGCAGCTGCGAAATTTTGGAATTAACCATCTAAACTCCCTAAGAAATGAGACGGGCCTAGAGCAGAGGTTTATAACTACAGCTCAAGGTGCTAGGCTAGAAGGGGACGAAGCTATTGAATATATAAGAACAAGGGTGACAGAAAAATTTCAACAAAGAAGTGCTTTATGCACCACAATAGACAAGGATGAATCAAGTGGCGCAATGGCTTCATTTTCAAACGAAAGTGGGAAAGGGCTGAGAAAAGGTTTCCTAGTAGTACATCAACAGGCCCAGATGGCATTCCAATTATGCTGATAAAGACATTAGGTTCGAAGTATAAGCAGGCTTTGAGAGAGGCAGTGAGCAAAAAAATAATCGATGGTGAAGTCCCCGATGGACGGAAACTTAGCAGGATGAGCATGATCTATAAAGGAAAGGGGGACAAAACTGACATAAACCACTACCGTCCTATAACTGTAACATCAGTGGTCTACAGGTTGGCGATGCAGATTATAAAGGAAAGACTGCAGGCATGGATAGAGGATGAGAGGGTACTGGGGGAACTGCAGAATGGGTTTCTGAAACACGGGATGTTGGAAGACAATATGTTCTCACTGACGCAGTGCATCGAAATAGCAAAAAAAGGAACACAGGCCCCTGTGGCTAGCATTTTTGGATATCAAGGAATCGTATGATAGCGTGGTTCAAGAAGAATTGTGGGGAATACTGAACACACTAGGCGTGGAAGATGGAGTCACTAATCTTTTAAAGGATATCTATAAAGGTAAGGTAGTTATAAAGTGGGAAAAATAGGTATCCTAGCCTGCAGAGGTAAAACGGGGGCTTAGGCAGGGGTGTCCTCTGTCACCCTTGTTATTCATGATGTACCACAAGGATTAGAGGCCAAATTAGAGGAAAGTGGACTGGGTATCATCCTCTCTTTCGTCAAACAAGGAAAACTCATTGAACAGGCACTACCAGCATTGATGGACGCAGATGATATAGTGCTAATGGCCGACAACAAGGAAGATTTGCAGAGATAGATGGACATCTGCGCTAATGAGGGAGATAGGTTAGATTTCAGATTCTGTAAGGAAAAATCAGCAGTCATGAGTCTTGAGCGCAGGGAACAGCGAACGGAGCACAATGGAAGAACACTGTGACACCACTCGCAACATGTTTGCCCCATACCAGTCCCGAAGGCACGGTGTAAAGCTCGTTGCGTTTGGTAGTCTTTCTGCTTTCCTTGAAGAGCACAAAGAGCACGAAAGATTGGGTACGAGAAACTTGAGCGTGGAAAACGACTTTGCCATCACGCCTTTTGCAGTGTGGACTGGGAAAACGCAATGATGGGTGAGGTACGACAGGAAGTTCTTACGCGCTTCAAAGATGACTGTGAATGGAAAAGTGTTTAAATGAGAATGAAAAAAAATCTAAAAAAACATAGTCATAGATCAAGCTCAGTGTAAATTCCGATTTCACGTAATAAAGGTGACCTGGAGTGGCACATGTGTCACAACAAGCTGCAGAACCCAATTCCATGCCTTCGTACCGTCATGCTCGTTTAATGCAAACGTTTGTAGATCGTATTACAGAAACAACATTAAAAGACCGAGAAACATTTAGTTCTTCCGTTCGTTAGTAACGCACTTCGTTATGTATTCTTCTGTTCTCTGGGAGCAGATCACGTGAGTTTTGTAGCATGAATTAACATAAAAAGCTGTTTCTATTTCACCACAGTCAGCGAATGGTGTACTCTATACAAACACGAATCCTGCATTAAACTTCGTGCCAACACAATGCATACAATCCTCAATTACATCGCCAAAAAAGTACGGGTTTCACGGAAAGAGTTTTCTAATGTTTCGTTATATATTAAAACGTCAAATTTAAAAATAGCACCACCATGAACGGGATTAACTCCATAGCCAAATTTCACTGCAAAAAGCGCTCGAATAGCTGCACCTTCCAGGTATGCAATATACATTGCTTGAGGTTTTAGAGGTGTGGTGACATCATTAGTTTAGGTTACATTGTTTTAGCGTAGAATTAGCTTTTTAGACACGTTTACTATGCTTTTTAATGTTAATATTTCACCTCATCGGTCATTTAGTGACGGTCATTCAATTTCCACATCCTTAAAAGAGAGTTATGAATAGTTGATATCCAAGCATTTTTTAAAGATATATGACTGGTGTTTATCAAAGGGCCTAGAATGAGTTCCGGGGAGGGGGAGATATGAACAGTTTTATCATTCGAAAAATAGTTTTCGGCTTTACAAGCCGGAAGGTCAATACGACAACAAGGCACGCCATAGAAGGAGGTTTTAAATCTTCGGAACCATAGGTCGGCAAAATAAATGGAGCCTATATAGACTCGCTCAGTAAATGTTCTTTTATCTTAGGACTCGATATAGGGCCCAGCCTATATCCGGTATTTTGGTCACATATATAGGTGACCAAAAACATTTTTTCTCTGCAAAACATTTTCGCAATAGACTGCTTTCATGGAGTAAATCAGCCCGACATTTTTCGAATACACCTGAGGTAGTCAACAAAACGCCTTGGACGTTTGGCGTGGAATGACCGATCAAACTTTATGTCGATACCTATCACTTTTCGTCTCCACTGTCTCTTTCCTAGTTCGTGTACTTTCCTTTCTTGACATTCAACTTCACAGTAATTTAACAAATCTGCATTATATTGGTTCTATAGAAGAAAATAGCTTGTGATATACGCATCCTAAATAAAACTTGGCCGTGTACTCACGCCCCACCTCACTGTTTTGTATCAATCATTTCACCGTTCTCATCTCACCATATTTCCACGTGGTTGCGACGACAAAGAATATGGTACTTGGGTTGCTCAAGACGACACTTTTTATTTCGTGAACGTGTGCCTAGAAAAGTACAAAGTACCAGAAATTCACGCTTTACGCAGATAGCGGTAATTAGAGCATTGGTCGACGGTATCATGATCTGCGTGAAGGTACGTCGCTATATATACCCGTGGCAACAAACATCATCAGTATTGTAGGTGTCTCAAGCTTATCAGAAGATTCTAAAGTAATCTAGAATGTTCACAGACAGCCGAGCGTGCTTTGCGCAAGGCAATTGATTAATATGTGGTGTTTAACGTTTCAAAACCACCATATGATTATAAGAGATGCTGAAGTGGAAGACTCCAGAAATTATGACGACCTCGGGTTCTTTAACATGCACCCAAATCTGAACACATGGGCCTACAGCATTTTCGCCTCTATCGAAAATGCAGCCGCCACAGGCGGGATTCGATCACGCGACCTGCGGATCAGCAGCCGAGTACCTTAGCTAGTGAACCACAATGGCGGTGCCTTTGCGCTAGGCAGTGACGTAAAAATACAAGTGAAGTGGCGGTATAATAATGTTGCGATAAAATTACAGCAGATACGACAGGTTCCACTGTGAATGCTATTTTTATACTGAACCGTAAGCGGGTAGCCACGCGTTGCTAGGTGGATTGACGTTTTTGGGTATATTGAGTAGGCTAAATTTCTACCTAAAACATACGGCGTGACGACAGCACTCACGTTGACTGTAAATTTTAGCGAAACGAAGTGCACGCTTTGGTTGGATGATATGCATATTATTAAGAAGCTGTTGTGTATTTCTCAAAGGTCAAGATCATCAATGGTCGAGCAAACCTTCACTATCACGTGCTGGATGAAAGGAATATATCCATGTAATGTTTACAGCCAGCCTATAGACCGCAACAACAACTCAACTGACGTTGTGGGCCGACATCACCCCTGTAAGTGTATATATTTAGGGTTGTATCCGTTACAGTAAAAATAACTAAATACGTTACTCTAATAAAAAAGGGGAACGTGTCACGGCTCCACGATATATATATATATATATATATATATATATATATATATATATATATATATATATATATATATATATATATATATATAAAAGGTAACGCATTACTATTACCGTAACCGAAAAAACATAACGAATGTCACCTCTGCCGTAGCTCCGGAATCATCAGTTTTAATCAATGTGTCTTTGCAGCAGAAACCCACAATGAGAATTTTTAATTTTCAAATTTATGTTTCACACATACTAACCCAAGCAAGGATTATACTCAATGTTCAATTAAAGAGAAATATTTGTACATATGTGCTGAACCTTAGCAATGTTATATAGAGGCTTAATGACGCCTGCCCGTGTGATGGCTTCTGACTCTGCAGTGACACAGGGTGAAACCATTTTTTTCTCATTGGAGCACTATACACAAAGTGAGGTTCAATAATCTACGGTATTCACAAAGAAGCTATCGTTGAACTCTCGAGAAATTTACAACAATCGGCCTTTTCTTGATCCATCAGCACCTTCAATAAAGCATGTCGAAATTGGTACTGTTGGTCCTAGCAACCGAAATGGCCCGCCGTGCACCAGTAGGCAATCACGCAGGCCTACGGAGGCCTACATTGGTGCCTTTTTATTGGGGAGGGGGTATTGGGAGATGTCGTGGGGAGGAGGGGGGGCACTTGCAAGTTTGTGACACCAGATGTGGCTTGCAGACGCGGAAGTCTAGAAAAATCACGAAGGGGGGCACACATCTTGCCATAGCAGCCATTTTGTTTTAATATTTTGCAGGTTTTATTTTTGTTTATATTGGAAATAAAATCATGCCTAGAAATCAAATAGACAAACGAACGTAGGTTCCCAGCACTCGTAATTGCATTCTTTTATTGAGTCTTTTCCGGAACCAGTCGAGAGTGGCAGTTGTGATTTTGATTGTCTCACACACCTGATGGGTATTGAGCACATGTACACGCTACAAAAAAGCATTAAAAAGTTTAATGTTTTATACATACTTATCAAGCATTCTTATTTGTGACATTTTTAAGAGAAATTTTAATGGGGCCCACTTGCAAGGGGTGTTCCCCTTCCCTGACCGAGCACAAAAAGGTCGGGGAGTCAACGTTCTCTGCAGGCGTGGTCAACGGGCCTCCAGGTCGGGACCAGTGTGGACTGTGTATCTGAGTAAATATTGCATTTGCTCTCATCTGCAAATATGGCCATCGACAGGTTTTTGTCTTGGGGGTAAGCAAACCCTTCTTTCAACTTGCATCACGGCTGAGGGAGGGCTTCGTGTTGGCGTCGCTAGAGTGGGTAGCAAGTGCTGGTGCGGCTTGAAGAGGTCAAGTGCCCCTTTTGCACCACCCGCCTCACCCACGCCCATGTCTACACTTCATTCATTGAACACTGCGGTGAGGACTAGTTGACTAAATGCGCAGATTTGTTTTCTTCCGCATCTTATACCGCTAGATAAATTATTCTCATATTGTGAAAAGTAGGTATTTCGATTCGTTTGAAACTCAAAAGAGCGGTTTTCTGCAATCGCAATAAGAGAACTCGTAGCAGAGGTGCTTCTTTTTTCGTGCAGCGTACATGTAAATGTGAGATCCGATTCGGAAAAGGCGAAGTGAGTGACGTGCGCGGTACTTGCTCAATGTTCAATGAAAGAAAGTTTCATGAAGTGTAACGTAGCCAACAAAAGAAACAAACTGCTGCATTGAAAATTAAAAAAAAACAAGCAAAGTGCTGCACATTTGGGGTAGAACATCGACATAGATTGAAATTCGCCTATTTTATTATGAAAGCAAAATAAAAACTATTTTACAAAACGCTTTGGAATCATCATGATGTCGACAGATCAGTGTAGTGTCATTTATGCTGTTTGGATGAAAATATCTGAATTTCAAATAATTCAGAAACCTGTGGCAGAGGAGCCTTTTGAAATTTAGTTTTGGTTTCCGCGCCGCCGCCGATGAAATAACCGGCGTGCGCCGACAACGCCACCGCCGCCGACTCTGGACGACCCTCACGCCGCCGCCGGTCTAAATCGCCTCGGCGCACACCTCTACACTTGGTGCGCGTGTGCACGAGTAGCGCCAAAATCTTGCTATGGTGGTAATGGCGGTGTAGTAGAGTACCTGTCCGCAGTGCGTCTTCGTTATAAACAATAATTGTTTGTTCTTACGACGGAGGTGTTCAGTGCGTGCGACAAAACAAGTTATCGCGCGAATAATTAGTGCGTCCAGACGCAGCTACATTACATGCTGCAATAATCCTAAATATTGTCTCGTGCACATTTGGAAAACTGCTCGCTCACAATGAGTTTTGGAGGTAGCACATCGCAGGAGACGATTCCCAAGTTTAAATCGTTCGTATCCGAAAGTGAGCTTGAAGAAAAGCGCAGAAAAAGGCAAGAAGAATGGGAAAAAGTCAGGAAGGCGGATGATCCAGTTGGTATGTGCCTATCTCTCGGCATACGTTGCCGGCTCGGGTGGTACTCGTGCTGGTGCTTATCAAGCGGCGAAATAAGTTTGTGCCCATGCTGTGTCATGTCACTAGCAGTGAAGTTGTTACTCGTAGGCGGATAGCTTAACAATCAAAAGAGGTCAAAGGAGCAGTTGTTTCTGGGCGTATTTGCTACTTGACCGTTATGCACCTCCGAATTTTCAACTCGTAGTTAACGCTTGAATGCTGTCAACATCTCTTCATTGATTAACACTGTGACACTCTGCAAAATTTAGGTATAGTGAGGTAAAAGCGAATGCCCTTAAGATATGCTAGTGCTTATATTGATAATATGTAACGCTGTAACGCGGCATGGCTCGTCTTCGCCCTTCCATAGGGACCATAGGTTGATGTGAATGCGAATGAGGCGTCGGTGCTGTTTTGCCACGTGCAGCTTTGAAGTGGCACAATCATTGATGCCCTGTTATGCAGTACTTAGATTGCTTAATGATAAAGACATTTTCATGTGATATACACATCAATAGGTTTGAACGTAATGTTCAGTGCTGTGCAGACTATGTATATCGTTTTCACAAAAACTCGGAAGTCTGGTTGCTATAACTGTACTGCTATATCTGAACTGCGACCCGCCTGACAGAAATGTTGTTTGTATACATCTCAACCACTATGGGCAGCACTATTTATTCATCATCCTTGCCCGTTTCAGGGTAATTTAATAAACCTCATTGGGGCATGATTTTCCTACTACCTTTAGGAGCACTTAAGCATATGAGACAGAAATGTAAGTTGGCAGAAGCAAAAATTTGAAATTATCCGAAACTCATGAGAAAATTATGAACAGGGCTTTTTCTGATATTGTTTAAATGCAAAGATCATATGTGAATAGAAGTTCTTGCTAAAAGAAATTGAACCAAACAATATCAAGTGTTGTCTTATCAAACTAGACAACACTTGAAAGGTGATGTGTCAACAGTTAAGCAGGGGTGGCACCAGGATTTGTTTACTCAGGGGGCACTCACGACAAGTTAGTTCCTTCAGAGGGGCAGGGAGGCTGCGAACATATGCATTGTGTTTGACTATGCTTGGTCTGGGGGGGGGGGGTGCAGGTGGAAATATTGTGGGGGCTACAGTGCCCTCATACCCACCACTACAGCTGCACCTGCATATCAGATGGTGCTTGTACCACCTTCAGACCCCATTTGTGTCTATAATCTTTGTCGCTGTCAATGATGTAATTGGTGTGGAACTAATGCACAAACTGCCAAGCTTCCTAATGTCACCTTTTTCTTTAACGTCATGCTCACTTGTAGGCTATACTTTGAAGGAACCGTTCATGGAGGAAGCACGAAGCACCAGTTTGCAGTTCATATAGTTAATTCAAAGTGTCCTTAGTATTTTGCAAATTGCTGTAGTCCTTTTTTGAATGCTAATTTAAATCACCTGCTGATTTCCCTAACATATTTTTTCCTGCCATGAATCAAATTGTCAAGAATCGAATATATAGGGCATTCTCAAACTTGCAAGTCTTGAGAGAAGAAAGGTTTGTAATTCTGGCATGCTGCCGAACCGAGTTCAGCCTGTGTGAAACATTGTGTAAAAATTAAAGCATGGCTTGCTGCTTTTCCTGGTGTATCTTGTGGCTGAGCCTTCATACTATAGTTGATCTGCCTTAGTAGCTGTTGAGAGAAACCTTATGCTCAGGGCAAACTCTAATGCCATCTAATCAAATACCTGTAAAATGTTGAAATCATTTTCTGAGAACACCAATGAGCCAACTGGAATCATATTTAATTGCTTTGAGAGCTAACATTAGTTCTAGTGACTTTCTGAAACAGAATTTCGACATTGTCTGAAATATTTACAGTAAATTTCAAGTTTATGGACTTGTAAGGTAATGAACTGGAATGTGTAATTAAAGCCTGGTGGGAATGAAAGGACTGTGAAATATTATGACAAATTCAAGCATCCTTTTAATGATTAGAGTAGGATGGAAAAAAAACTGGTATATTGTGCAGCCTAGCAGGGCTGTTCATTATGTTTGCTGTAAGTAATCTTATGATGTTATGCACAGCAAAATTTGTGCTCAGGATTAGCATGTCTATGTTATTATCCTGCCCCACTCCACTCTGTATGGATACATTGGACTGTACAAATAGAGGTCTATGCGGTGAACAAGTTGAGGCTGAGAAGCGACTAGCTGAACATGTCAAGCTGTTTCGCATGCACACCTCTGCACACTAACAGGAATGGCTGCCAGACACACCTCCCACTGTTTGCAGCATGTGTCGTGTATATCATTTCGCAGTCGCCCCTGATGGGAAAATTGCAAATATTACACAGCATTTTCTGCATTACCATTCTGTGATTGGACACTGTGGCCAGTAATTGAACTAATGTTGAATTCCAATGGCAGCGTTGGAACTGCCGAGGGACTCAGTGAGTGAGCACTCGACTCTTGCATAGAGCAACGCCTCCAAATCTGAGTTTGGAACATAATCCACGTCACCGGAGCAAGCAAGGAAGCAAGGAGGAAGTGGAAGTCCTTGAGTTTCTCAGAATACCTTGCATGTAGTTATTCCATTACGCTAGTTCACCTGTCGAATTCTGTTGAATTACTGCTCATACGTAGTAGTTTCAGTGTTAGTGACACGGTCAGATAAGGTGTTTGTTCAGAAACTGGAGCTTTCCAACTCGGAACTGTCACTGTCGAGCGCAGGAAGCGATTCCGCTTGATTTGCCCATTCTGCCATGTCGTCCACTATTACTGTCAGAACACACGACAGCGAAGGTGACTCCAAACTGGTGGACATGTTAAAGCAAGTTCCGGTCCACTCCAGAGATTTTGGTACAGCAACTTTTCCTGCTCTTCGGGGTCTCTCCTGCCCCGAATCTATTCTGACTCTCTCATTGGAACATTTGATTCCCGCCTTCACTTTGCCAATGGAACACACTCGCTCCAAAAGAAGTTGAAAAACTTGTTTCAACTCCATCATTGGAATTCAGCATAAAAAAATTTAAGAACTAGCACCATAAAAACTTATTCTCAGTCCTTAAAAAAAAAAAGCAGCTTGAACTTTACAGATTCATGGCTCTTCATCGAAGGTAGATGTCACAATTCTGTAAACTGCGCTATAGAAGCACCTAAAGCAGACAGTTCTTATGTATAAACCAATTCGCATCTTACATAAGTTTGATGCGAATGTTTAAAAAGGCTTAAAAGGTCTTACAAATTGGTTGGATAGGCTCCACTCTGCATGTAAGTGCGGAGCCACCATCCCTGTTAATTCCGCTGTCAAGGGGATGATTTTTCTAAACTAGCTCAAAAACAGCATCCCTGAAACTAGGAGAAGGGGACGACACCCATATGAAAGTTTGAAGAACTATATGTTCACTTCTGGTGCAGTGCATAAAGAACTTGATGGCCCAGGTGGTATAAGCCTACCAGGAGTACCGATATGGGCCTCTAGTACCGTTAAGACTGATAAATGTTATTTTCCTCTCTCTTTCTTTACTCGCAACTTAGTGGCAGGTTGTTGAAATGCTTATTAACACATATGCATTTCTTTACTTCAGATATTTTAATGTTGTTTAAAGAATTTTTATGTCGTGTCTCATTGCTGACCTAGTTTCCTTTTCTGAAAATGCATAATATACAGTAATTTTTCTGAATATACTGATGCCCCAGGTAAACAATTAGCTTTCATCAGTTGTTAGATTTCTAATTTTGTTTGAATTTCTTGCATTTTATAATTATAAAATAAGCCATATTGAATTCAGTGCAATAATTGTTGAAAAAAGTAGTTTTTTTTTTTTGCCTAGTGATAGGAAACCCTGTACTAAGACTTCTTTCTCTAGGAACCTGTTGGAATCTACACTTTCAGCACATACCGAGATTTTTAGACAGCCTAATAGTTCCTTGTTTTCGGTTAGCAAGAAAGTAAAAGGCTGTTTTTGTATTTTAACTCTCTACTACACTGATAACCTGCGAAGAAAGTTGTTGCCACTTTCACATTCTTGGTAGATCCTGCCTGCACCTAATTCAATCTAGTTTTAAAGCACGCATCAGCCACTTATTCAAAGGTGCTATATATTTGATCTGCTGTATCAAATCAAATGAATAATGAAGCAATTTGTGCCTAGGTCTGTTCTGCAGCTCATTTCTGTATGTGTCATTTATTTTCATATTGTTTAAAATCAAGGCAACACTTTTTATGTGGCTGATTAGTTAAAAGTGTTATATGATTATAGCATGTCTTACCAAAAAAATATTTGTCAGCAAACAGTGCTGCATTATGTGGCAAATTTTTCAAATACTCCTTGAAGTGTTTTTCTGGTTGTGAAACGGTTGGGTTTTATTTTCTATTTTTAAACAGAGGCACCAGAAGAAGAATATGACCCCAGATCATTGTTTGAACGACTAGAAGAACAACGACTGAAGAAGCAAGCAGATTATGAAGAAGCGCACAAGCTCAGTAGGTTCTATTTTAGCGGCTGGTCATTTTTTGTGTTTGTTACATTCCGAAGCTTTTGTGTAATCATGTTGGTTGACCTGCCTCATTCTAGAGAACATGATTCGAGGATTGGATGATGATGAAGTCACATTCCTTGAATTTGTTGACATGCGGAAGCAAGAGATTGAATCACAACGAATGAAAGAAGATATGCAAGAGATTGAGGAGTATAGAATATCCTTTGCGCTGATTACAGACTGCAGAGTACAGGTGAAAAAGTTGACAGTATATACATAGTGAAGGGTAAGTACATATGTTGAAGGGGCCCTAAAACACTTTAAGTAATCATAGAATTAATTCACTGGAAACGCGTATTACTTCACAAATCCAACACTGCAAAAATTTTAAGAATCCGTCCAGTACGAGCGGAGTTACAAAGATTTGTAACATGCTGCAATCACATTCTCTCTTCTCTTGTCCCGACGAAAGTGCTGGAAACTAAACAGGGAGGAATGGGAGGGGCCAACAAAATACATCACTCGTGCCTCACGACCTTAAGCACTTTTTTTTTCTTCGAATATGCGGCTTTTTCAGTATAATCACGCACGCACGCGTGGACAAGTGATGGCCTCTCGTGGCGACCTCTGTAACAACCGAGCGCGCCTTGTTCGAATCAGCCAATGGCTGACAGATGGGCTTACTACGAGTGATTTTTAGGCTTATTCCGGGATTTGTCGAGAGAAGAGAAAGGTATTTTAGCTGACTTTGATAATTATTGTGAATTCCAGGCTGCGTGCTGCGCTATAATACTTGGCCTGCGTGTTGTTAAGAGCCTGTACTACCAATCGGCAGCGTTTTCTGACCATGTTCAAAAAGTGTAGCAGGGCCCCTTCAAGATTTGAATTTCACCTAGAGATCTCTTCATAGAAGCTATTTTTGCTATGTAATATTCAAGATGTGTACATTTATTTGTTAGGTACTTAGGTTGTACGAGAGAGTAGAAAGTGCAGACACAAGCTATCAAGTGCACATGTTTTATCTATTGATGGCTTCTTTAAATGGCTGCTGTCTGCATATGTATGGGCTGTATATGAAACAAAGGCAATATCACTTTTAATCCCATGACAAGAGGACTACTGCTTGATTCACCTGTACTATCTGATAGATTGCAAGGATCTGCACCCTCAATGTATACCGTATGTTTTTCTCTGAATTCTGCCGTTCATTTGAAAAAGTACAGAAAAGTCGAAGTGCTAGTTCAGAATTTTTTCCCATTGATGCAAAGTGGTGGTGGCAACTTAATGTAATTGCTGCATATTGGTGTAAGTGCTTGTGCATGTCGGTAGCACCTACACCAATACAGTATGCCAGGTGTTTCTGCAGAAGCTTTAACTTTTAAGAATAATCATCTTGGAATATATGGCTGGTTCCGCTGGAACATGCATTCAGTGGTGGTGGCAGTTTGTGATGCAAATGAAAGCCAGTTCTTTATAAAAGGCATGTCAGCTTTTGGATTTGAAGAAAAAGCACCATTGCCAATGATGCTGGGGTATGCCTAATTCCCCTGTGTTGGAGCAAAAAAAAAAAAAAAAGCTGAAATTGTCTATAGAAGCATGTGCGTAGCTGGCACCTCTAGGCGACGTTGCTGCTTACATCACTGAACAGCAGACAGTCTGCACTTAGCACCTCAGTTGTTAACAACTGTAGCTCTCTGCCCTTCGATGCTTTAAGTTGCATATTCACCTCAAGGAGCTTAGTCATACACGCACTTCTGGACCTGGTTATAGTTTCACATGCTCTAAAGCCGAGGAATCAGTTGTGTCGGTAATTGTAGTTTTTCATATGTGAAGGCTGATATGACTTTTATGAAGACCTATTTTTAATTACCCTATTACAATGAGCTCACTGCATTTTCCAGTTTAAAATTTCACAATTTTGTGCGTTAGACACTAATCACCTTGCATCACCCATCATGACATGGCTTCCACTACTGAAATTTAATGCTTTGATTTCCCAGACCAGTACATGAGGGTCTGTGACTTCACAACCATAGGCAAAAAATTATGAGTAAAAAGTGTCATGTCAGCACTCTTAAAGCAGGTCACCAATGCACCACACCTTGCACAGCCCATATACCCAGGCCTTTGTTTTGAGGGCTGCATTGTACCTGCACTGCTCAACTCGAGCTGCATAACTTCTGAACTTATGCTTTATCATGAACTGATTTACATTGGTGTGGGCTAAGTGAATGCATGTTAGATGTCACTTTTTAGTTAACAAAGAAGCCTTCTCTTGTTATTGGATAAATATTATCCAATTTGCATGGTTACTGTAATGATACATGTGTTATTAAATTATCCCTATTTATTTATTTACTTAATTATTTATTTGTTTGTTTGTTTAAATTGTTTTTAAACAAAGGAAATTAAGATATGTGCTTAGGTTCACATGAAACAGTTGCTAATTATTATTCATGGTTGTTTTGATAAGGGAAGGTTAGTAGAGAACTGGCCTCCCCTCAAAGACCTTCCCTTAACAAATCATCCATTCTGAATTTTGTTTGCTTTATGTGGATACTGAACTAGAATATTTTTAAACAGTGAATAAGGCATAGAAATTGCACATGGAAGACATGACTGTCCTAATAAACAATGTTTATTTCACATATTTGTGAACAGATGGTGCTAGCTTAGGGGCATTGTGAGCATTCTGGTGTCGATAGCAGCAGTAACAAGGACAAGCAGCGGGTGCACACTTTCCTGTACTGCTTCTCCCCTTTCTTTAGCTCCCCTTTACATCCCGCTCTTCCCCATCCAGAAAGGCACTCAGGCTTGCCCCGACCCGGAAGCATTGTTTACTGGCTCTGTTCTTCGTGCTGGTTTTAGGGACCATAATGTGAGCAGAGCTTGTTGAAAGACACAGGCAATGGCTGGTGATGTGCATGGGTAAGCAATTATGCACGCAGCACACCTGGCACACCCGTTTCTGCTGGGTTAAATGTCACCTCTCATGGCTCATGGCATGGCCGCTAGGCGTGGAAGTTTGTGAAAAATGAATTAAATTAATTATTTTCTGCTAGTTTCTACCTGAGCACAACGTTGTGTTCTCAGGTAGGAACGTGTCCTAAGCACCTGAGCTTTATATTGGGCTGGAAATCTCAGTGGCAAAAGCTTTGTTCTGTATCCCTTTAACCAACAGAACTTTATTCCGAGAGTTTATACCGAGAGGTAGAGAGTAATGGTAGGAATAATCTTCCTTTTGTTTTTGATCTACATAACATTTCAGTGCTGATGAATATATACGATAGTCATCATGATTATTTGAATTTAAGTTGCCCCATCGTAGACGCTCATAGTTAAATTTGAAGGGGCCCTGTTCAGTACTTTTGTGTACATATTTGCTTACTTTCATTTTATCTTGATGTGTAATGCTGTCATGCTCAATTTGGGATTTAATTGAGTGAAATTTGTAAGTTTGAGAAGATTTTAGAAGGGTGTGTGTGTTTTCATTTTAAAGTGCTTGTAAGTTCGAGGACAATTTGAAAGTGTGCATTTGTATACATTCAAAAGTGCGCATACCTCCAGCCCGATGTGGCAGTAATTCTGCTGTGTCTTTGGATTCTTGATGCATAATTTATAGTAGACTCTTGGTTAGAAGTCACCAGTTTCTTGCTGTTTTACTGTAGAAACAGCTCTTGTATGGAAAATTTTCGGTGTACATGTCCTTCATCAGAGTTTATCTGACCATGGGATGTGTTCGATGTGATGTGCAGTGCATATCTCACGCTCAAAATTTTTTGTCATGACTATCTTAAATAATGGTAAAATTTTAATTATTAGCTTTAGGACACATGTTGCAGTCGAAGTTTTGCAGTAACCACAATGTGATTTGAAGTGATTAAAAAAAATTCAAGGGTCATTCATTACTGAAAAATTTGTTGAAAATTTTGAGGCGAAAGCTCTTATAAGTTTGTTTCAATGTCGTCAGGTCCACAAAAATTACACAAAAACAAGGTATGCGTGCCAACTAGGCATGTGCTTCAACTTTGTTTTTGTTCTATTGTATCAGTAAAGAAACAATTCCGAAAGCATGTCCGGTGCCTAAACGTTACCACATCAGATCAGAGCTTCATTTCTCATTGCTATGGTTTCAACTTGGTCTTCGCCTTCACATTCTTAGAAAGTGCTAAGCTTTCTCTAATTGTCAAGCCATTCCCCATTCTACCCACAAATCTGTTACATTCTTATTGGTCTAGCACTTGGTGCGCTGCCTCTTTGAACTCATTAGGATTCACCCTTTCATGCAGGCACCTGAACTGTTTCACAGAAAAAAGGGCTGGGGTGGGAGAGGGGAGACCAGCCTCATTGTTCCCAACCCTATTATTCCAATTTTGTTTTCATTCTAAGTACACAATAAGAACAATGATGCTTAGCTACAGTGAACTAAAAAGAGGCACTTTGACAATTATGTGACATGCCTACTTCATATGC
Organism: Rhipicephalus annulatus; assembly: GCA_013436015.1. NCBI lineage: Eukaryota > Metazoa > Arthropoda > Arachnida > Ixodida > Ixodidae > Rhipicephalus > Rhipicephalus annulatus. The sequence continues at coordinate 778,766 of WOVY01014708.1, read as the reverse complement.
CAGCTTCTGCTGAAAATTCCCATAGTTCTCTAGGTTCAAATAATTCCTTCAGCTGGCATTGGAGTCAGCTAAGTGATTTTAATTTGCACGTACACCATTACTCTCCAACTCTTGGTCCTTATTCTTGTGAATCTATTTGTGTACTGAAGGAGGGTGAATACTCATATTTACTGTTTGATATAAATAGGTTTAAGGGAGTGAAACATCATAGAGGGCTAGTTCCTTTTTCCCCATAGCATCTAACAGTCCACACAGCAAACAAGGTTCATGAAGGAATTGATGTAAATGTTGCTGGGTGTCAGATGTTTGTCAGCCTTTCTTGAAATTTAATAATTTTGTTTTCCTAAATAAATAGATATGCTCAGTTTTTCTAGCAGTGCTATCAAATTATATTTTTATGTTATATTGGTTTTACAAGGATATTTGCAGTTACTATTTGTATATTTTAGTATGGATACCTTGACTTAGCACACAAAGCTGTTGCCACACTATCTGAAGAAGCATTGGAAGCTAAAAGGCAAGAAATAAAAAAACGTACTGTACTTGCTGCTGCAACTGGTCAAGGAAAGAAAAGTCAGCTGTCCTTGCTGTCGGCTGCGGTGAAGCGGAAGTGTGGAGACTCAAGTGGTGCTGAAAAGAAGCAGCGCACAAACAGCTCTGGTATGTTTGTGAGATTATTTTGAATCAATGCTATAACAGAGAAAGTGTGAACATTATGGGCTAATTACTTTTGCTTTATTTTCTCCTTTGATCTTGGATCATAAACAAAACAGGCATCATCATTTGAGCAGGAAATTGTAGGCTGTAGTAACTTTAGCATAGACATTAACTGACAATGCGTGTATTGATACTTCGTTGCCTTTTGCGCACGATTGCATTTGTCATGTATTCAAACGCAAGTGTCTTGTACCCTGAGTGGGGCACCTGTTTTGCATGAGCAGATTGCGACGGCCTCTCTCTTACCTCAGTGTAAGCCCTGTTCCTTCAAGAGCATAGTGGAGCTGTGACCTTCCTTTTTTTGGAAGATAGTTGAGCAAATGTCATCATAGCCCTTTTGATGATGTTTGAAATTACGGTTTTGTTCAAGAAGCTGAGGCCTTTTTCTATCCTTAAAGGGCCAGTCAATAGGCTGCGACGTTTCTTTTTACCCTCCCCCAAAGAAGCTCGGCAATTCGTAGAGTAGACCGCGGCGATTATGTTTGTCGATTATTACATCACCATGCAGAGCCTCCATTTCGAAAAACAATTCCTGCACTCCTTTCATATGCCTGAGCAATCCTCCTTTCCTGCACAGTGACGCAAAGTCACCGATCAGCGACTTGAAGTAGCATGCAGCTCGTCGATTGGTCTAAACCAGTAACGATGACGGGCTACGCCTTCTTCTCCCTGTGAGGAAAACAAGTTGCGAGACCGCCCGAAAATTTGAAACCAGCTGAAAACGATGTTCTAACCCCTATAACTTCTTTAGTAGCATAGCACGTATTGACGAAATTCTCGCGGCAACATGTTCACAAAGCAAAAGTGCACAAATTTTTCTTTATAACAATTTTTGAACCTCGAGTTGTTTACTCGCTACTTTAAGGAGCTTGGATAAATTGAAATTTCAGTGTGGAAAAAAAAAAAGAAAAATATTTGAAGTAAGGTCCATAGCATTACATAATGACATGTTTGCTTTTTGTTAGACTAGCTGCCAAAACATGCTTCAGAATATTAGATGGTGCCCCGCCGCGGTGGTCTAGTGGCTAAGGTACTCGGCTGCTGACCCGCAGGTCACGGGATCAAATCCCGGCTGCGGTGGCTGCATTTCCGATCGAGGTGGAAATGTTGTAGGCCCGTGTGCTCAGATTTGGGCGCACGTTAAAGAATCCCAGGTGGTCAAAATTTTCGGAGGCCTCGACTATGGCGTCTCTCATAATCATATAGTGGTTTTGGGACGTTAAACCCCATATATCATCATCATCAGAATATTAGATGGTAAACAAAACAAGAGCACTTTGAATGATAAAAATACTTTATGCGACAAAAATTAACGTATGTACACAAGTGGGGCAAATTCAATAATGTGAACGAAGGTCCCTTGCACACACTACTTCCCCAAAGCGTACAAAAGGTATTTACAGTTTTAACACGGCTTGCTGACCTTGATGTAGCAGCTCCGGTTCCTGGACCAAGTCCTATCGTGTCCCTGAAGAACGAAGCTTCGCCAGAGCACAACCGTCCAATGCATCGTCAGGGTGCTGGTCAGGTTCCCGTAGTATCTGGTAACCGTTGCGTCAGGTACACGCCGCGGCTGTCTTGCTCGTCCTCAGGTGCATGGCCCACGGAGCATAGCCGTCGAACCTCTGTGCCGCTCCACTGGGCTGAGTGGAGCGGCACAGAGTTTCGCTGGCCAGTGGAGCGGCACTCCACTGGGCTGAGTTTCGCTGGGCTGAGCTAGTCGCCCCCCTGGTCGCACCTGGCAGGTCACAGTGCGTTGTTGCGAAGACTGGGGCACTTTACCAGAAGCTTTCCCCGACTACCGCACGTCCACGTGTCTTGTCTTGTCTTGTAGCCTAGATGTTGGCTCATACGTACAACGGGGATTGGCCACACTGTATTTTATAATGTAAATTTTTTATACAGTGCTTGTTAAAGGAGAGAGAAATCAGATAAGAACAATAATGTTCCTTTTTAAAAAAAGGTAAAAAGGGCACAAGAATGCAATAAACCAGAATATATACAAAGAAATTAGAATAAAAGAAGGGGGGACAAAGAATTAGATTCGTCTGGCCGTACCACTAGCAGCGTATCATTCCGATTGCCATTCCAAACCGCCTTCTTTCTCCTCTCTGCCAGCTACGTCGCCTCTCGTGCCCCTTTTTTAGCTTTTTCTTTTTGTGTTGTTTTTTCCACCTTCTGCAGTGTTTGATCTTCTTTATTTTATATACCTTCGTTGATACCCGGTTATTTTATTTCTTCTTTCTCATATTCTCTCTTCCAACAATTCACGTACTCATGACAATGATACGCCCTCCTGTTCCTGACATCCAAGGGCCTTCTGTTGACCATGGGTACCACCTTGTCGTTTTCTTGAAGCACTTCACTAGCACAATCACATCACACCATCACTAATCACTGCACTACACATCACTATAAGGTCACATCATGTGTCATGTGCGTTATTACACTCTTCATAGTTCATGTAATAACACAATGTCTCGACTAGAAAAAAAAACGCACTGTAATGATAGACCTTTCGCACAGTGTCGTTCGAGGTCCTGGTAAAAAAATTGGCACCCACGTTCTCTCTTCCTTTGACATACTCGTCATGAAAACTATATTCCTGCAGTGCAAGACTCCATCGCATCACTCAAGCATTAGTTAGCTTTGCTTTTCTTAAATACACGAGTGACTGGTTATCTGTCGGCACTTTGAAATGCCTACCATACAATTAAATGTGAAAGCGCTTCATTGCCCAAACCAGAGCTAGGCATTCTTTTTCAACTGTTGAGTAATGCTTTTCTTGCTCAATCAAATGCTTGCTTGTGTAAAACACTGCGTAAAGCGTATTGTCCATTAAAACAACCCCCAGCGCTTTTTCTGATGCATCAGTGCATAATACGAATTCTTTTTCCATGTGGGATGCTAGCAGAATAGAACGTTCAGCCATGTGCTCATTAAGTGTCGAAAATGCAGACTCTTGTGCTTTCATCCATTTTACTGTATTGCTGGCAACTTTTTTTGTCAGTTCCACCAGAGGATCAGCTATCTCAACGTAATGTGAAATAAAGTCTCTATAAAAATCCCAAAAACCCCAAGAAAGACTGTACTTCCTTTTCGGTCTTCGGTGGCTTTGCTACTTGGATTTTTTCTAGAATATCCTCTTTTGTGGCGATGTGACCCAGGCCCAAGTTTTGCCCAAGGAAAGTGACCGCTTGAAATCCCAATTCGCATTTGTAGGGCTTAATTGTCAGTCTGGCCTTCTGTAATCTGCGAAAGAGCTTCTCCAATATTTCCACGTGCTTTCTCCACGTGTCTGTAGCCACAAGAATGCCATCAATATAATGCTCAACATTACTAAGTCCATGCAAAACTCTCCTCATCTATTTTGTGAACACTGCTGCCGCGGTCTTGAGTTCAAACGCCATATACTTGAATCGGAATAGTCCTCGCTTGCATGAAAACGCTGTCTTTTCTTTGAATGTACTCTCTATGGGTATTCGCCAATACTCCTTGGGCAAATTTAACTTCGAAAAGAACTTTTTTCCACCAACCTTTGCAAAGACTACATCCACTCTTGGTATCGGCTAAGAGTCCGACACGAGTACGTTGTTTAACTATCTGAAGTCTATGCGAATTCTGTTCGAACCGTCTGTTTTTTTTTCACCACAACCAAAGGTGCGTTATAAGGTGATGTCGACCTCTCTATGATCCCAAGGCGGAGCATCTGCCTCCTTTTCGATGGGCTCTTGTACCACCAACGGAAAAGAATACTGCTCAGGGTGTCTACCAACCTGGAAAACCTGAAAAAGTCGGGGAATTTGTACTCTTCTGGAAAAGTCGGGGAATTCCTGAAAAATCTGACCTGGTCATGGAAACTGACAGCAGTCAGTGCAACCGTCACAAAAATAGATATTACCATTGATCAAAGCCTAAATAGCCACTCCTTCGGCTGCAACTGCAGTGAAAAGCTAGAAGATGCGTGAAAAAAAAAAAAGCAGTAGGTAACCATTGCTTCTTAGTTTAGACATAAAAGGATACACCTACCAAAGGAACATAAAGTTTACTGATGTTTTGGCACTCGCTAGGGGGAGCCTTGTTCACAATAAAAACCATAAGAAAGGCACAGGGTACTTAAGTAGGCTTAAAGTGGCATAAGCAGTGCGACAACATTGTCCAAAGCATCCCATCACTCCTGTTCAGTGTAAGTGCAGTGATCTGTATTTGCTGGTATTCCAGCTGCAGGCAGATGCAAGCTTTTCTTGGGCCAGAACACGTGCGCTTGACCAGTCAGTATAGTGACCTGTAGATTCCACGTGTTTTGCGAGGGCATATGAGGCACGCGTTTTTCCTGGCATCATATTCGTGTTGTTTAACCCTTTGTTTGAAATAAGTGGTCTCACTGATGTGCTGGTTGTCACAATTGTGGCAGTCTCAAGTGTAAAAAAGACTGTGGAATTTTTCGCTCGTCAACTTATTTTTTACGTTGTCTAAAGCATTCTTTAGCTTTCATGTTGGTACATTCACTATTTTGATGTCTGTTGCTCGCCCCGCCGTGGTGGTCTAGTGGCTAGGACTGCTGACCCGCGGATTGCGGGGTTGAATGCCGGCTGCAGCGGCTGCATTTTCGATGGAGGCGGAAATGCTGTAGGCCCATGTGCTCAGATTTGATTGCATGTTAAAGAACCCCAGGTGGTCAAAATTTCCACAGCCCTCTGTGGTTTTGGGACATTAAACCTCACATATTAATTAATCAATGTCTGTTGCTTTTACATATCACACAGCATATCTGACTTTCCAACCACAACATTACAATGTCGGTAAATTTGTGCATGTTTGTCTTGGACGTGATTTCGGCTCGGCTGAAGGCCTTCTGGTTCGGATAGAACTGCCATTAGCAGAGGCTTGCCGGGCTACGTGATGCCTTTTATTATTATTATTACTATCATTATTATTATTTACAATGCAATAACAAACATTCTCAGCTACGCACTTAATGCTGGTAGCTGGCGTTTCAAGGGCAGAGTTAGGTAACTTCATGTAACGTTCTCGTTTCAGTTTCTTGAGATAGTATTATTAAATTTGGGATTAGATTTTAGCATAATGTCCATAGAAGAGTACACAAATGAAAGTAACCCGCCCTTATCTGTGATAAATCTGTGGGATCGAGGGAGTTTTTGCGACCAGACAGATTTCTTATTGCCAGCACATATTCGAACGTCATCCCTTTTAAACGCTACTCCTAGGTTTCATTGCAGGCATCTGAGGACTTTGTTGAACTGTAAGAGTCAGAGCCCATAGAAATAAAAGATCAACGTGCATGCGCTCGTAGTAAAAAAAAAGAAAGAAACATGAAAGAAAGGTATGCGGTGCGGCTCCATTCTTGCAACATTGTTAGTTTTTGTCATCGCATGGTGCACAGACTGCACGAGTAGTATATAGATATTGTTATTTTTTGCTAAAAGTATATACTAGGGGTGTACAATTTAGATGGGGATGCAATATAGTAGTAAATACAGCCATCCAGATTGCATCAGATCTAATTCAATGAACATCTTAAATAGTAAAGTCGTAAAGTAAATAGAGTAAACTAAATAGGTAAATAGAGGTCGACCTAACCCAATCCAATCCACATCTTAAGTGGCATGGGCTGTAACCATTATAGGCCGTGTTCCAGTTCTTAGACAGCATCGTAGATAGTCTACGCCAACAGCTTAGGAAGACAGCACCAAGCCCATGCTGTCCATGAAATGGAACACACATTAACGGCTTCTACGCGACGAGGCGCCACCTCATGTCAAAAAAGAAAGCTAAAATAAACAAATGTAATTGTTATTTTTTCAACATATTTTATGTTGAAATCTCAGAAAAAAAAAAGTGAATGTTACTCGCGTTGAGCATCTGGAGGAGCGTCTGCTTATGTGCAGACAACTATTCTGGCGAGATCCGATCTATCTGAGCGATTCGCTGAGCCTCTATTTTGTTTAGACAGTAAAGTAGCCTGCATCCTATTTGTCTATGAGGCCGTCTTCACGGAGCTGTCGATTTTGCCGGCTACGTGAGAATTGTAAGAGGACTTAACATGGGCCCCGTCCATTTAGCTGTCTATTTAGCCATCTACAGTAATTATTGGAACACACCCATAGTGAACTTGGATATACTCTAGTGATGGAACCGGCCGAGCTCAGGTGTCCCTCTTTTACACAGATGCCATGAGATCATGCCACATTTACATTTCCTAGCAGCTTTGGCTGCGTTGTGGGACTGTCGTAGCCTGCTTCAAACTTTCAGCTGCGGTTAACTTTAACTCATGTGTTTGCATTCTGCCAAACAGCCAACTTGCTGATTCTCTGGCTTGGAGGTATCATTTTGGCCAGAAATGCTTTTCTTTTTCATATTTACCACATTCACTCAAAACATTCTGAGCACGTGCACCACATTTAATTACTTATATTCCATAGGAATGCCTTATTTTTTTAACCGCTCATGGGTCTGCCTCCAGTGCTCGGAGTTTTCCAAGCAAACGTAACAGTCATGGAATTTCCTTCAAATGATCATGGAAAAATCTGGAAAAGTTAGGGGACTTTGAAAAAGCAAGTTGGTAGACAACCTGATTGCTTGACCAGCGCCTCTATTTTTTCAGTGCCCGAGTGAAGGAGCAGATTTAATGGTAAGCGGCCGTCTGTGCTAGTGCGGCGTTTCGCCGCCAGGTGCCGCAACTGGAGTAGAGATGCCGCCCTGTCGTCTGTCACGCAAACTAATGCCGCCGCTGCATTCAAATCTGCTATACGACTCGGTTTTCGGTAATATTCGCATTGTTTAAGATGTAATGGAAACTTGTAAACGAGAACTGTGAAGCACTTGTTGTTCTGGACACCTAGCTCGTTTCAAAGGCATGTGTCATTCGCCACTACTTAATCGAGGCGCTCGTGCGTTGTCTGCTAGGCCGATACCAGATAGCTGATGCCAGTAATCCCCGGAAGATCGTTTTGTCACCGTGACGTTCGCTTGACTGAGAGTTGCTTTTTTGACTAAATGAAAGTGAATTTTTGAGAGAAGCCTCTGCCAGGAGCTAAGTATAAAAGCTTGGGTGCCTAATGTTCTCCGATGTTTGCTATTCTATAGTGGCGTAGCCCATTATGCACAAGCCTGGAGTTCATGCACCAAATAGCACAAAATACCACTAGACTGCATCCAGAGATATAGGTCATCATCTGTTCCCTTCGCAAAGCATTACATGTGTTGCCATCGAGAAAAAGCAAGTGTCAGAAAATGAGGAAGTACGGCACGTGATTTCACCATTTGAGAGTTTAAACAATGAAATAATCGTGAAATAAACAAGAACAGCTAAATGTGCTACGTGATTTCTGCAATCATTGCGTATGTTTAGAACAGGCTCTGTTAAAATCTGAAGTCTAATGCCAACTCTCAACTTGAGCCAATTAGTGACAGGCATGCAAAATGTGGCCTCTGGTCAGTTGATGGAGCTTGTCTGTGTATTCGTGGAATAATTGTTGTAGCCTTAATTTCTGGCTGCTCAGCTCTGTTTCTTTCTTCTTTCCTCTGGCCTATTGATTCAGTAGCGAACAGAGTAGAGGCCGAAGGGCTCTGTGGTGCTTATTGGCTCAACATTCAGCTTCGGGGCGTAATGTTAGCGTTGCACGCGACAGTGATCGTCAGGAAGTGTTGTTACTGATAGACTCATTTGTTGACTGTTCGGATGCAGCTCACTCCCGTTTAGTGATACCAATCGCCATTTTGCCAAACGTGACGGGTAGTCTTCAGCCACCACTACTTATAATCTATAAAGCACTCGGGTTGTAAATGACGGCTACATACTAGAGTGTAATACGAAGATTTATTAGGAGACCAATTGTTCTGCCTGATTACTGCAAGCACGCTCCCCCAGATCACCAGCGGAAGCTGCAATTTCACATAGCTACAGCCTTATAGTGCATTAAGGCGATCACGTTAAATGCCTCATCAAAAGTGAAAATTGATCGCCGGCGTTGTTCGGCGTCTTCCCCCGTCTGCAGCGTGAATGCGAGTGATGCAAGAATTCATCATTACATGAGAAAGTCATCATATTACGTCACATAATATAAATGTTTGTGTCGTATCAGAAGGTCACATAACTTGATGGCATCATATAAGATCTTCGCTTGGTTAAAATGGGCCAATCATGAGGGCTTTGTACAATCAGCCGAGGGACAGAAAGCTAGTTTGTCTCCAATCCTTGAGGCATTAACAAAACTATGTTGGGCGCAAAAATATCCCAGAGGGAAGTAGGAGACATTCAGTGCATTAGATCGGAAGAAAACAGGGATAGTTTTTTGCCTTTCAGTCGTCTCAGGTGAATCCGCAAGGGGACCAGTAAGGTTTTTTTTTTTGCAAATAATAAGAATGAAAAAGACAATCAGATTTTTTTTCCGTCAGATATGCTGAGTGGTACACAGCAAAATTATATACTGAGACATGTAAACATCGAGGTTGCAATAGCTTGAAAGAGAAAATAAAACGCGAATGCCATAAAACTCAAACACATATATCGAACCGGTAGCACGGCCCGACAGATCCCGGTGAAAACAGCGCGCCACTATGTTCATGCTACTTTGCATCCTCCCTGCATCCGTGAAAGCCGCCAAGAAGCGCCGGCATCCCGTAGTCTACTCGCGCAGCGCCACTATGCAGCAGCAGAGAGCGGAGGCGGCGTGCGCGCTCGACGACCTGAAAAGAGCGTTCGCTCGGGCACTGAAAAAAATAAAGGAGGCTATGGCTTGACGCAAACGAGCAACACAGTGGTACAGTCTAACTTGAATTCAATGACATTGGTTCTCCTTGGCAAGTTCAAAAATAAGTCGCCATATTTCTGTGATAACTTCTGAAGTTCCGCTGCTTCACTTTCCTCAAGACTTGGATTAATCACGACCTTTTCTAGCCCCATGCTCTTCTTGTAGTTGCACGTCTTTACTTCTATATCATCTCTCTCTTCTGTAACTACCATACGCGCCACTTCAAATACTTTTAGCTGATGTCTCTCTTGATATTTTTTAACATGTTTATGTGAAAGACTTTCTTGCCATTGTTCCCCAGCAGTTCGTATTCTATATCATTCTTTTTCTATGTAACATGGAAGGGCCCTTTCCACTGCATGAGCACTTTATTTTTGTCACTAGGTAATAATACTAGAGCCTTGTCTCCAGGGTTCAGATGTCTCGCCATAGATTTCTTGTTGTAGTATTCTTTATACCATTCCTTTGCTTCACTCAGGCTTTGATGTGCTAACTTGCATGTTTCTTCAAGTTTCTTTTGCAGTTCTAGCACGTATGTGTATGTCATTTTAACGTGGTCATCAAGCTCTTTGTTTGCCCATACCTCTTTAAGCACCGTTAAGGGATCTCTGACAGTGCGACCATACAACATCTCGAAAGGTGAAAAGTTGAGGCTCGCTTGCAGCGCATTCCTGTATGTAAACAATAATGCTGGCAAGTAGCGGTCCCAATCTGTAGGTCTTTCTTGGCATATCTTTTTCACCATGTTCTTCAATGTGCCATTGAATCTTTCTACCAGTCCATTGAACATGGGGTGATACGGCGTAATGAGTATCTGCTGAATTGATAACAGTCTATCGAACTCCTTCATGAGTTCAGATTTAAAATTTGACCCTCTGTCACTTAGTAGTTCTTTTGGGAGACCGTACCTGGAGAATATCTCTAATAATGCTTCGGTGACATGGATTGCATCTATACTTTTCAGTGCGATGGCTTCTGGATATCTTGTCGCCATGTCAACCGTCGTAAGAACATATCGATTTCCTTTGCTTGACGCTGATGTAATGGGACCTGTGATGTCTATCGCTACTCTCTGAAATGGTGTCTCTATTACTGGCATGTTGGGCGCATGTTAAAGAACCCCAGGTGGTCAAAATTTCCGGAGCCCTCCACTACGGCGTCTCTCATAATCATATGGTGGTTTTGGGACGTTAAACCCCACATATCAATCAATTATTACTGGCATGTTTTCCAAGGGTGCTCGACCTACTCGTCTTTTGGGAAACGTTCTTTGGCAAGCGTCGCAGGACTTCACATATCTCTTGACATTGCTCTGTAGACCCGGCCAAAAGAAATCTTCAGTGATCTTTGCCAGAGTTTTTCGTATGCCTTAGTGACGGGCTATGATGCTGTTGTGAGCCAATGTAAGTACCGCTTGTTTGCATATCTTTTGGTACAAGCAACTGCAAGGCTTGTCTTCCCGACGCAAACTGACATCCTCTATACAAAAGTCTGTTTAGTCTCTGATACTCATGAACTATCCTACTTTTTCTCTTTGGGGCCACATTTCCTTGTCTTTCCAAACAGGCTTAAATGGACGCATCGTCTTTTTGCAGTTCTGTAAACTCCTGAGGTGTGACCTTCAGGGTCTCAACTGCAGGCACTTTCTGCGCAGCTAACGGCTTTTGCGTCCTTCTCTGTTATGATCTTGTCTCTGCTAAAGCTATTGCTTGGACCAGTTCTCTTTCTTCCATCTTCGGAGCTTGATCGCCGGCCTTGTGATCACCGTGTATTTCAGACTCTCTCTAACGGAATGTTGGTACTCTTGCGGCTTTGCCCCTTCATCTTGGATCAGGTTCGTCCACTTTCCTGACACCGTGTAGATTGCCCAATATAAGGTCGTAGAGCAGTTCATCTATGCACTTAATGGTATTCCACCTGTTGTAATAAGACATTGACAGCTGTATTTTGGCTTCAGGTTACCCCGCAGGGGTGCCTGCGCAAGTAGGCATTTGGTGTGTAGCGACACCACGGACCCGAGCTAACGGTGGAGTTTCGGCTCCCTCCCACGCCTAGCCGTGCGTGGCTTTGCTGTGTCCGGGGAAAAGGGGATCCTGGGGGTTGAGCCAATGCTGGGTGATTGGACCTTTAAGGCCCCCCGGCAGAGGCAACACACCCCTTTGGCCTCGGCTTCACGTAGACGGCACCCCTGGGCTGACCCACCCAGGGGAAATCGGCAGTCGCCTTTTCCTATCTCTCTCTGCCTACATCTTCGTCTTTATCTCTCACTATCTATCTGTCCTGTCTTCTACTCTCTTCTGTTTACTTCCAATTTTCCTGGTGGCAAGGGTTAACACTGTGCAAATAGCCTACCTTGGTCTAGGCGCATTGGGTTATGGCAGTGTTGTACGGCTGACGTCTGCAAGCTTTCAGCACCTGCAAACTTGCAGCGTCCCCTTGTTGGGCTCCGTGGTGGGTGGCCGCCAACGCTGCTGAACAGAAATAAGACCGGCATGCATGGCGCATTCCCTCTTCTGTCTGATCGTACCGGCGTAAAGCGGGTACGCACCGACGACATAAATCTCTTCAACCAGCCAATAGAAACTTTTCCCCACTTCCACGTCATTCACTGCGAAAAAAACGGAAAGCAAGCCAGGACCGTATCTCCTTTCGTAGTTGCCAGGTGTCTTACGGAAACTCTCGGGGCTGGATACAAAGTAACCAAAATGGCGAGCGGAGACCTTCTTCTAGAAATTCGGGACAAAGCACAATTTGTAAAGCTAAACAGCCTCTCAACGTTTGGTGACGTACCGATCACCGTAACACCACACCGATCCATGAACATCACTCGCAGAGTGGTATCTGATGCAGACTTACTTGAGCTCACCGAGACTGAACTTTTGGAAGGGTGGAAGAGCGAAAATGTCAATAATGTACAGAGAATTATCATCAGAAGAGATAATAAGGAAACACCAACGAAACACTTGATACTCACGTTTGCATCCAGTAAACTACCAGATTCCATTCAAACAGGGTACACAAAGACATCTATCAGGCCGTATATACCAAACCCTCGTCGTTGCTTCCAATGCCAGAGGTATGGCCATGGCTCTAAAACCTGTCATGGTCGCCAGACTTGTGCACAATGTGGAGTGCACAATGTGCACACAGTGTGGCGGTTGTTTGCAGATTGTGCACAATGTGCACAATCTGCAAACAACCGCCACACAGTGTAAACTGCAAAGGAAACCATGCCGCATATTCACGCTCCTGCACGTACTGGAAAAGAGAAAAAGAAATAATTACGTTGAAGGAGAACATTACATTGAAGGAAGCACGGCGAAGAGTCGCTCCATTTTATGGAGCTACATACGCTGATGCGGCGCGTCAGGGGGCACCGCCGCACCAGCCCTCGCCACTCCTTAGGCCCGCGCATACCGAGCCGGAGGTTGTGGAACCTGCCCCCAAGGCGGTTGTAGCCCAGGCTACACCGCCTACTCCCAAACAGAGACCGGAGACTCCAGAGTCCTCGGGTCTCAAGGCCTCACCTCACCAGGCGAGGCCCGAAATTCGAACTAGCAGCCCGCACGTGCGGGCATTCAGTGCCTCCGAGGAGGCAATGGATACGTCGGCACCCTTGGTGCCGAAAGAGCGGCGTGGCTCCTTGGAGCGCGCCAAGAAAACAAAAAAGCCGATAACGGGGCCTGGTGACGGCCCTGTTAAGTGAACTCAAACTCCCTGTCTAAACAGCCACTCGCTTTTCGTACACACAGCACTATTTTACATTCACCATGAACACTCAAATTATACAATGGAACGTCAGGGGCCTTCTCAGAAACCTTGACGACGTCCAAGAAATCTTACACGAACACTCACCAAAAGTGCTGTGTGTACAAGAAACACACCTTAATTCAAAACACACAAATTTTCTTTGTAAATACGTTATTTTCCGAAAGGACCGTGTTGATGCTATGACATCATCCGGAGGTGTTGCCATCATTGTGAATCAAGGAATTGCATGCACACACTTACAACTCCAAACATCCCTTGAGGCAGTGGCTGTTTGAGCAGTTCTTTTTGATAAACTGATCACAATTTACACTATCTACATTCCTCCTAGCTATCAGCTGCAAAAACGTGATTTACACCCTTTAATTGATGAACTTCCGGAGCCCTATGTTCTCCTTGGAGAATTTAATGCGCTTAGCAGGCTATGGGGTGACTCTCGGTATGACGCGCGAGGTCGACTGATTGAACAGTTCCTTCTCTCCTCGAGCGCGTATCTCCTAAATCGAAAAGAATCAACCTATTATAATCTCGCCAATAACACCTACTCCTCCATAGACCTAAGCATAGTATCCTCATCTCTTGTGCCTCTACTCCAGTGGAAAGTCGTCAGTAATCTGTACGGAAGTGACCACTTCCCCATAGTTTTGAGCACAAATACAGTAACTGAGTGTCCATCACGTGTTCCCAAGTGGCTCATAAACAGAGCCGACTCGGAACACTTTTATACCATCGCTCGTCTAGGTTGGAATGACATAAGTACTTTGAACATTGATGTTGCTGTCAAGTACTTCACAGCATTTTTGATTGATGCTGCAACAAAATGCATCCCACAAACAAATGGACACCCTGGAAAACGGCCTGTGCCATGGTGGAACTCTGAATGCCGAAACGCGCGCAAACAGCAAAACAGAGCTTGGAGGCTGCTTCGGAACTCACCGACAGCCGAAAATCTTGACACCTTCAAGAAAATAAAGTCTCAAGGCAGGAGAACGTGTCGGCAGGCCAGAAGAGAAAGCTGGCAGAAGTTTTTGTCAGGGATCAATTCATACACACAGGAAGCTAAAGTCTGGAACATGGTCGGTAGGATAGCAGGAAAACAAGTACACACACTTCCACTCGTAAACACTCAGGGTGACACCTTGGAAGATCAGGCAAACTTCCTCGGTGCACACTTCGAACAGGTGTCCAGCTCATCCCACTATACTGACACTTTCCAAAAATACAGAACAAGAATAGAAAAGCAGAAACTCGAACACAAATGCACTGGATACGAGGCATATAATCAAGCGTTCAGTCTAGCTGAGCTGCGAATATCTCTAAACTCCTGCAGTACTTCTGCCCCAGGTTCTGACCGTGTCGTTTATGAAATGTTAAAAAACCTACCAATCGAAACACGAAAAACCTTACTTTGTTTGTACAATGCTATCTGGTTTTCTGGCACTATCCCTAACTCCTGGAAAGAGGCTATTATAATTCCCATTTTGAAAGAGGGCAAGGACCCTTTTTTACCTTCGAGTTATAGGCCTATTGCACTCACAAGCTGCTTGTGCAAAATCTTCGAAAAAATGATAAACTGCAGACTTGTACATTTCCTTGAAACAAACAATTTGCTCGACCCATTTCAGTGCGGGTTTCGAGAAAGTAGATCCACCACAGACCACCTTGTTCGTATCGAGGCACAGATCAGGGACGCCTTCGTCCATAAACAATATTTTCTCTCTGTGTTCCTCGATATCGAAAAGGCGTATGATATAACATGGCGTTTCGGAATTCTAAGAGACCTGTCCCATCTTGGTGTGCGCGGAAGAATGTTTCATATAATCGAAAGTTACCTGTCAAACCGGACATTCCGTGTCCGTCTGAGCAGTGTGCTCTCCCAAACATTTGTGCAGGAAACAGGCGTGCCACAAGGTGGCGTGCTTAGTTGCACACTTTTTATTATCAAAATGAATTCTTTGCACTTGTCCATTCCCCGCAATATGTTCTATTGTACATATGTCGACGACGTTCAGCTTGGCTTCAAGTCATGCAACTTGGCCATGTGTGAGCGGCTGGTTCAGCTGGGTTTAAATAAGGTCTCCAAATGGGCAGATGAAAACGGATTTCGACCTAACCCACAAAAAAGCATGTGTGTCTTGTTCTCTCGAAAGAGAGGCATGCACTCGGAACCTGACATTCGACTGAACGGGCAACGTCTGTCCGTCAAAGCCGAGCATAAATTCTTAGGCTTAATCTTGGACAACAAGTTGACCTTCATACCGCACATCAAGTATTTAAAAACAAAATGTTTAAAAGCCATGACTGTTATAAAAGTGTTGTCACATACTACGTGGGGTAGTGATAGGCAATGCCTCATGAACCTCTATAGAAGCCTCATTCGCACCCGCTTAGATTATGGGGCCGTTGTCTATCAGTCTGCTACTAAAAGTGCCTTGAAGATGCTGGACCCCGTGCACCATTTGGGCATCCGCCTTTCTACGGGTGCTTTTCGCACCAGCCCCGTAGAAAGCCTTTATGTTGAGTCAAATGAGTGGTCGCCTCATCTGCAGAGAACTTACATGTCCTTTGTTTATTTTCTTAAGGTGAAAGCAGACAAGAAGCACCCCTCATACTCTACAATTAATGATTTGTCGAGCTCAACTCTGTTTCAAAACAGGCCTTCAATGAGGCAGCCCTTCTCAGTTCGCCTGAAGTGTCTAGCTGAAGAAACTGCAGTGTCACTTGAACAAAGTTTAATGGCTCCTGTAGCATACCCGCCACCGTGGCAGTGGCAGACTATAGACTGCGATGTGTCTTTCCTAGAAGTGACAAAACATGCACCTATTGCCCATATCCGAACATACTTTTTGGAACTTCAACACAAATACACACGTCCTTAGTTCTTCACAGATGCCTCCAAGACTAACTCCTCTGTGTCCTACGCTGCTGTCGGCCCATTCTTTTCGGATGCTGGCCCTCTACACCCACGCACAAGTATCTTCACAGCGGAAGCCTACGCGATACTTGTGGCAGCTAAACACATCAAACAAAACAAATACAAAAAGCAGTAATTTATACAGACTCCCTCAGTGTGGTAACGGCTCTGCACAGTCTTAAAAAACAAAAAAACCCGGTCCTTGTCTCACTTTACTCCATTTTGTGCACACTCTACACACTCAAAGCAACATGTTGTAGTGTGCTGGGTGCCAGGGCACCGTGAGATCCAAGGCAACGTGAGGGCGGATCAGCTCGCTGCATCCGTCCATGAGAGCACCGCCATTACATCCATATCAATCCCGGCCCTTGATCTTAAGCCGTCTCTCAAACGATACCTCAGGGACTACTGGCAGAGCAAGTGGGATACACACACACAAAACAAACTACACGTTATCAAGCCACACCTTGGCCATTGGCCACCAGTATCAAAATCACGTCTAACGGAGGTAACACTAACAAGACTCAGGATAGGACACACTTACGCGACACACACATATCTTTTGTCTGGTGACAATCCACCATTGTGTGACAGATGTGGTGAAGCATTAACAGTCGTTCACATTTTAATTCAGTGCAAACAATTGGACACTGTAAGAAAACGACACTTTCCATTACCCTACCGACAACATATACCTTTACACCCTGCAATGTTCGTCGGTAGGGAACCACTTTTTAGTCACAAATCATTGTTAGCATTTTTTGAAGAAATTCATAGTTTTAATATCATATACCCGGGCATTCCGTAGCACAACCTCTCTAAAGAGGTTTTTGCTGCAGTGGCTACACAAGAAAGCACTTGCCTCACGGCCCTTGGATGCAAGGGTATGAACGAGTGAGGCACTTGTGCTAATGCCATACATATCCACCATAGTCTTTTATTATCACCAACTTTTGTCATCTATTCACACCACACACACCTTTCACGGCATGGTCATGATTTTATTACTTGTATGTTTTTACCCGCCTTACCGCGAGGAATTTTATGGCCCTTATACAGCCGCTAATCACAATCATTGTCCACATTCCTTGTCCCATGAACTGGCGCTCTTTGGCCATCGAATGGCCCTTGCGCCAAAAACACCATATATCATCATCATCATCATGGCTTCAGGTTAACATCGAACTGTGCTGTCGACTAGTGTCACAGACATGGTTTCACCTGTCAATTCCTCTTCGCGTACCAAACTGCGTCTCACCAAAGCTATGTTGGTTCTGCTATCTCGAAAAACTGTGACTTGCGTTCTATGAATTTCTCCGTAGACAACCGGTAGATATGGCTCCTCTGCTGAGCATCTTTAGCAGTTCCGTCAGGTGGAGTTTTCTCATTATAATCTGTCATGCAAGGTGCGACTTTCTCCCAGATGGACCATGAGGCAGCTTGGTCTTTGTTCCGTACTCTGCAGTCTTAGGTTCGATAGCATTTCTCTTTACAGTATTCACAAAACACTTGCATCTTACTGTTGTCTCCTTCAAAACGACAGTCCCGGGCATGATGACTGACGCGGTTACAGAAGAAACACCTAATGACTTTGGTATAGCAACTGCTATTCCTGGCATTGCACCGCCCTCCACTATATGAAGATTTTGCTTCAGCGTACTCAAATTGTTGGAGCCTTGCGCTTTAAAAAACTGATCAGCACACTCAGCATAGTCCCTCGCAGGGGCGTCTGCGCGAGCAGGCGTTTGGTGTGTAGCGACACCATGGACTGGAGCTAACGGGGGGGGGGGGGGGTTTCGACTCCCTCCCAAGCCTAGCTGTGCGTGGCTGAGCTGTGTCCGGGGAAACTGGGATCCTCAGCACCCCTGGGCTGACTCACCCAGGGGAAATCAGCAGTTGCCTTTTCCTATCTCTCTCTTCCTACATCTTCATCTTTATCTCTCACTTTTTATCTGTCCTGTCATTTTCTCTTTTCCATTTACTTCTAAATTTCCTGGTGGCGAGGGTTAACCCTGTGTAGTTGCCCAACCTTGGCTAGTTATATTCGGTTATAGTGGCGATGTATGGCTGGCGTCTCCAAGTGTTTACTATTCAACCTTGCAGCGTCCCCTTGTTGGGCTCTGTGGTGGGTGGCCACCATCGCCGCCAAACTTTACACAATCTGTATGGCCAACTTTTTTCCCCCCCTCCCTGATTGCCGCCTGAAAAGGTGGCGCACCGAAGAACCGTTTCTTTTCTCAAAACCAAAGCAGTATTTCCCCAAGTTTCATGTCGTGCATAGTCAGAAAGAAAACAAAACAGTCCGAGCAATCTCACCTTTTCTTGTCTCAAAAACACTCACTGAAACAATCGGCCCAGGGTATCGTGTAACGAAGTTGGGAAGCAGCGACCTTTTTTTGGAGGTTCGCGACAAGCTCCAATACAACAACCTATCTAAACTAGTAGCGTTTGGGGATGTCCCAGTTTCCTTAGGCCTCCACAGATCCTTGAACACAGTTCGCGGTGTCATTTCTGATGAGGACCTTTTTGGATTATCAGAGAGTGAACTATTGGAAGGCTGGCAAGACCAGAATGTAGTGAAGGTCCAAAGAATAGTGATACGATGAAACAAAAAAGAAACACCAACAAAACATATAATTATGACCTTCGTTACTAGCGACTTACCGGATTCAATTGAGACCGGCTACTGCAAGCTTCGTGTCACACCCTACATACCAAATCTTCGTAGGTGTTTCAAATGTCAGCGCTTTCGACATGGGTGGCAAAGCTGCAGAGGACGCGCTACTCGCGCAAACTGTAGCTCCAACGAACACCCATCGGACGATTGTACTGCTGCAGCCCGCTGTGCGAACTGCGGAGGAGACCATCCCGCTTACTCGCAATTGTGCTCTTCCTGGACAAAGGAAAAACAAATCGTTAAACTTAAAGTTAAACTCCATCTCTCTTTTCAAGGGGCGCGCTAGCGCTTCTCTCTCCACAACAAGCACTCTCCTTCCTTTGCAGATGTGACGCACCAGGGCGCCGCATCACATCTTTCTGGGCCCGCAATTGTCACACAAAGTGTGAACGCGGTCGCGCCGTCTGCACCCAAGGCTGGAGTAGCCTGTGCTGCTCCGCCTCCTGCTAAACAGGTTCAGCAGGCTTCAGAGTTTGCCGGACCTCAGACCACTGCACCCGCAGTAAGGTCCGAAACTTCTGTGAATGTGCCTGCTAGTCAGGCACCATCCGCCACCTCGCAGGAGGTGATGGATACAAGTACCCCTCCTTTGGCGCCTCAAGCACCACAGGATAGGCGCAACTCTTTGGAGCGTGCAAAAAAAAAAAAACCCGAAATACAGGGTCTCAAAAAGGCCTTGCAACTTAACACTTTTCTACACTCAGCACCGCACAACAATAAAATGACGCAAATACTACTGTGGAACGTCAGAGTACTGCTGAGAAACCTTGATGATATCCAAGAACTTTTACACAAACATACACCAAAAGTGCTGTGTGTGCAAGAAACACACTTAAAATCCAAGCATACAAACTTCCTACGTAGTTACACTATTTTTCGAAAAGATCGGGATGATGCTGTCACATCATATGGCGGTGTTGTCATCATAGTTGATCAAGGAACAGCTTGTGCACATTTACCGCTTCAGACACCTCTTGAGGTGGTGGCCTTCCGAGCTGTCCTCTTCAACAAAATGGTCACAATTCGCTCTATTTACGTACCCCCGCATCACCAACTCAATGAACAGGAATTCCAGTCATTCATTGATCAACTCCCAAAACCCTGTGTTTTCCTAGGGGACTTTAAATGCGCATAATACCTTAATGTGCATGAGGTCGCCTGATTGAACAGTTCCTTTTTACTTCCGGCGTGTGCTACCTGAATTGCAAAAATCTAACATATTACAATATTGTTAACAATACCTACTCGTCAATAGACCTCAGCATAACCGCTCCATCATTCTTTCTTCTATTTGAATGGGAAGTCATCAATAATCCATATGGTAGTGACCATTTTTCTATAGTTCTCAGCACATCAACATTAAATATATGTACTCCACAGGTTCCCAAATGGCTCACCGATAAAGCCGATTGGGAACAGTTTCGAAAAATGCCTCTCTTAACTTGACTGACATGGGGGTGTCTAGCATAGAAGCTGCATAGACAGCCTTTTTGATTGTTGCTGCAATTAAATGTATACCACAAACATGTGGACCGTCAGGCAAACGACGAGTCCGATGGTGGAATAATGAGTGCCGTAATGCACGCTAAGAACAAAATAAGGCATGGAAGTTGCTTAGAGACTCGCCTACAGCTGAGAATCTTATAAACTTTAAGAAGATTAAGTCGTAAGGAAGGAGGGTGCGCCAACAGGCAAGAAGAAAAAGTTGGCATAAATTCTTATCAGGCATTAATTCATACACAGATGAGGCGAGAGTCTGGAATATGGTTAGTAAGGTAGCAAGACGACAAGTACACACATTTCCTCTAGTGAACACACTAAGGGAAAGCTTGGAAGACCAGGCGAACACTCCCCGCAGGGGCGCCTGCGCAAGCAGGCGTTTGGTGTGTAGCGACACCACGGACCCGAGCTAACGGGGGAGTTTCTACTCCTTCCCACGCCTAGCCGTGCATGGCTTTGCCGTGTCCGGGGAAAGGGTGATCCTGGGGGTTGAGCCGACGCTGGGTGATTGGACCTTTAAGGCCCCCCGGCAGAGGCAACACACCCCTTTGGCCCCGGCTTCACGTAGACGGCACCCCTGGGCTGACCCACCCAGGGGAAATCGGCAGTCGCCTTTTCCTATCTCTCTCTGCCTACATCTTCGTCTTTATCTCTCACTATCTGTCTGTCCTGTCTTCTACTCTCTTCTGTTTCCTTCCAATTTTCCTGGCGGCAAGGGTTAACACTGTGCAAATAGCCTACCTTGGTCTAGGCGCATTGGGTTATGGCAGTGTTGTACGGCTGACGTCTGCAAGCTTTCAGCACCTGCAAACTTGCAGCGTCCCCTTGTTGGGCTCCGTGGTGGGTGGCCGCCAACGCTGCTGAACAAAAATAAGACCGGCATGCATGGCGCATTCCCTCTTCTGTCTGATCGTACCGGCGTAAAGCGGGTACGCATCGACGACATAAATCTCTTCAACCAGCCAATAGAAACTTTTCCCCACTTCCACGTCATTCACTGCGAAAAAACCGGAAAGCAAGCCAGGACCATATCTCCTTTCGTAGTTGCCAGGTGTCTTACGGAAACTCTCGGGGCTGGATACAAAGTAACCAAAATGGCGAGCGGAGACCTTCTTCTAAAAATTCGGGACAAAGCACAATTTGTAAAGCTAAACAGCCTCTCAACGTTTGGTGACGTACCGATCACGGTAACACCACACCGATCTATGAACATCACTCGCGGAGTGGTATCTGATGCAGACTTACTTGAGCTCACCGAGACTGAACTTTTGGAAGGGTGGAAGAGCCAAAATGTCAATAATGTACAGAGAATCATCATCAGAAGAGATAATAAGGAAATACCAACGAAACACTTGATACTCACGTTTGCATCCAGTAAACTACCAGATTCCATTCAAACAGGGTACACAAAGACATCTATCAGGCCGTATATACCAAACCCTCGTCGTTGCTTCCAATGCCAGAGGTATGGCCATGGCTCTAAAACCTGTCGTGGTCGCCAGACTTGTGCACAATGTGGAGTCCTAGGCCACGTGTCTGAGAACTGCAAACAACCGCCACACTGTTTAAACTGCGAAAGAAACCATGCCGCATATTCACGCTCCTGCACGTACTGGAAAAGAGAAAAAGAAATAATTACGTTGAAGGTGAAGAAAACATTACATTTCAGGAAGCACGGCGAAGAGTCGCTCAATTCTATGAAGCTACATACGCTGATGCGGCGCGTCAGGGGGCACCGCCGCACCAGCCCTCGCCACTCCTTCGGCCCGCGCATACCGAGCCGGAGGTTGTGGCACCTGACCCAAGGCGGTTGTAGCCCAGGCTACACCGCCTACTCCCAAACAGAGACCGGATACTCCAGAGTCCTCGGGTCTCAAGGCCTCACCTCACCAGGCGAGGCCCGAAATTCGAACTAGCAGCCCGCACGTGCGGGCATTCAGTGCCTCCGAGGAGGCAATGGATACGTCGGCACCCTTGGTGCCGAAAGAGCGGCGTGGCTCCTTGGAGCGCGCCAAGAAAACAAAAAAGCCGATAACAGGGCCTGGTGACGGCCCTGTTAAGTGAACTCAAACTCCCTGTCTAAACAGCCACTCGCTTTTCATACACACAGCACTATTTTACATTCACCATGAACACTCAAATTATACAATGGAACGTCAGGGGCCTTCTCAGAAACCTTGACGACGTCCAAGAAATCTTACACGAACACTCACCAAAAGTGCTGTGTGTACAAGAAACACACCTTAATTCAAAACACACAAATTTTCTTTGTAAATACGTTATTTTCCGAAAGGACCGTGTTGATGCTATGACATCATCCGGAGGTGTTGCCATCATTGTGAATCAAGGAATTGCATGCACACACTTACAACTCCAAACATCCCTTGAGGCAGTGGCTGTTCGAGCAGTTCTTTTTGATAAACTGATCACAATCTGCACTATCTACATTCCTCCTAGCTATCAGCTGCAAAAACGTGATTTACACTCTTTAATTGATGAACTTCCGGAGCCCTATGTTCTCCTTGGAGACTTTAATGCGCATAGCAGGCTATGGGGTGACTCTCGGTATGACGCGCGAGGTCGACTGATTGAACAGTTCCTTCTCTCCTCGAGCGCGTATCTCCTAAATCGAAAAGAATCAACCTATTATAATCTCGCCAATAACACCTACTCCTCCATAGACCTAAGCATAGTATCCCCATCTCTTGTGCCTCTACTCCAGTGGAAAGTCGTCAGTAATCTGTACGGAAGTGACCACTTCCCCATAGTTTTGAGCACAAATACAGTAACTGAGTGTCCATCACGTGTTCCCAAGTGGCTCATAAACAGAGCCGACTGGGAATACTTTTATACCATCGCTCGTCTAGGTTGGAATGACATAAATACTTTGAACATTGATGTTGCTGTCAAGTACTTCACAGCATTTTTGATTGATGCTGCAACAAAATGCATCCCACAAACAAATGCACACCCTGGAAAACCGCGTGTGCCATGGTGGAACTCTGAATGCCGAAATGCGCGCAAACAGCAAAACAGAGCTTGGAGGCTGCTTCGGAACTCACCGACAGCCGAAAATCTTGACACCTTCAAGAAAATAAAGTCTCAAGGCAGGAGAACGCGTCGGCAGGCCAGAAGAGAAAGCTGGCAGAAGTTTTTGTCAGGGATCAATTCATACACACAGGAAGCTAAAGTCTGGAACATGGTCGGTAGGATAGCAGGAAAACAAGTACACACACTTCCACTCGTAAACACTCAGGGTGACACCTTGGAAGATCAGGCAAAACTTCCTCGGTTCACACTTCGAACAGGTGTCCAGCTCATCCCACTACACTGACACTTTCCAAAAATACAGAACAAGAATAGAAAAGCAGAAACTCGAACACAAATGCACTAGATACGAGGCATATAATCAAGCGTTCAGCCTAGCTGAGCTGCGAATATCTCTAAACTCCTGCAGTACTTCTGCCCCAGGTTCTGACCGTGTCGTTTATGAAATGTTAAAAAACCTACCGATCGAAACACGAAAAACCTTACTTTGTCTGTACAATGCTATCTCGTTTTCTGGCACTATCCCTAACTCCTGGAAAGAGGCTATTATAATTCCCATTTAGAAAGAGGGCAAGGACCCTTCTTTACCTTCGAGTTATAGGCCTATTGCACTCACAAGCTGCTTGTGCAAAATCTTCGAAAAAATGATAAACTGCAGACTTGTACATTTCCTTGAAACAAACAATTTGCTCGACCCATTTCAGTGCGGGTTTCGAGAAAGTAGATCCACCACAGACCACCTTGTTCGTATCGAGGCACAGATCAGGGACGCCTTCGTCCATAAACAATATTTTCTCTCTGTGTTCCTCGATATCGAAAAGGCGTATGATATAACATGGCGTTTCGGAATTCTAAGAGACCTGTCCCATCTTGGTGTGCGCGGAAGAATGTTTCACATAATCGAAAGTTACCTGTCAAACCGGACATTCCGTGTCCGTCTGAGCAGTGTGCTCTCCCAAACATTTGTGCAGGAAACAGGCGTGCCACAAGGTGGCGTGCTTAGTTGCACACTTTTTATTATCAAAATGAATTCTTTGCACTTGTCCATTCCCCGCAATATGTTCTATTGTACATATGTCGACGACGTTCAGCTTGGCTTCAAGTCATGCAATCTGGTAATGTGTGAGCTGCAGGTTCAGTTAGGTTTAAACAAGGTCTCCAAATGGGCAGAGGAAAACGGATTCCGACTGAACCCACAAAAGAGCACGTGTGTCTTGTTCTCCCGAAAGAGAGGCATGCTCTCAGAACCCGACATTGAATTGAGCGGTCAACGTCTGTCTGTCAATGCGGAGCATAAATTCTTAGGATTAATCTTGGACAACAAGTTGACCTTCGCACCGCACATCAAGTATCTAAATACAAAATGTTTAAAAGCCATGAATGTTTTAAAAGTGTTGTCACGTACTACGTGGGGTAGTGACAGGCAATGTCTCATGAATCTGTATCGAAGCCTCATTCGCACCCGCTTAGATTATGGGGCCATTGTTTATCAGTCTGCAACACAAAGTGCTTTGAAGATGCTGAACCCCGTGCACCATTTGGGCATCCGCCTTTCTACGGGTGCTTTTCGCTCCAGCCCCGTAGAAAGCCTTTATGTTGAGTCAAATGAGTGGTCGCTTCATCTGCAGAGAACTTACATGTCCTTTGTTTATTTCCTTAAGGTGAAAGCAGATAAGAAGCACCCCTCATGCTCTACTATTAATGATTTGTCGAGCTCCATTCTGTTTCAAAACAGGCCTTCGATGAGGCAGCCCTTCTCAGTTCGCCTGAAAAGTCTAGCTGAGGAAACTGGAGTCTCACTTGAACACAGTTTAATGGCTCCTGTAGCATATCTGCCACCGTGGCAATGGCAGACTATAGACTGTGATGTGTCCTTTCTTGAAGTTACAAAACATGCGCCTATTGCCCATATCCGAACATACTTCCTGGAACTTCAACACAAATACACACGTCCTAAGTTCTTTACAGATGCCTCCAAGTCCAACATCTCTGTGTCCTACGCTGTTGTCGGCCCATCCTTTTCGGATGCTGGCCCTCTACATCCAGGCACAAGTATCTTCACAGCGGAAGCTTACGCGATACTTGTGGCAGCTAAACACATCAAACAATTACACATACAAAAAGCAGTAACTTATACAGACTCCCTCAGTGTGATAATGGCTCTGCACAGTCTTAAAAAACAAAAAAACCCGATCCTCATCTCACTTTACTCCATTTTGTGCACACTCTACACACTCAAACAACATGTTGTATTTTGCTGGGTGCCAGGGCACCGTGAGATTCAAGGCAACGTGAAGGCGGATCAGCTCGCTGCATCCGCCCACAAAAGCACTGCCCCTACACCCATATCAATCCCGGCCCTCGATCTTAAGCCGTCTCTCAAACGAAACCTCAGGGACTACTGGCAGAGCAAGTGGAATACACATACACAAAACAAACTACACGTTATCAAGCCACACCTTGGCCATTGGCCACCAGTATCAAAATCACGTCTAACGGAGGTAACACTAACAAGACTCAGGATAGGACACACTTACGCGACACACACATATCTTTTGTCTGGTGACAATCCACCATTGTGTGACAGATGTGGTGAAGCATTAACAGTCGTTCACATTTTAATTCAGTGCAAACAATTGGACACTGTAAGAAAACGACACTTTCCATTACCCTACCGACAACATATACCTTTACACCCTGCAATGTTCGTCGGTAGGGAACCACTTTTTAGTCACAAATCATTGTTAGCATTTTTTGAAGAAATTCATAGTTTTAATATCATATACCCGGGCATACCGTAGCACGACCTCTCCAGAGAGGTTTTTGCTGCGGTGGCTACACAAGAAAGCACTTGCCTCACGGCCCTTGGACGCAAGGGTATGAACGAGTGAGGCACTTGTGCTTATGCCATACATATCCACCATCGTTCTTATTATCACCAACTTTTGTTATCTACTCACACCACACACTTTTCACGGCATGGTCATGATTTTATTACTTGTATGTTCTTACCCGCCTTACCGCGAGAAATTTTATGGCCCTTATACAGCCGCTTATCACAATCATTGTCTATATTTTTAGTAAAATGAACTGGCGCTCTTTGGCCGTGAAATGGCCCTTGCGCCACAAAACATCGAACATCATCATCATCACCAGGCGAACACTGTCGGTGTGCACTTCCGACAGGTCTCCAGCTCATCACAAGTGAAGTGTTCCAACAATACGAAACCAGAATTGAGAAACAGAGATTAGAGCGCAAACCCACACAAATCACGAGCTATACAATGAACCTTTCGGTTTGGCTGAACTACAAGGCTCACTTACTTGCTGCAATAAATCTACCCCAGGCCCGGACCGTGTGGCCTATGAAATGTTGAAACATCTGCCTACTGAAACCCAAAGAAGCTCTCCTCTCCCTGTATAATGCGATATGGTCTTCTGGCGAGCTCCCTCAGCCTGCAAGGGAGCTATCGTTATCCCAATTCTAAAACAAGGCAAGGACCTGGCCTCAGTTTGCAGCTACAGCCCAGTAGCGTTAACCATCTTTCTTTGCAAGGTCTTTGAGAAAATTATTATCAGGTGTCTGATGCACTTCCTTGAAATTAATGGCCTACTTGACCCATACAGTGTGAGTTTCGAGAGGCTCGGTCCACCACTGACCACCTTGTCCGTATCGAGGCACAAATTCGCGACGCTTTTGTTCGTAAGCAATTTTTTGTTTCGGTGTTCCTCGATATGGAAAAGGCATATGACACTACATGGCGCTTTTGGCATATTACGAGACCTGTCACATTTAAGTGTGTGGGGTAGAATTTTGACGATCATCGAAAGCTACCTGTCCAACCATACATTCCGTGTCCGAGTTGGCACTGTCTTATCTCGAATATTTGTCCAAGAAACAGGAGTGCCACAAGGAGGTGTATTGAGCTGCACACTTTTCTTAGTTAAAATGAATTCCTTGCTCCTGTCTCTCCCACGTAATATCTTTTACTGCATATATGTCGATGATGTACAGGCTCGTTTCAAATTGTGCAACATCTCAATGTGCCCATGTCAGGTTCAACTAGCGTTGAACAAGGTATCTCAATGGACAGATGAGAATGGTTTTGTACTCAACGCGCAAAAGTGTACTTGCGTCTTTTGTTCTGCCGAAAGAGGGGCCTCCATCCTGACATTGACCTGCATGGTCAACCTCTGTCAGTGAAGACCGAGCACAATTTTCTTGGACTAATATTAGACACAAAACTAACCTTCATCCCACACATCAAATATTTAAAAGACAGGTGCTTAAAAACAATGAATATTTTGAAGGTGTTGTTGCGCACTACGTGGGGTAGTGACAGGAAATGTCTGATGAATTTTATAAAAGCCTCGTACGCACGCGCCTAGATTACGGTTCTATAATCTATCAGTCTGCAACACCATCAGCCTTGAAGATTCTCGACACTGTCCACCATCTAGGCATTCGCCTCTCTACAGGTGCTTTTCGAACTAGCCCCGTGGAGAGCCTGTACGTGGATTCGTATGAATGGTCGCTCCATTTACAGAGATGTTACCCGTCTTTTGTGTACTTTCTGAAGATAAAAGCAGACAAGCAACACCCCTCTCAGTTCACAATTAATGATTTGTCTTGCCCTGGCTTGTTTCAGAACCGTCCTTCGTTGAGGCAGCCCTACTCGCTCCGTGTAAGGGGCCTGGCCGAAGAAACAGATGTGCCTCTTCTTGAACACAGTTTGATGGCTCCTGCGGCAAATCTGCCATCCACCGTGGCAGTGGCAGCTTATAGACTGTGATGTCTCTTTTGTTGAAGTCACAAAGCACGCACCACTCGCACACATACATACATACTTCCTAGAACTACAACATAAATATTTATGCCCCAAGTTCTTTACCGATGCCTCAAAGTCCAACACTTCTGTGTCATATGCAGCGGTTGGCCAATCCTTTTCTGAGGCCGGCGTTCTTCATCCCGAAGCAAGCATTTCCACAGGAGAAGCTTACGCAATACTGGCAGTCGTAAAACACATCAAACAGATAAAATTACAAATGGCGGTAATATACACAGATTCCCTAAGTGTGGTTAAAGCCCTGAAAACCCCTAAAAAAACACAAGAACACCGTGCTTGTGTCACTTTACTCGCTCCTGTGCACACTGTACACATCAAAAGAGCATGTCGTTGTCTGCTGGGTGCCAGGGCACCGTGAGATACAAGGCAACGTTTTGGCTGACAAGATGGCTGCTTGTGCCATCGACACTACTTCCAATGCATCAATACCAATCCCTGCACTTGACTTGAAACCTTTTCTAAAACGAAAGCTCAGGGGGTATTGGCAGACCAAGTGGGATAGACACACAGACAATAAACTCTATGCTCTTAAGCCGCAACTAGGTAATTGGCCGCCACTATCAGAATCACGACTCACAGAAGTAACACTAACAAGGCTTAGAACAGGACATACACACTCCACACATTCATATCTTCTATCTACAGGCAATCCACCATATTGTAAGAGATGTGGAGAACCCCTTACGGTTCTCCACATCCTCGTCCAGTGCAATGAACTAGATGCTCTAAGAAAAAAGCACTTTTTACTGCCCTACCGACAGCAGCTCCCACTACACCCTGGAATATTCATCGGTAGGGATCCGCTTTTTAAACTGCAATCACTTTTCACGTTTTTAAAAGATGTTCATAGCTTTCCCCTCATATTTCGAGGTGATCCGTAGCACAACCTCTGTACCGTGGTCGTGGCT
Source organism: Rhipicephalus annulatus (assembly GCA_013436015.1). Lineage (NCBI taxonomy): Eukaryota > Metazoa > Arthropoda > Arachnida > Ixodida > Ixodidae > Rhipicephalus > Rhipicephalus annulatus. The sequence continues at coordinate 749,613 of WOVY01014708.1, read as the reverse complement.
GCGGTGACTACATCTCCATCATGGCTTTACTATCATGACATTTTGCCATCCATTTTCACTGCACATATCTCACGCCACTGTCATGATTTTATTACTTCCATGTTTTTATGCGCGTTAGCGCGAGAAATTTTAAGGCCCTTTACAGCCATGCATCATATCATTGTTCATACCTCTAGTCTATTGAAATGGCGCTCTTTGGCCATCAACTGGCACTTGCATCATTAAAAACCACTCATCATCATCATCAACTCAGCATAGTCCTCAAGCCATTTCAATGCTCTTTCTTTAAAGAAAACACTGAGGTCTGGACTACAACACATCAAGAATTGCTCGATTACATTCTATCTCAGACACCGTCATAAGTCTTCTCTGTGTCGGACATTTCCATCCGTCTCTCAAAATAATTTGTCAATCTACAAAGTGTTTACCCGTCTGTGCATCTTCGAGTTTACATTTTTGAAATCTTTCTGTGAATCCTTCAGCTGGTAACCTGAATCGTTGAAGCAGAGCTTTCTCGACTTTGTAGTGGTCCATAGAATCGAATGCAGACATTCTCCCGAACACCTGATGGCTTCTCCTAATGGCTTCGCTTACTGAACATAGACTCAGTGCTATTTGCCACTCGCTTCTCTGCCATCATTGACCCCTAGCGATCCGTTCTAATGGTGTACAGATAAGCGTTTAAATCATCCCTGTTATCATTAAACGGAGCCATTAGCTTACGCAGGCAAATGCTCTTTGTTATAGAAATTTGTTCAACAGAAATGGATGAGCTAGTGTCATCTTCTCTCGTGCAAGACGCACCTGCTAAGTGCACTTTAAGAGAAGTACCTCCTTCTCAACTGCACCCACCTCGCAAGCTTCCTTTTCCGCGTGCTTGAACAGCGTAAGCAACTCCTGTTTGCTGAGCCCCAATGCCGTCGCGATTCTCAACAATTTTTCGTAATCCATGTTTCTATTACTATAATACCAATTAAAAAGGATAATTAATCCTGGCAGGCTCGCCAATATTTTGTCATGGTCTCTAGATGGTAACTGGTACAGGGAACACTCAGGATGACGAAAAGTTATTTATGCGACAAAAAATAACCTATGTACAGAACAAGTGGTGAAAACCCAACAGTATAAACAATCCCTAGCTCATACTATTTCCCCAAAACATGCAAAAGGTATTTACAGTTTCAACACGGCTTGCTGACCCTGACATAGTGGCTACGGTTCTCGGTGAAAGTTCTGTTGTGTCTCTGAAGAACGAAGCTTCGCCGGAGCACAACTGTCCAATGCATCATTAGGGCTCTGGTCGGGTTCCTGTAGTATCCGGTAGCCGTTGCATCAGGTACACGCCGCGGCTGTCTCGCTCGTCCTCAGGTGCGTGGCCCACGGAGCATAGTCGTCAAACCTCTGCGCCGCTCCAGGACCAATGTCTCGCTGGGCTGAGCTGGTCGCCTTCCTGGTTACGCCCCTCAGGTTACAGTGCATTGCTGCGAAAACTGAAGCACTTTACCAGAAGCTCTGCTGACAGACTTGCAGCGAATGCCTTGCTGCGACCACCGAACGTCCATGCCTTTTGCCGTTCCAAACCACCTTCTTTCTCATCTTCTCTCTGCCGGTCACGTCGCCTCTCGTGCCTTTTCTACATACATTTATTTCCAACGGTTTCGGGAATAGGAGGACCCCTCCCGAAATTGTTGGGAAATAAATATATGTATCACTGTTGACAACGCTTCCGATGTGTTATAACCCATGCACACACACACACTCACTCAATACTTTCTCGGTAAACGGAACTCCTGTGAACATATTTACATATTTTACTTTCAGGTTCCGTTTAATTAGAATCTGCTGTGTGCTGTATAAGTGGGAGGGGGAGGGGGGACCTTCACAGGTAGCTGTGTTTGGCCTTAGAAATGAAAGACTGTTATTTTTCATTTAGCTGTCTTGGTGTGTTTCAATCGTTCTTGAAATTGTGGCAAAAATGCAGCAATAGATACCCGTTAAATTTTAGAAAAATATCAAGGTACTGGCAGTTCTCTTCAGTTGTTTCCACTATTCATTATTTTTTTCACATTGTTTCAGAAAAGATATTTGAAGCTGACTTTTTCTTTTTTTTCTTGCTCTGAAACTTATTCTCCTTCATCTTGACTACTGTTGTTTGTAGGGAGAAACCATCTTTCTGTTTATATCGGTGCATCATTCATTTTACTGTTTTGCCAAGATCTTTTGCAAGTTTACTTGCAATTTTTCTCATGTTGTTTTAGTACCAGTGCTAGTGTTAACTATATGCAAAACATTTCAGAGCTGTAATTTAGTTTTAGCTGGAAAAAGGAGCTTGCTGCTTGACTTTTATATGACCATTTAACAAGTAGGCGCACATGTTTATGCGACTCCCATCTGGGAACAACTATACGTTTTTTTTTTTTTTTTTACTACTGCAAAGTTGCTGTACAGAAGTGAATTGTCTTTGCTCATGGATTTTCATTATACTAGATTGTGCTAATGCACGTTAAGTACTCAGTAGAAATGCAGAATTGTGCATCCGTGCTTTAATCATTCAAGCAAATCTGAAAACTTCATGTAAACATTAAAGGTGCCCTGCGTCACCTAACCAAGTAACCATCGGATGGCTTCATTAAAGGTTATGTTGTCTCGGGAATCGATCATCAAAAGAAAAAAAGAAAGTTTCAGAATCCGTCAAGTAGGAGCAGAGTTAGAGATTTGTCACGTGCTGTAGTTGTTTTCTCTCTTGTCTTGTCCCGACAAGCTGGCTGCGGTGGCTGCATTTACGATGGAGGCGGAAATGTTGTAGGCCCGTGTGCCGAGATTTGGGTGCACGTTAAAGAGCCCCAGGTGGTCAAAATTTCCGAAGCCCTCCATTACGCCGTCTTTCATAATCATATGGTGGTTTTGGGACGTTAAACCCCATGTATCAATCATCAATTGTCTTGACAAGCACAAGCAGGGAGGGGTGGCATGAGGAAAAGAAGTTACGTCACGCATGGTTTCTGACCTCAAGCACTTCTTTCTTTTTCTTCGAACATGTGGCTTACTTTCTCTGTGATTGTGAGCACACGTGTAGACACGTGGCGCCATTCCACAGTAGCCTCGCTATACAGCGCACAATGCTCGAATCGGACAATGGCCGTGGATTCGGGTATCTGGCGCAGTCATTTGGGTTTGTGGTATCAATTCTAGAAAGAAGAGGGAACAACTTTTAGCTGACTTTGAGAATTATCTGTAAATTCCATGCCACATGCTGTGCTATAATATTTGGCTCACATGGTCTCAAGAGCCTAGACTACTGATTAGCGGCATTTTTTGACCATGCTGAAAAAATGTTGCAGGGCCTCTGTAATACAAATTGGTTGTTAAATTAATTTTAATTATCAGTTCTGAGTAAAAATATATAAAGCTATGTGTATGAAGGGAGGCACAGAAACAATGGGGGTATTCATATAATTTATCTCTTAATTTATTGTTACACCCAGAAAAACAAATGAAGGCTTAGCTGTGCATTGTAAGTTGTAGAGAAATGCATATACGAAAAAGTGTATTTCAGTTTGATATTGATTTGATTGATATGTAGTGGTTAACATCCCAAAACCACCATATGATTATGAGAGACGCCGTAGTGGAGGGTGCCAGAAATTTCGACCACCTGGGGTTCTTTTACATGCGCCGAAATCTGAGCACACAGGCCTACAGCATTTTCGCCTCCATCGAAAATGCAGCCGCCGCAGCCGGAACTTGATCCCGCGACCTGCGGGTCAGCAGCAGAGTACCTTAGCCACTAGACCACCGCGACGGGGCTTCAGTTTGATATTAAACAAAGGCCCAGATGCCGCATACTTTCAGGTGGGAAGGCTTATTTCTCCTATTTGCCTTGTGAAGTGCAAAACACCATTTTTCATATTTAATCAAAACTATAAATTCCTCAATAAATGACGACAGTAGTCTTCTTTTCCACAACAAGACCGTCTTTTCACTGTCAGGGCTATGTTAGGTGATGTTCTGAAGAGTTGCCTATGCCTTTTATATTCACCAACCGGCCCAATGCATTTTTAAGTGACACTTTATGCATGCTGTTTATGGCATTTCAGTGGTAATTGACAGTACTATACAATAGGATTTGGGTATTACGTGCTACTTTGGCCACAAAATTTCTGTTTTGAAACCATCAACACAGAAAGTAAAAGTTGTGGCTACTCATATTATTTCTACTGTCTCAGTTTTGTTGTGCTCCAAAGTCGCGCAGCGTTTCTCCCTTCCAGCTGGTCTATTCTTTGATGCAATTCATGTAGGTGATGAAGAAAGGAGCCTGTCACCCAAAGAACATGTGGGAGTGCAAGCCCCAGTGACCGCACTCCGTTGTCTTGGTGTCCTCCCCGGCCTCGGCGTATACACAGACAGCAGTGATTCAGAAAACTCTTCATTCAGTGATGAAGCAGACTTGGAGCTAGACCTTGTGGGACGAAGACGCCAGGCACCCATGCATCAGGCCGAGCGTTCTCCGAAACCTAATTAGGCCTTGCTTGTTTTATTCAGCTGTGCTGCTGCATACGTCAGTAGTGAACTGAAGTGTAGGACACAGTGTGGCATGTGCGGTCTATAGTGTCAGATGTGCATTTACTGATGTACTGACACCTGTTATGTGGACAATATGGTTATTGTTTATTGAACTGACGTCTTGAAACACAGCCTAGAAAGAGAGCTTAGGAAAGTATTGCCATGTTGGGTCTAAAAAACTTGTTCCAAGATGGTTAGAGTCAAAGGTGCAGCATGAACATCAGAAATGCTTTTCTCAGACCTACTAGTTTATTGTAAAAACACCAAAAAAGGCAGTTTCATCTCTACAACTAATAGCATTTACAATTCAGACTTCTCTCTTTTTTTTTTAAATCTGCCGTAGTCCTGTTAGCTAAGAGGGGCATTGCTTGTGACAATGATTATTGCCTGTTCTATCCTCTAATGATTGGAAGCTGTCTGAAGCTCCCTGTGCATGGTAAGAACTTATGCAAAGACTGCATGATGTTAGGCCAATCGTAGCACATTTGCCACTGGTAGCACACGTTGGCATTGCTTGATTTAGCCCTTGCAGTATGAAAAGTGCATGAAGTTTATGTACAAATAACTTGAATGTGAAAGGTGCCCTGCAACACTTCCTGAGCATAGTTAGAAAATGCTGCCAATCAGTAGTCAAGGCTCCTGTGAAGATATATGCCAAATAACGTAGCACTAGACGCAGCAGGAAATTTATAGTGTGGTTTTAAATATGGCCAGAAAATTGCTTGATTCTCTAGCTCACTATGAAACTGTTGGAACTGATTGTGGTTGGTGGCAGGGACACGGCCATTGGCTGACTTCATGATTGGGACACCTCCCCAATAATAGTTCATTTGTTTTGACTTCGGTAATGAAAAAAATTACATTAATATCTTTATCCTCAGATATGCAAAAAGTGCATTTCATCTTCGTACCTTCCAGTCTTAACCTATCATCATCTGATTATTGTTTTGTGTTCTCCTAAGTCCATGTGAAGCAGAACTTAGCATACTTCACCTGTCTTATTTCAAGCACTGCATGCGTGCATTGGTTCCTTACATCATATTGAGCCTGCAGTGACAGTACTTACCCGTGCATATTCTAGTTCACGAAACCACCTGTACGTTTTTCAGCACACGCTTATGTTTGCCCACATGCTTGACAAGCTAGACGCCTTGGCTGTGCTGCCTAATGTGCTGTGTTTATCTCTCTTCCCTCTCTATCGTTCATCTCCCCATCCCCCTCTTATGTGCAGGGTAGCAAACCGGCTGCCTATAGGCTGGTTAACCTCCCTGCCGTTCTTTTCCTGCTATTTTCCTTCCTTCCTTGGCTGTCATCGCTTGGTGCTTAGCCGGTTCAAACCTTTTGAATGTATGCTATCTGTATTTGACTACTATTGGATGGCCGAGCCGATGCAGGGCAAAGCCAGTCGGCTCAATGTTCTCAAGGAGCTCAGCCAGTCTTCAACACAACATTTGCGCTTCTTATGCTGCATAAAAACTACCAGCCCCCACGACCTGGTGCGTTTTTGACACATGGCACCTGTCTATCCGGGAAATATATAAAGATGTTTGAAAAAGATGCAAAAAAATGGTCAAAGTCATGCCATGGCTCATGTAGTTTTAAGTACGATTGTAGACCAGGGGTTTCAAATATGCAGGCCGCAACCTCTCACTTGCAGCCTGTGGCGCATGCATGACTGTCTTCATCCCGCATTAACAAAAATATTGATCAGTATGTTTGTCAGCTACACAGGCATGATTGGTATGAAGCGTTGTTTTCGTGAGGCACCACATGTAGTTCCATATGTTGAAAGCCAACCGTGCAACAAATACTATATTTCAGAATCAGCGTCCAGATTTTAGTCATTTTTGTGATCAATATCGACATGATGAGGAAATCTTGCACACCAAATCTCGTTCAGTAATGACCCGTATATGAGATATGGGAAAAGCTTTCTCTCCCCTCCTTCCCCCCCTCCTGCTTTTACTTTATTTCTTGTCCCGACCTTTGCAGGTGTAAATTGCACTAATGTGGCTTGCTCGCTGAGGTGAGTTTGAGACCTATGGTCTAGACTAAAGAGAAGGAATGCTCGGAGCCTGCAACAAATCTATAGCTCTGCTTACTCTTGAGGGATACGAAAATTTTTGTTACAAATTTGTTAGGCAGTGAATTCCTACTGTGACCTCATTAAAACAATTACTTTAAGTCGTTGCAGGGCCTCTAAAAGGTGGTGGGTTTGTGCACACGTGATGTGTTAGCAATGAATCTTTGATAATTCTGTCTTGTTGCTTAAAATAGGGTTGCATGCAGACTCTTATACAATTGCTTAGAAGGAAAGGCAGAGCCAACATACTTCAGTACCACTATTGTTATATGCTGGGTTCCAGGTCATTCTGGAATTGCGGGCAATGAAATAGTGGACAAGAATGCACGAGAAGCCGCTGGTCAGCAAACCATAGGTATAACCTCTGCTCCGGGTGTAGATCTAAAACCTGTTGTACGTAGAGGTCTACGCAACCACTGGAAAGCTGAATGGGACAGAGAAGTCGACAACAAACTCCACCTTGTAAAACCCCAGCTGAGAAAAGTTATCCCACAAAAACTCCAACAGGTTCGCCGAAGTCACTCTAACACGGCTCAGAATAGGCCACACTTATGCTACCCATAAACACCTTTTGACAGGTACTGATCCGCCTACATGTATACACTGTGGAGAGAGTCTAACCGTTTTGCATGTCCTCATACAATGTCCTGTGCTTCACCAAGCACGACTGACCCATTTCAGGGAGCTCTATCGATATCATATCCCACTTCATCCAGCGCTGTTTTTATCACTTGATGCAGTGATTGACCTTAAGAGACTTCTTCATTATCTTGGGAAAGTCAAATTTTTAACAATGATATCATTCCATCCTAGCCACCAGGCTGCGCCTCAAGTGTGAGGTACCGCCTGGTGCATAAAAAGTATGTCTGAGCCTTCGCAGTTCTTGCCCAGGCAAGGACTTCAGCTGCGAGGGTCTTGGGCCTTTCAGACTAATTTATCGTCACAGACTTCAGCCAACGAAATGAAGGTTTTAGCAAAGTGACATTCCTTTTAAATGCACTGTGTTTTAAAAAGTTCATAGATATTTGTTACTTATCATTTGTTTTAATTTTTAAACAAATAACCGAAATGAAACAATACTTGTACTGGCGCTCTTTGGCCTTAGATGCCCTTGCGCCAATAAAACTTAACGTAATAAATAATAGAAGCTCCCTGCACCGGGCAAGCACGCCTAGCAAAACAACAGGTGGGAGCGTAGGCGCAGAAACAGATAGCTCGCGCTGCGCAGCGCGCTTTGCACACTCACCTGCTCAAGTGTTCCTGCCACCAAGCACAGCAGACGCTGTCCCCAGCATACCACTTTCACGAAAGCCAGCAGCAAGTTCAGGCGCATTATCGTTTGCGTCCCATTTCTAAGGAGCTTCACTCATCAGTTGTACTCGTACATGGAACAACTGCTAGTTTGTTTGTTTGTTTTTTAGTATTACAGACAAAGGAATTTCGTATACAATTGAATAAGATCCATTTAGGATGGTTTTGTTTTAGAGAAGCCTTTTTCGTGTAGTGTCCACATCTGAGGCCGAGCCAGCTCCTTCAGCACCAGTCAACAAAAGCCTTTAACACATATATGTAGATAGTCATTCCCTAGAGGGCACAGCCCCTATTGGGAAACTCGTAGGTGGTGGCACCAGATTACCCTCTTGGTATTATTGTGAGAAACTATGGGTTCAAGCATGATACTTTTTTGTCACAAGATGTGCCGAGTGCTTTAAATAAGGGGGAGGGGCACCTGTACATCAGTAAGTTGTGGGTAGATGTTGAAGAGAAAAGGAGAGCTGTTTGGGAACAGATAAGGGGCATTGGAATGAATATAACTTGTTTGTTTGTGTTTTAACTGTACCGAGTAGCCTTGCCTATTCTGCAAGGGCTACTAGAAGCTTTTTTTTCTTTTGTTCATGTTTTAGTTGTGGCACAATGTTAGAATTCTTACAAGTTGCAAATATTTTTATGTGTGTACTTATAGTGTGTCATCCTTTTGTCAACATTGTGTAAATTGCTGACAGTCTGTTCTGTAAAATTGCCTGTACAATTCTGCTCGGGGGATGTGCAAGTGAAGCACCATTTGTGAGTGTAAAGTTCTCATTGCAAGCTTTCAATAAAGCTGGTTCAGCCTTGAAAATGCTGGAATCAACAGAAATATATGAACATCTCTGAAAAAGAAGAAAGAAAAATCTCTACTGTGTCTCAGTGGCTCATAAAAAAGTCCCAGTCAATAGTAAGGGCAAAAACCCACTTTCATGATTTGTTTATCTGCATCGCATTGTCTACCCATGTGCTCAGGACCGTGCTAATGCATGTTTCCATGGTATACAGACTCAACAGATGTTTTGGCATTGTAACCATAAGCTGCCTCAACTTATATGGGACTCTTTCATGGTGGTGTAGCGGCTACGGTGCTCAGCTGCTAGTCCGATGGTCACGGGTTCAATCCCGGCTGCTGCAGTCACATTTTGATGTAAGGCAAAATGCTAGAGGCCCGTGCGCTGTGCAATGTTAGTGCATGTTAAAGAACACCGGATGGTAAAAATCTCCATAGTTATCAACTATGGAGTCTCATATCGTAGTTCGTAATAGTATCTAAAGTTTCAGTGCCTAATACTTCAGATACTACTACTTGAATGGCACAGCGGGACCTCACTTAACTGATGTAGTCTTTCTCGGTAGCGCCTTGCAGCCAAGTATATAACCTCTTTGCTTGCAGCCTCCTCAGTCAACAGTACGAAAGAACATTTCTCCAGATATATTTACCCCATTGCAGTGTCTGTTCTACTGTGCAAGAAACAGACAGGAATACGAAAAGAGGTTCCCATTAGTTTTTTTTTTTGCTCAGTTACATTATTGGTCATTACCAACTCGCCCGACTTACCATTCATCTGCTCTACGTCTTTAACTTTTCATGTCATCACATTCCATACATATATAGTAGCAACACAGCCGTTGGATGAAAAGCACACGGTGCGGCCCGCCGCGTCAAGCGGTTTTCAATGAGAGAGCGCGTGTCAGCCGTAGTTGCAGTTGCTTCGGGGCAGCAGCCACAGCAAATTAGCTGGTCGTTGTCACAACAGTGACCCACTGACTTGTTCTAATCAGTGTTTTTTAATCTCATTTATTGCAGTGGTGACATATCGCGTATTTAGTAGAGTACATAGGCGCTATATTGAATCGAATTTTCGTGTGCGTGCCGAGCACCTGACGTTTTTTTTTCCCCAGAACCAGCTGTTTGCTTTGAGGCAGAAAGAAAAATCTACATTGTATGTACCTGAATTATATGGTACAGAATGCGGGACAAAGTCATTGTTCTATATACGAAGATGTGTTAAACTAAACTATTTCGATTTTTGTGACGTTTATTCAGCACATTTGCATTTTTTCAGCCAGAATGCTTGACAACTAATGTTTAGGACACTTGGCAATATACGTTCATAGCTTTTATATGCTGAAAACGCATGAAAGAAACATCATTTGATCATTTTCCATGTTATTCATAGAAAATAATTCAGCTTCAAATGCTGGATGAAAGTTGTTTCTACAAAAATGATAACGCTCTCCTAGTAACATTATTGAAAAGGCTGCAAAAGTATACATCATTAGAAGTGGTATTCAAATTCAGCGCTATTGCTGTCGTGCTGTCTGCACAGTTGAAATCAAGCAATAAGACTTCTGCCATTTGGTCAGCATTAGAAGAAACGGCTGGCTTCCATTACAACTACTTGTACCAGATACTTTGCCTTCAGCTTGAGATGAGACCAAGTGATGCCTAAATTCAATACTGCCATAATGGAGAGCTAGCAACAACTGTGAATAAACAGAAAAGCTGGGCTAGTTGGTCTTGATTCATACCGAATTTATTTGTACAATGTAAAGTCCAAGACTGAAGACAAAGAAGCACACACAGACAGCACTGTTCATGTGGGCTTCTTCATCTCGTATTTTGCACTATACGAATCAATTTAGTGAAAACTGTGAATTTGTATTGAACGTGGCAGTCTAAGCTGTCTGGTTGCTGCGTAATCATGGCTGCTAGTTGTAACTGCTACATTATTTCACAATATACAGAGTTTATGCCCGAGTGCTTACTATATTGTATATCACTGAAACACAATGTACCAAGCAAAGCTGACTCCCTCTATAACCATCACTAATTGGATCTACTGCTGCTGAAAGAAATTGCTATGTGCTAATTGTACCTGAATATTTTACAATTTTAAGAATATTAAAATATAAAGGTGCAGGAGCAGAATAATGAATGAAGCTGACAGGATCGGCATTGAATGCCTTTCATACTTTTTGTTCGAGGAAGTTCACACTGGTACGTGATTTTTCTAAGTAGGTAGAGGCAAAAGTTGATGTTATTTCAGGGGTTCAAGGCTTTGCTTCAAAAGCTAGAGACTAGTATTCCTTGCGCATGCACGTAATGCTGCATGCTTTTCCACACCAAAATTAATATATTGCATATATGCACAGCAACATAAACAACGCACTCTGTTGGCTCAGCTATTGCAGATTGCATGCGTATATAGCCAGAAGACAGAATAAACTTGCGAAATAGCTGTGTGTATCAGTTTTATTGCTTCAACACTCCTGCAAGGAGGAGCTTCATGCGGATGCAGGGATAAAGCCAGGTGAAGGTCACTGGGACTTCCAGAACGATCAGCAGAAAAGTGGCATGTTTTGCAAGTCGCACATTAGTACTGTATAGAAAAAGTTACCTTAGTGCTAGCTTTCTCAATAACTGCACTTTCTGTGAAGCAGTTATGCCTCACTTGAAAACATTCACAGCAAAAAATTAAAACTGCTTGTTAGACAATGTTGATTTATCACAGGCACGTGAAACAACAAAATTGGCATTTTTGGAAGATATTTAGTGCGATTCCTCTACAGAGTACTAGGCATTCAATTCCTTAAATTAGCAAACAGGCATCCTCAACAGCGATCCACTTGGAACAGATGTAGGTAGGCATTATAGTATTTGGAGGGACCTTGCCTCATGTGGGCCTCATCGTCTACACTAGTATAGTCTCTTAACTCATAAAATGAAAGTGTTCTGTAAAGCACTGTCCGCAGAAGTGGCAGGCCACATCTCAAGAGCTATCGGGCAGTCAAGCTTGTGCCTCCTAGAGAGCCAATGATGTGGCTGCAATGCTGGGCATTCCGCTGCACTGCAGTTCCAAGGGCAGTCAAGCTTGTGCCTCCTAGAGAGCTAATGATGTGACTGCAATGCTGGGCATTCCTCTGCACTGCAGTTCCAAGATCTTGAAATTTTGGGAGTTGAACATGAATCCTATTACAAAACTTATTTGAGCTCCATTTTGATGTTGGAATTAATTAATCTCTAGTCGTGGCTTAGCTAGATTCACCACACAGCAAGCCAGATCCTGTAGCTTCTGGGTATAATACTTCTATAATTCAGAACTCCACTATGCCATGGATAGCACAAGACGTGGACAATACTGCCACCACCTAATTTTCCATTTGTGTTGTCCTAAGCACAATGGTACTTCACTACTCATGCACTATGTCTGTTCTTGTGAAACCTCTTGTGCAAGTCTCGTATTGTGCGAGAAAAAAAAATGAAATGGATCAAGGGCTTGTTGTTTGTTAGACGCAACGTAATCAAATCAACTTATAATGAAGATTGATTTGATGATTGATATATGGTGTTTAACGTCCCAAAACCACTATATGATTATGAGAGACGCCGTAGTGGAGGGCTCCGGAAATTTAGACCACCTGGGGTTCTTTAACGTGCACCCAAATCTGAGCACACGGGCCTACAACATTTCCGCCTCCATCGGAAATTCAGCCGCCGCAGCCGGGATTCGAACCCGCGACCTGCGGGTCAGCAGCCGAGTACCTTAGCCACTAGACCACCGCGGCGGGGCAAAACTTATAATGAAGGTATATAGTACATTATTTGAGGTCTTTTAAATGTGCATGCATTATGATAGAAATGCAAAAAAATTGTGCAAAAAAAAGCTTCCGCAGGTAAGGACCAAACCTACAATCTTTGGATAATTCAACTGATTGAGCTACCGCAGCAGTTGTCTTCCAGTTCGCCTTGTGGGGTACCTCTGTGTACGTAAGCCTGGCAATGTTAGTGCCACTGATAGCCGTAACATCAAAGGTGGAGCACTTCATTTAACCATGACAGCAAATGTGGAACATTTATTTTTTTTGCCAACTGGTGTGGCATTGGTCACGTTTTGTTTTGCAAGCTCAGCGGCAGCTGACCAATAAACCCTCGCATACTTCCTGAAGACATCAAGTGTGCTGAAATGAGGCCCTTGCTATGAATAAATGAAAGAAGGAAATAGATCAAGGGCTCATTTGTTGATAAGACTCAACCTAATGAAATCAATTGACAGTGAACCCAAAGAAGGCGTAAGGGATGATACTTGTAGTCTTGCTATTGTCACATTGTCTTTTTGTACATGTATATATTTACTACACGGTTGTTGAAAGATGACAATGTTTCCTGTACCTTCCCTGGCTTCATTCGTGGTCTCATTCGGATGTCTTGTATTTCGTAGCAGCGCATACTGTGCAATAGTTGGCTAGCTATCCTGCTGTCATTTATCGCACTATTACATTATGGCAGGGTGCCAAGCATACTGAAAGGTAATGGATGTGCGAGAGACGCTGAGCTTTCATGTCAAGTTATGGGTGTGGCAGTAGGCATTTGCAACATTTTCCAAAGCTTTTCACAGGCGTGACACATTTGGCAAGATTACAAACATAGCAGCCATTCCTTGATAAACCGTTTCTTAAGTTCAGGAGACTGTGAATGTAGCTGTCAGAAGTATCTTCTATGCAGTACATTTGATGTAACACTCAAGTGCAAGCTAGTGCTTATCGAGCCCTTGCTACTGAGCTTGTGCGGCTGCTCTAAGAAGCTGGACCTCAATTGCCATAAGCAGAATGGGAGCGAAGGTATATACAGAGAGAAAAAAAAGTCGAGAAAGTGCAGTGACACCATTAAACAAACTGAGAAACGTACCTAATAAGTCTAGTTGGCAGCAGCTCAGATATGCAACAGTAGAGGCCCATAAATTACTGGAAACTAAATAATAGGCCAGTTAATATAATCGGAATTGTAATGTAGACACTACTCAAACGGTCACAAGGCACAAGATAAATTGATTTGGCTCTATATTGTATCACAAGGGGTTATGGTGAAGACATCAGACTTGCAACTATGAACCCAGAGACACACTGCTTAAGCCATCATGTGACTGTAGCAGAAGAATAAAGACTAAGTGGCTTACTGACCACACACTTTTTTACTCAGTCTGCACTATACGTCTCAAATGACTACTCAATGGTGGGCAGCATCCGGCCCTGGCTTCCCGTACTGCTTCTCCCAATTTTCAACATACTCCTTCTTCCTCAGCTCTCTCTTCGCAAAGTATTCTGGATACTGGGCCTTTTCAAGGGGGTGCCAGTAGTCAAGAACCTTTGGGAGAAAAGTACATGCTCATTAGGTAATGGAAACAATAACATTAAACTTGGGTGATTTATGTAAAGAGTGACAATACGATTTATATATTAACCCACCATGGCAGTCTAGTGTTGATGGTGTTAAAATGCTAACTTGAAGGTTGCAGGATTGAATCCCCGGCCACGGCAGCCCCATTTTCAATGAAGGCAAAGATGCTTGGGGCCAATGTTCTTAGATTTAGGTGCATGTTAAAGAACTCCACGTTGTCTAAATTTCCAGAGCCCTCCGTTATAGTGTCCCTGATAATTGTATCATGTTTTTTGAACATCAAGCCCCCAAAATTATAACTATATCATTATGAGACATGCCACAGTGGGGGATGCAAGATTAATTTTGATGATGGGTAGAGTTCTTCAACGTGGACCTAAATCTGAGCACATTGGTGTCCTTACACTTCATACCCACCAAAATATGGGTGGAATCAAACTTGTATCCTCAAGCTTAGCAGCACACGACACATTACCTGTGAATCTACCATGGCATGTAAAAGCATGGTTAAGTGAACTGTTCAAATAGTTCTAGTGAATGTGAACATACATCGGCACCAGCATGAAACTTCTGATTGCATTAAAAACGAAGTGCTAGTAGCAGGTATAAGAACAAGGGCTTTCCTGTGGTGCTGTAAGCTAAAGCCGGTGCCAGTTCAATCAACCAGCCTAACATTTCGCTTTTCATATCTACACCATTTAACATAAGAGAAGCAGGCATGTTTGTGTTGTAGCAGAATCACCAATGAAGAAGAAAAAAGTTGCAGTACCCAGTCCGGTGAAGGCTGCTCTCGTCCGTAAGCAACACCTTTCGGGGATAACGCATCTAAAAACAAGAAGAAAAAGAAGAGATGTAGTAAGGACACACAAAAATTCAAATTCGTGTGGCTTTCATCCCCTGATTGCTACAAGAGAAGCAAGTGGGATCGCCACAATTGTGCATTACATCACAGCACAGTTCTTCCTGTTCTAAAAAAAAAAGCGCAAGATTATCACGATCCAGAGTGCTCGAATACCGAAATCGTGGCCGTCTGTGTAAAGAAAACAGGCAGGTTACAGGAAACTCGTAGGTCACATACTCCTAAACAGCAAGTTTGTGTTTAGTCAAGTACGCTGTCTGCCTTGCACAGAAAAAAATGATGAATTCGACAGGCCACACCCAGCAAAAATTTTCTAAGAAATCAACAGCGCTGCAACAGATATATCAACTTGAGCTTGCTTGCATAGCTTCATTGAAAACATTGCTACAGTGTTCTGGAAGTATTCTAGTTCACTATGGCAGCGCACGCATACGGGGCGAGGTCAGAACTTTTTCTGGTTATTACCCTTTCCAATAAAGCGTATATATTTGCTCACACGAAATAAACGTTCATGTTGTTTGCCATCGCAAAGTCCTGTCTGTCTTCCTCGTCCTATTTATCCGCGCTGCTTCCTATGATAAAGAAAGCAGTACTGCGTGGCGAGGTGCTCTAGGATTTTTGCCAGTACTCGCTCGCACTCAAATGACATTAAACAGGTATACGCTAATGCGCGAAAAGTTCACTTACAGTGCAACGGATAAGGGTGTTCACTCTGAAACAGTTCCTCTTCTCCTTTCTCGAGAATCTCCTTGGCTATTCTCAGGTCTTTGATATGACGGTACATCTCGAACCGCTGGCGCATTCTAACCGCTTCCATCCTGTATTCATCCCTGCAATACATAAGCGAATGCCGGTCAGCTATGCTAATTAATCTATTCGAAATTATGCTTAACGGTAAACTAGTTTAAACTCTGCAGTATTCCAGTCCACCGGTTTCGCCTTCTAGAAGGCTTCGAATGGTCAAAAACTATTTGACTGACTGACCGCTCAATGGACCATGCTTCTAGCGCTCGGAGGGCTCTCTTATAGAGGCTGCACACTTGAAACTTGTGAGAAACAGTTTTCGTGACCAAGTAAGACATAGCGGTCACACCAAGGGCTCACCAGCGCAAACAACTTTCAACCCAACACAGTTGGATTGATTTGGATAGAATCGGATTTAAATTCCTAAAGAAAGAACACTTGGCTGGCTGTAGTCGTAGCCCAAGATGCAATAAAATCCAAGAGAAGCCAACACATCCATTCCATTTGCGCGATTTGCGCGCTTTGTTTGAAGTACTGGAAGTACTTCAAGCATGACTTCAAGGCACATCTTGCTTGACACATCGGAGTTGATGCTTCATTTTTGGTCGATCTAATCCACCTACGTGACCGTAGTTTCTACTACACTCTAACTGTACCATCGTGGTCACTGAGAGAATCGGTTACATCGCCGATATGGCAAGGGAAAAAACTCCGAACACGGGGAAAAGAAGTGTAGCTCAAGCGTGAGTTTGCATAAAGATACAGAAGCTCCATTAAGTCATATGGGCAGTTTATTTGCATTTCTTTCAAGAAATTTATGTCGCGATGCATCGCGTATTGCGGTGTACCTTCTAGCTGTCGAACTCTGTTTATTAGATGTAAATCAGCTATTTGACTAGCCTGTGTAAAGGCTGTTTCACATGCCGTGATTGCAGCCAAAACAAAAATCGTTCCGTTCGCACCATTCACTCTGTTCGCAACTGCCGATAATGGCGGCTTCGTTTCACATGGACTGAAACTGCTCCATGATGTTCGCTCTCAGACAATAGCGGCGAGTTCTTGCCAGCGTTTTTTGTGGCAGACACTGCAGAATTTTCTGAATGCAATCTAATGATTTGTGCACTATGCTATCATTAGGTTTCTATGAACAGCAACGAAAGGCCGGCTTGTTTCTTCATTTGAGAACACTTTCCTATCTAAATGCTTTTTAAAATGTACAGCACCGGCCAAAACAAACACGTTGACCCAATTTCGACGGCTCGGCCGGCCCGGCCCTAATTTGACGGGTCCCGACCAAAAAATCACTTCTTGGTAGCTCGCCGCAGACCGCTGCGGTGACAGCGAACTATGGTGCTTAGAATATATCTAGAATATATATTCTAGGGACCATAAGGAAACTGCCCCCCCCCCCCTTTTTTTTTTGCTGCGAGTGAATTCGCAGCCTGAATATCGCTATTTTTTATGTGTGTCATGTGAAACGGTCTTCACGCTGTCCCTCCGTGCGTCCATACGAACGTGCTGCAACGCGCTCTTCTCGCCGCAGGTAAAGTGAGCTAGAATATTCTAGCTCACTTTACCGCAGTTGTTAAGGTTCATTCTCACGGCTGTCAAACGACCCGTCCCGTCAGCGGTTTTTGTCAGGGAAGAAAATTTACGACGCTTTTTAAGACGTCCCTTTCTCCCTCGCCTGCTGCGCGCTCGCCGCAGCTGCCGCCTCGTCCGTTCACCGTTAGGCACTGCGCCGTGCTCCCGACCGGGTTGCAGAAATTAGGTGCCTTTTCTCATCTTCTAACCACTACCACCACCACCACCGTTCACCGCAACACCTGCCGCTACCGCCGCTCGCTACACCACCGACTCGTTGGTTCACGCGCTATAAACCTGGCGTACGCGTTGCGACAGAGGCCGTAGTTGCGACATGCCTATACGTGTCCCCTCTCTACCGCTTCACCCTCTCCACCGCTCGCAACGCTCGAGCGCACATCGAGTGGTAACACCCTCGTTTTTAACGTGATAGTGTTAGAGCTCGTGTCGCAGAAATTCCGCCGTTGGCGTTGGCACCGTTGGTCGTGAGCGAAAAATCGAGAGAGTAGCAAATAAAATAAGTAACACAATTTTCGGTCCTATTGAGGATCGCACCAGGGCCGTTCACGTGGCAAGCAGGTGTTCTACCCCAAAGCCACAATATTACTTGCAGCTGCAGAGGGGAAAAAAACATTACATAAATGCCTTGTAGTGAAAGGAGTACGTCTCCATAACGCATTTTGTTCGACAGGTGTCATGACAAAAACGAGCCCATTCGGCGATTTGTAGGCGCATTTGGAAGGCCATCAAACTACGTCGAAAACGGCCGGGATAGTGCAGCCATGACCGCTAAAAACACACAGGAACTTTCAAACAGCTCTAAAAAGGGAAAACAATGTCCATCTAGCGAAAAACATATCATGCCTTTCCAGAAGCGTTGATCAAGCAAACAGCAAACGCTAGATATTGTGCTGCCATCTGTAAGGTGTTGTGAGACTCTTTATGGCCATCAGAGATGGCGAGCGCGCGGCGTGTATCTTGGAGGCCATGCGACTCTTGCTTTAGATTAAAAAAAAAAAACTATGTACCATTCGCGCACGCGCGCGTGTGTGTGTTGATTGATATGTGAGGTTTAACGTCCCAAAACTACCACGTGAATATGAGAGACGCCGTAGTGGAGGGCTCCGGAAATTTCGACCACCTGGGGTTCTTTGACGTGCACCCAAATCTGAGCGCACATGCCTACAACATTTTCGCCTCCATCGGAAATGCAGCCGTTGCAGGCGGGACTCGATCACACGACCTGCGGGTCAGCAGCCGAGTACCTTAGCTATACCACCACTGCGGGGCTTGGCTTGGGTCTTAACGAACTGATTTAGATTTTGCCTGGGTATGCATATGGGCACAGTTTGACCACACGCAGCGATGAAGAAATATTATTATAACAAAACATAATTATATTGCAAAATCATTTTAGCTTGCCTGTTTAAGTGTAAACGTCGCTGCACGCACGTAGCGACGATGTGCTTGCAGCGTTGTGAATGGCCTGCTTTGCAGCTACAATGGCCCTGAAATCTAAGATGCCACAACATAAAAAACTAACACTGATTTCATCTCCGCACTCTTGCCATCACACAATAAACAGCTGCACAAGAGAATATAAATCAATGCTGGTATTGTGGCAAATATTTGTTTTTCAACAGGGCGTCAAAATAACATCATTGCGATAACTTAGCGAAATCCTACATCGGTAAGTATACGCTCAGTAATGTTACTTTGTGTCGCCAAGCGTCAGTGCATGAAAGGCACGTATTGTAGACCGGCATGATAAGCGCGAAGACGAAAAGCAAGCTAACGTTTTTTTATGGAACCTTCTCAGTCATATGTGAATTCCACCTCGTGTGGCTTCTGGCGGACATTGGACGTCTGCACGCAGAGTCCTTGCACAACGACAGATGATGCGGTGCAGGCCTTCACGCCATAAGTGATGCGTTTGACATTCAGGACATCTTCGCCTTCAGTGAGGCATCGCATCTGAGTTTCTGAAACGTCTAATTATCCTATAACATCCGACTGAAAAAGAGAAGAGTCATCGCGAAAAAAAAAATACTGAAGTGCAGGCCGCACATTTGCTCAGCGATTCTGACACTCTCTGTAGGCGCCATATTGAACCACCTTATGCGCCTCCTGTAGGCGATGAAACTTTCGAATACGGAACACAGCAATACAACATAACACAGTTATTGTACATTATATATCCATGTTTGTACTGCGCATACTGAAGGTTGTACGTCCGTCTTTTTGAGTCGAGAAATCACTGCAGACTGAAGAAAGGACTGAACAAAATGCAGCCGTGGTGGGAAAATCCCAGAATAACGCAAGCCACACTAGAGAGATAGGAAAATTGAGAACAACCTACTTGGAGTACTAAGCCACAAGAGAATTCATTGTTAAGGGCTCGAAGATTTATGGTAGGTAGGTACGGCGGGTTTTCTTTAAAGTAGCTGGCTCGCCGCCGTCGTCTGCATAGCCGATATTCGCCAGTGAGGAGACGCGTTTCTAAGATAGATAGAAAGAAGGTTTATTTACATGATAGTTAAAAATGAAACTGTACAGAGATTTCGCAGATAATCAGCTATGTACAAATATTCGGCTCATGATTCAGCTCTTATTTACAAAATGTCTTCGGCTTTTATAGAGCGTCGTCCCCTTACATGGAGGTCCGCAGAAGGCGGGGACCACTCTTGCCACAAATCAGGTGACGTGATGTCTCAGTGGTACACCCACCAGAAAGGGAACAAAAATTGGGCCACTCGTGAGAAGAAGAACATGGGTGAAAGTGTCCAATGGTCATCACGAGTTCACCACACAAAGCCGCACCCGGCCCATACCTTGAAGGCACCGCAGGGCGTTGAGATATACATAGAGAGTCCGGAGAGAGAAAGTTGAGCTCCTCCGGAGAGATGGCCGCTGACACGAACGTCAGCAGCGGTCCATGGCTGCTTCCAGCTTCAGGCTTCCAGAACTCTCTCGGCCGTGGCAGACCAAATGCTCTATCCCTGAGAACGGCTTCTTCGACCCGTTCCCACGCTTCCGGGCTGTCGGTGCTTTGCGATGGCCTCGCGTAGATGACAATGGTTGAGTCGAGAGGTTGACTTAATGAGACCAGCCACAGTGGCGCCGTCCCATGCTGTTCGAGCTCGTTCAACAAAAGGGTTGTCTCGCGAAGCTTTCGTTGTGACCAAACCAATACCTGGAACATCTACAGGACAACATCTTGAAGACTGGGCGCCGATGGGGTTGAAAGCATCCTGGCAGACCGGCTAACTCACAATGGCGTCTGCGCAGAGGAATTGCCGGGCCAAATGTAACATCATACAGGTTTCTTAGAAAAAAAAAAGCTGGTTACTTTTCGAAAAGATGGAATGTTTTCTGTTTCTATTTCTAAATATGTCTTCCACGAACTCGAAGGATAGTACAATAGGGATTTACAATAGACAGTTTTAGTTCCAGGGCAAGCGGCTTGTGAGGGTATAAGCAGCTGCATTCTTCGCATTCTTCATGGATGTGGCTTGCAGTACAAAAGAACGCAAAAGAGCTTGGGATCCCCGGAATCAATGTTTTCAGATGGTGTTAACACCTTGACAATGCACCCCACCACTCTCGGGGCGAACCATCCTGAGAGTGGTGTCAGCAGCAAGAGTCTTTTATTTATTTAGTTTTTACTTTCTTTCTCAGCTATACTTAACCATTAGAGATACAACTCACGTATGTATTTTAAAGAGCTGTCAAAATTCAGACGGACAGTCAGCATTGTTTTCGTTCCTTCTGTGTGTTTAGTTATAAACTATACCACAGTGGATTTACAGCATACAATGCTTCCGCGTTGATAAAATCCTTGAATTTTACGTGCCATGCTTGAAGAAGGGTGTCAGTTATTTGTCAATTTATATGTTGCCGGCAGCAGTATTCCTCAAAAGCGGGTAGCGAGTGCCTTCTCGCCCCGCCCGCTCCGTTCCCCTTAAGTTTAATGGTTAACACATCTACGTCATCATTTTAGAGAGGTTTGCAAATATCAACCTATAGTGTATGTGTAAAACATGAAAGCGTACTTCACACAGCTTGCGAAAGCTCGCACGGGTTTCAGGCGGCCGAACCCGGCGGCTTCAGAATGCAAACTTCTTAGAACAGTGACAAAAGCAGCACTGGTTCGGCACCATAGAAAGTGCGAGTAGACTTGTGTTTTTTACTTCTCACCGACTGCACTTGCATGCACGTACGCGACCAATACAGTGCACGCACACTCTTAATGTGGTAACCAATAAATGTGATATTGTTCTCCTAAAAAAAGAGTTACAATAGCTTTGAGTGCATAAATTCTAAAATTGGCAACTCTTAGGCTACCATGTGCACAGAATCATATCGCTCGGTTATCACATTTTGAGCAATATGCACCTGTACTTGCAGACCGTATACTTGTATATCAGGAGTCTCAAATGTGCGGCTTCACAAGGAATAAAATCTTTCTTCAAAAGGAATAAAATGCCATGCTCTATAAACGCTTCGTTCGGGTAAGCCAGAGAGCACCCCATACGGTCACCATGTGCTACAACGTAACCGCGGAATGAAATCTCACAATTGTTGCCCGAATTCGTATCGTCCTAGAGATCAGCATCGATATGTTTCTTGAATATTGACGCCAAACCCTTCTCATTAATTATATATAAATGAGATATAGGAAACATATTCCTTGAAGTGGCAACGTTAGGTGACATTTTGTAAAACCCCCTCCCTGCACCCATTTCGCTTCAACCTCATCTTCATGGCCCTCGCAAAACCGAATTTCGCTACTGCTGCCCGCTTGCTGAGGAAAGTTCAGCGCCGCAGACATATGCTAAAAAAGAAATCAGTGGAGGAACGCGCGGGGCATAGTGTGCCTGGCATGAGTGGTGCTGGCGCTCAATCAGCCCCAGCCATGCCGTTGTCCCACAAGATCGCCACCCGCGGGCCGCACCCTGACCTCCTTCGGGGCGGCTCCGGCTTGGACACACACTCGCGACAGCTCCCTGTGTAAACGGCCTCAATATTCGGCGTCACGCTCCGTCTTTGGTTCTGCTACGGTTGACTGCAGTGCGCGTCTCGGTACTTCACGATGTATCACAAAACGGCAGGAAGGGAACATAGGGATTTTTTTTAAAGGCAGAACTGTAACGTTTTACGAACATGACGTGAATAAGGAGAAGACGAAAGCATTATTGCAAACGGCAACTGTTGTCAATGCTGCCACCATGAAAATGCGAGATAAGCATGTTATTCTGTTGAGTGCAGCAGGGAGCTCGGGAGATTGCTCACAAAGAATTGGTTCGCTATATCATTGCCGTTGTCAATGGCATAATAAAGCGAGTGACACCATATGGATGTTAATCTTTTGGCGATTGCCCAAGAGCATTATTATCTTTTATAAGTATATGCCCAGGCACGCCCTTTCATATAAAATCGGAAACCCCATTTGTCGGATAACGTGCCGCGGTATATTCAGCGAAGTACAAGATAGTGAGGGCATCGCTATCGGTGTCACTTCTTTATATATATATGAGGGCATGAAAAAAAGAAGGAAGACATAGCTCTCTCTACACATGTATATCTGCTATTATTAGTCCCTTCCGAATTAAAAAAAAAACACACCAGGTCTGCGTGAAAGGCGTAGCACAGTCACCATGAAAGCTAGAAGATCGGCCTTTAAGAGCTTTTTACAAACACTCATTGGGTAACTGCTGCAAGGACACTTGCTTGATACCCACTATGACATTAATAGTAATGTTTTTGTGTGGAAGGCCAGCATTCGCTATGACTATTTTTCGTCGTTCTTCTGAGAAGCGTGGCCCCGCCGCGGTGGTCTAGTGGCTAAGGTACTCGGCTGCTGACCCGCAGGTCGCGGGTTCAAATCCCGGCTGCGGCGGCTGCATTTCCGATGGAGGCGGAAATGTTGTAGGCCCGTGTACTCGGATTTGGGTGCACGTTGAAGAACCCCAGGTGGTCGAAATTTCCGGAGCCCTACACTACGGCGTCTCTCATAATCAAATGGTGGTTTTGGGACGTTAAACCCCACATATCAATCAATTCTGAGAAGCGTGGTATCCGCTAAACACTTGCAAGGAATTTTGTGCCAGTTGTCCATGCAGTGGCTGACGACAATGAGAAATCATGGCTGGAGTGGGTATGCGCCACAGTTAATAGGGGAACAAGAACAAGCTTCTGTGATGGGTAGGAGCATTGGACGGCTCACTCGTTGCGGTATTCGCATTATGCGACGAGTGGTTGTTCTTTCGCTGTTTTAAAACGCTTTATAAGTCGTATTAACGCGATTGCTTTCCCGACATCAAGCCTGCCTAAGGCAAGTTTGACAAGTCGCAAGCACCGTTGTAGCTCAGTGGTATAGAACACTGGGCTAAAACCGGCGGACTCTAGTTCGAGCCCCACAGTGTCATCGGTGCTAAGTCAAGCCTGCCTAAGGCAGGCTTGACTTAGCACCGATGACAACGGTGCTTGTGACAGGCAAGTTCACAAGTCACAAGCACCGTTGTAGCTCAGTGGTATAGCATACTGGGCTGGCACCCAGCGGACCCAGGCTCGAGACACACTGTGCCATTGGTGCTAGGTTCTATTTTTTTTCTAATCTCGTGCGATGTGGTTAAGGACGGCGGCGGCGGACAACTGCACGTGACCCGAGTTGTGATCTCACAACAGCTTTCACTGAGAAAAAAAAAGTTAGTTAAAGGCACGTACCGCACACCCTCCGGCGTGTCCTCGAATTCAAATATGTGTTCAGAGCGGTCGTAATGCTGCCTATTAAAGATATAATTGGTTATATTAACAGCCACATATGAAATTTTGGTTTGGTTTATAGAGCACTAATCCTGGGAAGAAACACGAATATCGGCTTGACATAAAATTTTTGAAAATATACGATCCCAAAGCCTTGCGTATGCGCCAAGTGCCTTTGCTTTTCGTGAGTGCACATGTGCTAAGCGCAAACCTCTATGGACTAACTTTTGCGAACAGTGTGCGTACCCAGAAAAATCAACAGGACTGTACATCTATCTCAGATACTCTTTGGGTATCATGTATATAATCTTTTGCACAGTGACTATGTCGTATGCTGTGCAAAGAGCGAGGACAAAGCACGAAAAAGGGACGACACGGTCAGATGATCACACACAATGGCCCACGTCGTCATTTTTTCGTGTTTTTCTCTCAAATGATCATCATGGAACTCCATCAAACGACCCAGTGGTCTATACTGTTCAAAGGCCAAAAAAGCCCGTATATATATATATATATATATATATATATATATATATATATATATATATATATATATATATATATATATATGTATTGGTGTATACCTCAGGGCTCGTTTTTTCCGTGTTTGGACACAATATTAATGAGATCTAACAGACAATAATGCAAAGGAATGTATAGGGAAAGTGATTAGAACAAATCTAATGTAAATAAGAAGAAAGAAAAGTAGGTGAAGAAATAACCAGCCGTTAGCAGGAAATGAACCTATGACCTTTGAATAATGCGTTCGATGCTCTAACCACTGAGCTATCACAGCGGCCTTCCCGCAACCCACTTTTTTGGGTTTATATGTGAATTTAAACGTGGGAGTGTCAGTCAGCGCCATCTGTAGCCAAGCGGCGGGTGTGGAGCACCATTTTACAAGCCTGTGTGGCGTCACGTAGCACGTGAATTTATTACTAACTGGCAGCTGACCAATTGTCCCTCGTATACAGCCTAAAGGCACCAAGTCTGCCAGTACGAGACCCTCGTTAATGAATAAGGGAAACAAGTGTATACTTAAGGGCTCGTTTTTTCCGTGTTTTGACACAATATTAATGAGATTTGCTCACGGCTGGTTATTTTTTCACCCACTTTTCTTTCTTCTTATTTACATTACATTTGTTCTAATCACTTCCCCTATACATTCCTTGGCGTTATTGTCTGTTAGATCTCATATTATATATATATGTATATATATATATATATATATATACTTCCTAAACTAGAGAGTAGTTGTATAAATTAAGCTACTTGGTTGGAGACTGTTCATAGTTCTTTATCAAGCAAAAGACAATAGTGCAAGGGACAGAGGCGAACGTAGCAGATAAAATCCATTGACGTGGTCAGAGTTGGATAGACAGATGTGAGAGTGAAAAAGCCTATAGCCAAGTTAGAACCATCTATACGTGCTATACGTGCGTTGGTTCTATTCAGCGTATTTCTCTATTGCCTCATTTATAGTATGAATATCATCCATTGTGGAGTAGCCTATGCGAAATCCTGCTTGGTCCTTTGGTTGACTGAACTTTAATACCGCCTTAATTTTATTAGCTATTATTTTTTGTAAATAGCTCGTAGAAAAATGACAGTAACATGACAGTAACGGATGGGCCTGTAATTTTTCAAGCCCTTGACATCTCCTTTCTTGTGAATAAAATGATATTCGCATTCTTCCAAAATTCTGGTACCCTTCCCGTCAAGAGACACTTAGTATATAAAGCGGACAGTTTTTCTAACATAATTTCTCCGCCATCTATCAGGAGGTCTGATGTTACTTATCCTTATTAGCAGTTTCGCCTCTTTGCATTCTCTCTAGGGATTTCTTTACTTCCGCTGCCGTTAATGGTGGGACACCACATTCCTCTGGACTATTAATGCTTCTTACAATATCATCCTAGTTGTAGTAAGACGGTAAGTCGGGCCAGTTGGTTAGGATCCATCGTGAACTTTCTTACAGCGCAACACCAGAAAAAATACAGGACAGGGACGGAGTAGAACAGAAAGAAAAGACGGCGCTGTGACGTCTTTTCTTTCTGTTCTACTCCGTCCCTGTCCTGTATTTTTTCTGGTGTTGCGCTGTAAGAAAGTTCACGATTCATCCTAGTTGTCTTGGCTGTTGTTCATTCAGATCTCTGTAGAACTCCGGCCATATATCTAATATCCATCCATATTGGTTGTAACCTTGCCTTCTTTGTCTCTTAATGCATACATCTGATTTTTGCCTAAGCACAGTTTTGCCTTCACAGCTTATAGGGTTCTTCCACTTTTTACAGCATGTTCAATTCTTCCCATGTTATACCTTATTATGTCGGCTATCTTACACTTGTAGATTACCTTTGAGAGTTCCGCCACCTCTATTTTGTCTCTTGCATTTGAGGCATTCATAGTATGACGTCTCTCAATAAAGTTTAGTATCTGCTGGGATAGCTTGCCAGTGTCCTACCAACAACTTTCATTGCACGCTCCTTAAAGATGCTACTCAGATTATCTTGCATTGCGTCAATGTCACCTCCGTTAGAGCCACGAATCGAAGCGAAACGCCTAATTCCTGTACTTTCCCTCTCAGCGCCGGCTGACTGATTCAATGTTAACAGTGGATTTTCATGTAACTGCGACATCCCGTACATGAAAACTGGGAATCGCCCGGGAGAATCGACTAAAAACTTCTCACAGGAGTGGCCTTTTATAGACACCTGGGACCATATTGCGTTGCACAGATTGTTGTATTTTTCGTTCATTTTATCCCTTAATATCGGCTCACCGAAAACCACGGCCCCGCTTAAACAGTGATTCACCACTGCACTCTTTAAAAAAAAGGTAGTGCTACTTACTACCTTTTGAAGAAGTAAAGTGCTGTCACAACATTCACTCGCTAACTAGCAACTGCAAGTAGTAGACCACAGACATTTACTACTCTGAGGAAGTAAATGCCTGTGGTCTACTACTCGCAGTTGCTACTTAGGTAGTGAATGATGCGACAGCGCTACACCTCAAAAGTAGCACTACTTTTTCCTTAAGAGTGTGGGTTTAAAAGCTGATATGAGCGAAGGCAAATCGCAAGATAACGAGGCTACCAGCAAAGACTGCGCTTGCGCGAAGAACGGCCCACGAACCCGCCGGCAGCCTCCCTCCACACAGGTGCAGATCCGACTAACGTTATCGTTACGCAGTTAGCGCTAAGCCAGCGCCACGGTTAACTGCCTGCCGCGCAAAAAAGTGTAACCCGCAGACTATAGACAGTCGGCGCGCTTCTAATGGGACTAGGAGTGCGTGTAAACGGAAAACCCTGTAGCGGCACCGCGAAGATGACACTCGCGCCCGCGGAGTGTTTTTGCACCAGATTCGTGCGCAACAAAGCGGCGGCCGCCCTTGAAGCCCGACAACGACCGAGGCAAGCGAGCACCTTCGCTCACGACTCTTTCTTTCTCTCGGCAAGGCTTCTTTAGGCCGGCCCGTGGCTACAGAGGATGCCCTTCGTGTTTCAGGGCGCCGATTCGGCTCGCATCGCGTTGACGCGCGAAACACGGGCCCGCGTGGCCGAATAAACAGGCCCGCGTGCGTTTCCAGAGCCCGTACGACGGCGGCACGCGCGCTGCCCGCGGGACTCGCAAAGTTTCGGAAAGCGCGAAGAGAAAGGGCGCGCCGGCCGTGGAGAGGGAGAGCGGAAGAGCGCGCATGGTACGCTCGCGCTGCCGCTCGACGTCGCATTTCGGCCCACGCGTCCCATTCGGATGAACGCTTGATAACAGCTGAGCGGCGACGGTGAGTCTTCACGACGTACTCTGTGGTCGTCCGGCACATTGTACGAGGGATATTGCACGAGGCTTACCGACGTGCCTCAGCGTTGACTGCTTGCTTTCAATGCTCGCCGCCACAGTGCGCGCAACGGAAGCACACGACAAGGCTGGGGTTGCAGCGCTCGCAGGACTCCGTCGCGGATTTCGCACAGACGCTGGCACCGAACGACGCGCAAAGTTCTCTCAAGGTACGGTGCTAGTAACCTTAACTGTGCAGTTTTCTGCGATAATTCGTCGGGCGATTATGTCACTTGACACGCGTGTTCGTGGTGGACATGCTATGGCTATATGACGCGCGTCCAACGCTGATAGCAGCTGATGGAGCATCCCTGCGGTGGCGTGCTCTAGCATCATTTCACGTTATGGAAAGAGAACTAGTGACCGTATTTTTGAAACTATCGGTTAAATTTCTTAAATTACCTTCATTCCTACGTCAAAGTGATATGGTTGCACGATGAACCAAGTATATCCATTCTACTGGCGCAGAATGGATATACTTGCGGGAGGAGAGTCGTTCGCAGTTCACTGGCCTTAAGTTTGTTTTACCATTTCGTCCATTTCGTTTATAGCTGAGAATCATCTGGTACTGCGTTGGTGATTTATTATGCTTACGTAATGGTTATAGCGCTTGTTATAGCGTTATTTAAGCGCATGCATTTTGTTTGTATATTTGACACGGTGCTCTAAAAAAAAAACGTACCTTCTACAAGATGTATTGATCTTCCCTTGCGAGTTCACTGAGCCAACATGTGGTGTTTCAAGCTAACATAATAACAGTGGTCAGTGTAAGCTATATAACAATATTTTTAGCTAAAACGTAAGTAGGGCACAATAAAATAATGTTCTGCGATATATGAGCATGCCGCTGCATTTTGAAAAGGATACGAATTTGTCGTTTCCTTCTTGATTTTCTTGCCAGCTCTATTTACTACTCCAGTGTCTTCATCCACGCGTGACGATAACACAATCATGGAGGTTTTGTGAACGCTCCTTGTCGTCTCTTCATCTTCGGTTCTGATAGAGAAATGGTATTTTTATGCAGCTTAAAAAAACGCAGTCGATGGCTTCGTATACAGCACATTGAAATCAACTTTGATGAAGTGTACATTCTGTTCTCATCAAATAAAATGTGCGTTCTTTTTTTTGAGATAGCACTTAGTCTTCAAGCGATTGAGCCAAATGAAAATCAGTCTTTTTCTAATGTTATTCATGTTCTCTAAAGTGGAAGGGTGACCTTATCTGCTCCTAATGCGACAATGAAGCCATGTGTTCCGGACCGCGCGTAAGTTACGAGTCTTACGAACCTGATGAATGACTCACACAAATTGACACTACGTGCTCAGGTGCACACGATATTACAATGTGCCTGTCTGCCTGCATGCAACTACAGTATTTCAACTAACCCCTCAAACCTATGTGATATAAGCGTGGGAAAGCTAGATTTGTCGTCATGGACTTTGTTGCGATTGACTCGTAAGTCGTAGAAAGTTTTGAAAAGCAGAACAAGAGCAAATCATTTGTGATTGTTCTTTTTTTCTTCTTAGTATAGAGAAACGGAGTGGCCAAGATACTCGTTGACTCGATTCCCGCACAGAACCTTCTCCCATCGGTGTTTAACATATCGTTTCATCCTTGCGCACGTGACAGTTATCCCTATAGACGTCAAAGCGGCACTGCAATTGTTCACATTCAATTTCTTCTGTTATTTGTCTCGCTTGACGGCAAACGTTTATTTAGCTGACGTACCCGGCTTTAGTTGCAGGACTCAAGTCAGTCACTCGCACACGTAAACTTTAACGAAAGCTATACATCTTACAGTATGTAAGTGACGAGAAAAGACGACTCTCCCGTGCATTCACGTTGCTATTGCGTTCTGTGAAACGTTATATAGAGCCGTCTACTATCCTCGTGACGGCGCAGTCAATTGCGTTTGCAAGGCAATGCATTTCTTATGGCCTACTATAAGTGGCCGTAGTGGGCCTTCATCTTTTGGTCGCGTGCGACTCTCTTGTTTGCTTAAATGATCACTCTTCCGTATCGCCTTTCTTTGATGAAGCGCTTTTTTTTACAGTACCTTCAGTGTTATATAATTGTTGGTGTTCCCCGTCCCACAACCACGGTGTGATTGTGATGCTGTCTTTCAATGTGCCGCTAGCATTTTGCTTCCACCGGAATGCGGCCGCCGCGGCGGGTATTTGATCTCGCAACCTTTTGGGTCAGCATTTGAGCACCTTGCATAACTATTAACCCACAGTGGTGGGCTATATTCAGTGTTACGTATCTTTGCGTCGATAAGTTCGCCAAATGAGCCCTCCACTACAGCGTTCCTCATGATCGTATCGTGGTTTTGGGTTGAGAAACCCCAAATATTAACTTCCGACGTGAGGAGGGGCATTCATGCCACCGAACGCGGAGCCACGGCCTCTGTGCGTGGCATCGCAAGCAACTGAAGCCAGTCATCTCTGCGAGGCGCCACACAGTGACCGTGACGCAAAGAGCGGTAATACCCACTCCCCTTCCTTGTTGTGACGTGTGCCCAGTGGATCCGACTTTCCGCAGAATACGGTGTGTGTGTTCACGTCACTGTATAGTGCATGGACACCCAGAGACTATACCACATTGGGTTTCGGTGACGTGAGCAGTCTATGTATTCACGTCCGACGTCGCGCTGCGCTTAAAGTGCGTTTTGAACGGGTTCAACCTAATGCCAATAATGCTGGCACAATCAAATAACCAATGTTTCGTCAATTTAATATGCATCGGTAGCTATCCAAAAACAAAACAAGGACGACGCAAAAGTTTTCTGTCTGTATGTACTCTCTTAAATAATTTTTTGACCAAAGAAGCCTGGGCTATGGAAATTCAGTCTCAATAGTCCACGGGTTACCAACACCTGATAAGTGAATCTCATATTTTATGCCCGCCAGTTTATGCCTGACGTAGTAAGTTGACACTTTGAGCTGTTCGCGGTGCTGGCACGTTTATATCGTCCCCCTTTCTTTTACTCTATATCATCCTCCAAATTATCATCATCACTCCGTGTTGTGTCCACTGATGGACTAAACATTGCACCAATATCTCCAACTGAGCCTATCCTGCGCAAGCTCATTTTAATTTACGCTCGAAAACTTCATAATGATCACACAGGCTATTCTCTGCCATCCTCTGTTGCGCCTCAAATACCTCTAACAGACCATCTGGTATACCTTTCCTACGCGTTACATGTCTTGCACGTGTTTTCTAAATGCCAGATATCAGCTACACCATTTTGCTATTTGATCCATTCTGCTGTGTAGTCTAACCTCTTCTCCAATTTCCTTGTTATTTTCCAGGTTTCTCCAACCTCATGTTAGTTAGCAGGCATTACCAGCAAAATGGTGTGGTTCAGCACTTCTAGCTTCAGGGACCCCAGTAAGTTGCGGGCCATGGTTTGGAAAAGCCTGCCGTATATGAGCCTCGGCCAATCCTTACTCTTCAGTGAAATACTTTTTAATGAGTATGCTCTCCCGTTAGTAACCGAAACTGGTGTGCATGCGAACACACTCTATAGCAAATCCAGGGCTGCTTGGAAATCGGGGAATCCTGTTCTTTCGCCAGGCATTATTTTAGTCTTTTGAATATTTATCCTAAACTCCAGTATATCACTTTCTCTTTGATTCTATTATTTGTTGCAGTTCATTGCCATTATTGACGAAGAGCACCATGTCATCTGAAAATCGTAAATAGTTGAGATATTCGCTATTAAAAACATTTACCTTTAGTGCTACAAGTCTAATTACGTTTGAATGCTTCCTATGTGCATTGAGTGAACAGCATCTGAAAGGTTGTATCTATTTGTCCGACTCCTTTCTGATCACTATCTTCTAGATTTTCTTGCGAAGAATTAAGGCAGCGGCGAGTCGTTATATATATTTGCTAAGGTATTCACATATGTTCCTTCATGCTCCTTGATGACGCAATGTCTCTATGACTACTGGTATATCTACTGAGTCGATTACATTTATGTAGTTTATGAAAAATATTAAAAGACGCGGCTGTATTGATCAGATTTATTATTTACCTGGACGATCATGTGGTTGTCATCCATAGCCAAATAGTCATTCCTGAAACCAGGTGTATAGTGACGTCAGATGTTTCTATCCTCTTTTTCAAAATTACATACCTGAACATTCTGTACAATACAAGAAGGTGAGCTATTGCGTCTATAACCTATGAATTTTTTACGTCTATCTTCCTGTGTCGTAATATAACGATCGCATGCATCCAACTCACTTAACTCTCAAGACAATGTGCGTGGAATGTCTGAATCTTCTGAAGTACCTAACCTCCAGCTTCCTTGATCAGGTGAACTGTACTTCCATCTTTTCCAGCCATCCTTCTCCTCACCACCTTTGTTTACTTACGCCTTTAACTCTATTGCGATTATAAACTTACTGCAACCTAAACTATGTTGTCAGTTTTCGGCAATTATCTGAAAACCAAGACTCGAACAGGGTGTAACAAAAGCAGTTAGCAACAATGCATATGTATATATATATACATAAGGGACAGAAGTGTATACCTAAGGGCTCGTTTTTCCGTGTTTTGACACAATAATAATGTGATCTAACAGATAATCCTTGGCATTATTGTCTGTTAGATCACATTGCACACACTCACACGTATATATATATATATATATATATATACATATATATATATATATATATATATATATATATATATATATATATATATATATATATATATATATATATATATATTAGAACCAATGGAATGTAAATAGGAAGAAAGAAAAGTGGATGAAAAAATAACCAACTGTGAGCAGGAATATATATATATATATATATATATATATATATATATATATATATATATATATATATATATGTGTGTGTGTGTGTGTGTGTGTGTGTGTGTGTGTGTGTGTGTGTGTGTGTGTGTGTGTGTGTGTGTGTGTGTGTGTGTGTGTGTGTGTGTGTGTGTGTGGAACGTAGAATTGCCTTTGAGCTCGATCGTGGCCATCGTTCTGTAGTGTTAGCCAAATTGGCGTTTTTTTATTAGTATTAGCCGCATTCACAGATACAAAGGCATAGTAGGTTGGCGATAGTGAGCAGATGACTAGACACCGTACAGGTGTTAAGTCACCTGCACGATCATAAATAATAAACGAGTCAACCGTAAATACTAAATAGTTATGCGAGATTTTTCTTGCCTTTTCTATTCTAATACGCTTGGATAAACTTACCACCCCGTCTGAGAATACCTCGAGAGCGATAGCGCCGTAGAAATGGGCATTGCGAAGCACTCACAATTGTAATGCAGCCGCGTTTGGGCGCGAAGATTCGCTGCGTCGAACGTTCTCATCCGTACACCTCGCCGTGCGTTCGATGGCATCGACCGTCATTCTGGAGCTATGCGAGTCATGTGAGCTTGTGGAACATATTCAGTAACTCCACATCGTTCGATGGTGCGCTTAGCGAGAGACACGAATGTACGCGCACGTTGGCTCAGCCTCCTCCTCCTTACCGCGGCCACCTTCAAAACACAAATCTTTCGACCATGGTGACGCTATACGAGAGGCAACTCGTGACTAGCGCAGATAGCGACGCGCGCGCTTCCCTCCCTCGCGCAGTCAAGGTGAACCTAATAGCAGGCCGCGACAAACAGTTCCCCGCCACACGGGCCGTCCTTGCTAAGACAAAACACCGAGCAGGGTCCGTCTGGAATGGTGGCCATTGTCCGCGGCGTGGACGAAATGCATATGTGACGCCAGGGCTCACAGTGCGCCGCAGCCGTTCAGCATCGGCGGCTCTGCGGACGCCGCCCGATGACCTTCTGCGCGGACTCCCCGCAAGAAGAAAAATAAGCAGTGAATTGGCCGTGATGCTGCCTTCCTCAAGCGTCTTCGGAAAGCGTTGCGCCATGCCTCTCCGCGCGCGCGACTTGTGACAGCTTTCCCGCGATGTCAGCGGTGCTCGGGCTCGCATATGCGCAATTAAACGCATCATTTCGGCACTGGCTGCGCAAGCGCGTTGGGCAAAGGCCCGCGCGACAAAAGCGGGCGGAATGCTTTCTTCTGGAGGTTGGATGTGCCCGCAACACCAGAAACGAGCCACCCTCCTCATTTGCCAAGAGCGCCATATTCTATAGGCACTTCGTGCGGCAAGCACGACCCTCGAGAGCGTGCTTGCTGCTCCATGGAAGGGCGGGAAAATGGCGCGGTCCGGGAAAGCCCTTGCCGAGGCTTTGCCGGGCTGACCCATGTGCACCCACGGTGGAGGGCGCTTGGCGTTCGACGAGCGCCCACGAGGTGCTCCATTAGTACGCTTCATCGGCTTGGCCGGCGGGCCACTGGCGCGTAACCTCGGCGTTCTCACGACACTAAGGGGCTTTACAATGTTGCTTCGCTCGAGCGCCTGTCCACTGTTGCGGCAGCCAGGGTAATACTTCTACAGCCGCTATACAAGACCAAGAACAGGCCAAGCATCCGCCGTTTCCGCCATAGCTGGTTTATCGGCCATGGAGGCTGCGGGCCCGGAGCGAGCAAAAGTTCACCATATGTATGACGACCGTTACACGGCGAACTACGTCCTAGCAAATTCCGGTGGGAATAATGCCTGCACTTGTGCCGAGCAGCATGTGTAATGGGAATCCGGCGCTGTAAACACTCAACAACCCGCAAGCGAAAAATTAACCAATTCTAAATGCTTAGAGGCTTGTTCTAAATAGATCAGCGGGGGTAGCGTTGGCTCACTTTTGGAACATGGCGGAAAACAGATAGCCACGAATTGCAGAGAATCAACAAACTATCAAAAAACTTCAGTCCTCATCGTGCAAACGACGTCTTCACTCGTTTTTAAGTGTTCTACGTTTCTTGGGCAGTGTTCACACAAATCTATCTCCTTTTTTTTTTCATTTGTAATCTGTATGAAAGTGAATTGCTGGTTGCCTTTGCGAATAATATGTCCAGGTTCTTAACTAGGATGTAATTTACTCGTTCTAACAGCTAAAACGTAACAACATTCTTTTTTCAATACAGGTATACTTACACGCTATTAACTACCTTGCGTATAGTCCGATAAACAAAGCGCGGCCCCGCTCTCTGGAAAAGTTTATTACTGAAGCAACATGGCTTCTCGCGCGTGAGGCAGGAACTCATAAGCCAGACCAAGCTAATATAAGCGCTGGCACATAAATATTATATGAATTCCTGAAATCATGCGCATAAATAGATTCATCTCTCCGGAACAGCTGTTTATTCTCGCTTGTATTGACGTTGAAGTACTAAGGTGAAAATGGAAGAATGTGTAAAGTGAATGTGTAAAGTAGTTTTTTCGGAGACTGTGTGCTAATATTGTGTATACGACAAACAGGGGGACTTATAGACTGGCTACTGAACGAAGACGCTGACCAGCGGCTGCCTTTACATCAAGTAATGGATGCCACTGCAGGCTCGTACTTATTATAGGGAAAAAAATTTCAGGTTATAATATATGTCCGTACGAACATTTTTTTTCCAATGGAGTTACTGGTGTATTATCAGCCAAAAGAGCTGACGAATGGCAAAGAACATTTACGCCGCGGTGGTGCAGGGGTCGTGGTGATCGGCTGACCCGAAAGTCGCGGGTTCGACCCGGTCGCATTTCGATTGAAGCGAAATGCCGGCACGTCTACTCGGCGATGTCAGTTGGCGTCGAGGAACCCCAGCTGGTCGATATTTCCGGCGTCTCTGATGAACATGCCATGCTTTTGGCTTGTATAAACCCACGAATTATTATTGATTACGAGGAGAGATTGATTCCTGAATTCTGTTACTGATTGATTGACGTACTCAAATTGTAAAGGGTTTGCCTAAGGTAGTTATATACGGCAACTGTAACCATATAGTAGGTTAGAAGTGTAGCAGCTTGGGCTAGTTGGTATGGCATGACGATAGTTATAGCGCGAGAACAAAACGACGACACAGAGTCAAGTGTCTTTCGTGTCCTTCTTGTCTCTGTGTCGTCGTTTTGTTCTCGCGCTATAACTATCGTCATATAGTAGGGTTTGTCGAAAACTGGCATGTTGCTCTTTTCAACGCGACAAGTGTCCTCGTTTTGTCTTGTGTTCCGATTTGTAGCTTTTTGCATGACGACGCTTTAGAAAGCAATTATTATTATTATTATTATTATTATTATTATTATTATTATTATTATTATTATTATTATTATTATTATTATTATTATTATTATTATTATTAACATCATAACTAATAACAATGGTGCTAATATATTAGAGGAGCGAGAGCTTTTATCTCTGACCAGAACAGATATTCCGATACATATTGTTGGAAACGCAATGGTAACAAGTGCTTGCTGGTGACGACGAATACGCCACCCTATTACTTCTCAAAGGAAGCACTAACTGACTAGCACCTCATGGGAAACTTAGGGGCCGCATACATGTACCGTTGAATAGCGGCGGTGCCATTGAAGGGTGTTGGGGAGTGGGGGGGCTGGATACCCCCCATTTTACCTCCTTAATATTTCCGCCTGCCCCCATCTTTGCCCCACCCCACCATGAGCAAACATATTCAAAACAGTGGCCTAAGTTTCCAGCCTCCCTGCTCCCCCAGGGAACTCGCTCACCCTTCCCCCCTTTAGTAAGGAAATCCTGGCACCGCCCCTGCCAAATCTAGTAAAGCGGTCACGAAAGACCATGCTGCAGTGTACTAGACTATGGCTTAACCGGGTGAGGATAGTTTTTACATTTTCGTTGTTCTGGACTACGAGAAAACCGAAACACAATGAAGTGTGTGACCTTCAACTCCATCATACTTGAGGGGTTCGGAAATGACCACATGTGAACAGGCCATTCCAAAAAAAGAAAGAAAGAAAGAAAGCATCAAATATATATTTTTTCGTGTGACGTATAACGAAACGATAGTATTCGCCACAACAGGCGCTGCCCAGCGCGTTCGGCGTTGCATTCTGGGCCCAACTTTCCGCACCTTTTCTGAGCGCAGCGGCACAATAGGGGTGATGAGAGAGTCGAAGAAAAAAAAAAAAACAGGGCCCGCGGAAAAGGCCGCGCACTTTCACGGTCGACTTGGCGGGCTGTATGAGGGGGCTCTCACCCGCGGATGCGTGACGCTCAGTCGGCGCCTCCGGCTTTCTCTTCTTTCGCATCTAACCTAATAAGCGCCCAGCTGGCCACCAGCAAGCGGGCCTCGTTTCGTGACTCGCCTACGCGGAGAAGGCATCAAATCCTTAACGCGTCGTCTTCGAAACGAGGGCAGCAAAACGGAAACCCTTTTAATCACTTCTCTCTGTGTTTCACCCCGTGCGCTTCGTGCTAAAGACAGCGGTTCGATTGTCTCGCTCGCAAAGCTATTGTGGTTTGCCTTCTTGTTTCGGTGGCTCTTTCGCACACGAGCGGGAGCATTTCGCTGCCCTCGGCGATATTTAGAGGCCTGGTCGCTGTCTCGCTATCGATGTTGCCGATCGAGGCTTTCGGAACGGTCCCTGCTGGCTTCCCTGGCCATTCGCTGTCTGTCGCTGCTCATGACCGCTGTGCGCGAGGACAAAGCCACCGCCTGAGTCAATGATCTCCACGCGCTCTCATGCTCGGAACAGACACTGCAGCGAGGACGGTGCTATGTTGTTTCTTCGTTGCGCATTTGCGGTATAGTGTTGTCGAGGTGCAACATCTCGCGACCCCTGGTCTCTTTCTCTGTCAGCCTCGTATCACCTTGATAATGCCTAGAATCGGGAGCACTATCGCTCCTTATACTTTACTCTATACCGTTCACCGATAGCCGTTATCGTTGGTTTTCAGCTTCATTACTTTTGCGATGTCCAGTTCTCGCTAACAAGTTGACGTCGCTCGAGTTGGCGTGGTATGCGAGTTCTGAGTCACATCACTACTTCTAATAGTTTATTGTGATTTATATGGCAGACACATTCGTGGCGTAATTTTTGCGCCGCGGTCATCGCTACCAGTCGACATAAATACCGTGTACTCAGATTTGGGTGCACGTTAAAGAGCCCCAGGTGGTCGAAATTTCCGGAGCCCTCCACTACGGCGTCTCTCATAATCAAATGGTGGCTTTGGGACGTTAAACCCCACAAATCAATCATCAATAAATCGACATAAATAAAAAACGTGTGTTTTGAATGAGTCGTTTTGGCTTACTGCTCCGATTCCTTCGCATTTTTTTTTGTTTTGTTTTCTGTGCATGTATGTGGGGGGGGGGGGGTGAAGTATTCCACCGTCAGTAACTTTTATTTATGACAGTACACTAGCCGTTTTAGTAGACGTTACCACCAATTGCACTGAACGACAACACGTTATGTCTTCAATCACCATAAAATGCTTGGTATAAGACAAAGGGTTATTCTGACCCAAGGCACAGACAGCCTAGTTATATGTATATCTGCTGCGGCAGCCAAACTTGTAGAACCTTATACACCACGGAGAGGAATACTCTGAACATTTGCTGTTTAGTGACTATAATATGCACGACTCAAACAATTGAGGTTGCGATGCAATTTTTATACAGTGATGATTTTATCCACTGTAAGTTTCTAACGCATAGTTACGTTCTCTTTGCTAGTCATTTATGGCGTACTTGGCGTTTTTCATTGAAAGAAGCACTTGAGAAATCTTATGGAGAAAAAAAAATGAATGAGAAAATTGAGAGTGGCATTGGTATTCAACTGCTTTTACTTCACGGAAACTATACCACTGGTCCACAGAAGAATAAAGAGGAAAGTTTGGTCGTAACATTAACATAATATTGGCGCTTTACGTACCAAAACTACGACGTGGTTATGATCGAACGCCGTTGTGCATGGCTCTGCAACTTTCGGCCACCCGGAGTTATTGAACGTGCATCTAAATCTAAGTACATGCGCCTCAAGTATTATTGTCTCGGATCAATGAAAGCCGTTGACCCTGGCCATCTTCCTGGTCCTGTAGATCAGGTTGCGGGGCAAACGTTAAAGCTGGGTTTCTCAGCATGCTTAAGTCCACCGACTTACTTACAAGACACCGCGATCACCACAAGCTACCATACAATAAAAAAAGCGAAGCAGGCTGATCGGAGACTAATGTGAAAGCCTTTTTTAGTTGTCCCTCTTCGGCGTATACCTAAACACTCAACACTTCTGCACACTTCTCAAACAGCAGCGGCGATATGTTAATCGTTTTCCAAGAAAGAAAGTGAATATCTCGAAGATTTAAGAGCAATTTATCGGTCAATAAAATGTTTACTAGTTCCAATTCGTAATTGTGTCACCGACTACGTCAATTTTCGGCCGCGCGAAGTCAAACATATAAGCATGACAAAGTGTTATAACATTATACAACCTCTGCTCAGTAGTAGCCTTTTCTGCATTGCTTGAGCGCAACGCGGGACAGCGTCGCATAGGCAGCACGTGCCACAGAGCCGTCCTCGTGGTACACGGAGGACAGAGGTCGTGGTGAGACACAGTGGACAACAGAATCGTAGGACATATTTGATTATATAATTGTGTAATTGCTGTGTTTAAGGAAAACTTGATATATGTGGTCGGTTTCCCAGAGTGTAGCCGACGACGACCCCTGTCAAAAGTGGCGTGGCTGCGCTCCCCTAACTTTTCTCAGTCAAGAGCTAGCCCTCTCCCAAACCCCCCTCCGGTAGATACACCTGTGGCGGTGAAATTATTTCTTGTAGAAGACTATCGAAGAAGTGTCTACACAACTATATATGGCTCGTTTTTTTTTTTTTTAATAAAACTTGAGCTCGGTGAGTCAATCTGCGTTTTTTTTTTTCTTCTCATCATTACTGTCTCAGATATTTGACTGGAGAAATAAGCGCGGGGTCCTCGACGTGGCTATGTGACAGATCAAGAAATCACACGGCCGCACCTGTGAGCACCGAAATTTTGGATATATCGACCGAAGTTCGTGTCTGCGGTGTAACCACAAGCGTGCGCAGGGGTCGAAGGTTCATCGCAGCACCTCCCGTCTCCGTATTAAGTCAAAGTTTGGGGCATATTCTGCCCCCCCCCCCTACTTAGGTGACCAGAAAGGCTGCCCCCCGCCCTCCCTGCACCCCTTGTGCACACGCGTATGGGTGCAACATTGGTGGATCCAATGGTGGCTGCGGTGGCGGTTTCATCATGCACCCTACTATATAAGGCGCTAGCCCCCTCGTTCTACTATTTTCATGCCTTGCTCGAATACTGTTTTGCACCTTTTCATATCTTGCACCTGTTGGAACTTGAGAGGTTTGCGCTACGCCTTTGCGCTCGTTTTGTACAAGAGAAGAAAATAAAGGGAAGGGGGGGGGACGCAACAGAAACACCTTAGCGAACCTTAATTTGCCGCCGGGCAGTGTGCCGCACGTTCGCGTGACCGAACACCGCATCGTGTACGGCGGAGGCAATTGACACATGGCCGGCCCGTGTTACTCCTTTGTTGCGGGCGTGAGCGACCAGAACAATGGGACACGGAGTCTCCTCGTGCAGCTGGAACCGACGCCGCCGATCTGGGCGCGCGCGGAGGCGGTCAGCGCACCTTCCTTTGTCCCTGCTCGCTTTGTTTTCTCTTTTTGCGGCCACAGGATCCATGAACCGAGTTGTTTTCCACCAATGCGCGGCTCATGGCGCGCGCGCGGCTATAACGGGACGCGGCTACCGAGCACATTTCGATGCGGCCGCCGTCATTTCGAATCGAGTGCCTTGGCGCACACTGCGGACGATTCGAAAGCCGCGTGACCGATGGTTTACGCCGGTGTTCCTATCGGCTTTCCGAGTGGCTTAGAGAACACCTCCGAGGCGCACTCTTCATTGTTTCATGCTGTCCATATATGAAACGTGCCTGGCCATTGAATCTTTCTCTCGGTCTTTACATCATCTTTTTACCCTTCACTGCAGCGTCAAGCAGAACGATAGTTGGAGGAGGCGCCCGACGCCGGAACACAAAGAGACGGGAAGAAACGACGTCCGTTTACCTCTTATTTCCATCACCTTTCAGATGCGTGGCGCAGTAAGCATTCTATGATGCTCCAATGAGAAATGAATGGATGGAGGCGTGGGAAAATGTATTTCGTAGAACGTAGTGGCGTGCTAGCCGACGCAGCGGGTCACGCACACACCGTTTCCTGAATGTTTTCCTCCTCCACTTCATTGTAGCTCGCCATGTGAATTATGGCGCCTGCATTCATGAAAATATCTACAGCTAGAGTTGTTCGAAAAATATCAATCAATCCTGACGCTATAGACATACTATCAGTGAAGGCGACCAGCGAATAGCGAAAAGCACGAGAGAGCGGCTATATTTGTCGGCTCAGAAGTATCAGAAGACTTGCGCACCTTTCGCCATGGCGTCGCGCAGGACTGCCGATAACTGTACATATTTCAATAAGGAATGCGACGGTCACCTTTGATACGTTTTTGTTCTTTTTTTTTTCGAGGCACCTGTTTTAGAGAGTGGCGACAGAGTGTCCTCTTCTGGTCCACAGTTGCAGCTGCCTGGCAGCTACAAAACCCTCGTTCGCTTCGTTCTCTTTCACAAATGATGGTAACTCAAAAAGCATAAGAACCAAAAACTTACAAAAATGATTATACAGCTTGAATACACCCATAAAGCTTCAAGTACATTGCTGTATTTTCGTTTGTCCACTTGAAGCCACCTGTTTTAACTAGGACGTATAATTCTGGAATGTTTAGCCAGGCATTGAAATTAGTCGAGAATCATACACAAATTTTGTATATATATATGTATGTATGTATGTATGTATGTATGTATGTATGTATGTATGTATGTATGTATGTATGTATGTATGTATGTATGTATGTATGTATGTATGTATATATATATATATATATATATATATATATATATTCAATAGAGTGCCTCATTAAATTTTCGATATAGGGTTTTCGATATCAGTCGCGCGAATGTACCTTCGGAGAAAGCGTTCGCGATGTATCGAGACCCATACATTCTACTGGAATAGAGCACTTCCCATTAAGCTTCAATGTGCAAGTATATAATTCCACTGTGGTGAGCGCATATAAACAAAAAGACAAAAATGAAGTTTGAAGACACACTAAAATATATTTTAGTGTGTCTTCAAACTGTGTGGCTAATAAATTAAGCCAGTTTCTCATTCAGTGAATGCATTCCAGAAAGTTTTTTTACTTTTTTCTATGACCTCTCTTTTTTCATACGCAACCCATTCAACAAAATAAACTATCATAATGAAATGCCAGAAGCAAAATGATTTTGTGCTTGCTGCAGCGGTGGCCTTCAATAAGTTCAACAATCCAAGGTTTACACCATGTGGAAATAGATTTGCACAATTTTAAGTAGACATAACCTAATACCATTTCAATTTTTCTCTCATGTGCACCAGTAATAATAACTATACAAAACTGACTTTCTGTCATTTTGATTTATTGATATGTGGGGTTTAACATCCCAAAACTACCATATGATTATGAGAGACGCCGTAGTGGAGGGCTCCAGAGATTTTGACCACCTGGGGTTCTTTAACGTGCACCCAAATCTGAGCACACAGGCCTACAACATTTCCGCCTTTATCGGAAATACAGCTGCCGCAGCCGGGGTTCGAACCCGCGACCTGCAGGTCAGCAGCCAAGTACCTTAGCCACTAGACAACGGCGGCGGGGCGCTGTCATTTTAACTGCAACTGCACCCTACAAAACTGCTTGGAAAGGGAGATAGACACCTGACACATCTCTTGACAAACTTCCAGTTTAGAAATGTGCATACTTCGCACATCACAGTTTTACATTATATATTGAACGCACAAAATAGTGATTGTAAACATCTGGGGCCAAATTCACAAACCTTTCTCTTGGCTACGTATTTTCTTAGCCAAGAATTCTCTTATCTGGAGGGATTACTATAGCGCGGGTATGAATTTAACTTATTCGGCACTTATAGGGCGAGAAGGACACACGATAGCCGATGAAACGACAAGGAAAGAAAGAAGTATGTGCCGATATTATCAAGGTAGCATGCAAAGCGTTTAGCATCGAGAGTATACGATGATAGCCAATGATTTGCTGCATCTAAGTTTCAGTTCCACTAGCGTCTGCTACAGTGCTTACGGGATGCCGCGTACGTTGTAAAAAACGTTTTGGTGGGCTGTGCAAAGCCAAGCACTCGCCTTTCATCAATGACTCTAGCTAAAAACGAAATTGCTCGATGGTCTTAAGCCATCGAGCGATCCATGCACTATCTCGCCAAGTACAAGTAAACAACACTCTAGGTGCACCACATCAATGAAACCACGCATAAATTATGCATGCAATGTTTGAAAATGTGCCTCATATATCTTCCCTTGTTTAACGCGACCATGTGCCTCAAATATCTTCCCTTGTTTAACGCGACCAGTTACCTTACATTTAATAAAGATGCCCTGCTACTCAACTAATTCGGTGCAATCGAGCACGGTATAGTGGTGAATGTAAGGGTGTTTTGTACCTATAGTAAAAGGTAGCCTTTGTTACAAAATTCTTATTACAAGACACAGAAGAGACTTTTGTTCCTGCAGACGAATTGTGCGGAAATAGATAACAGCAGTAATCAAATGAAATTGTGAGCGGAGTATCGCCGGTTTCATGCACCGCGGCATTTTCATAAAGCCGGAATGCGAGAACGTGCGTACGCTTACGCTTAGGTATGTGTCTACGTAAAACGAAGGAGACTCGTCGGGAGGTGTTCAGTGCTAATGCTTTTCACAAAACACAGTGCAAATATTTCGTCCAGCGTTGTTTGAGTGAGAAAACAAGGCAAGGGACATGTATACGAGTCTTGAAGTCGAGAGACGT
The DNA here is from genome assembly GCA_013436015.1 of Rhipicephalus annulatus. Lineage (NCBI taxonomy): Eukaryota > Metazoa > Arthropoda > Arachnida > Ixodida > Ixodidae > Rhipicephalus > Rhipicephalus annulatus. Next base: position 705,881 of record WOVY01014708.1, on the reverse strand, counting down.
TATCACACGTGCGAAAAAGACGAAAAGAGAGAGAGAGAGACTCTCGTTTCTGCTTCGCGAATGCTTGAAATCGATAGATAATAAGGAAAATTTTCTGGATCAGCAGACGTCAGGGAAAGTTTCCGCAAAGCAGCGCCAAATGCTTGGAGAGCATAAAAAAGTGGAGTACGTGTTTTAAGGGAGTGACAGCCACACAGAAAGCGAGATGAAGTGTGACTGTCTTTAGATGTGAGAATCAATGCTAATTAGAAGAGTTGTGAGTTAATGAACAAAATATTCCTTAAATAACGATAATGGAAACAAACTGAGTATTCATCTAGTGAAAATGACACTAGTGACAGTGAATTCATAATAGTTGATTAGCGTTGTCACAGGCCGATATATATTTTTATTTTCTTATTTATATTTGGCAAATTATGAGAAGGTAGCCTACGTTAGAGCCGGCTATCCGAACGTCATGATAGTAATGTACAAGGTAAATAGCGCACAGTTATACAGTCACACGTGGCGGTTTCTATCTTCTAGTAACGTTTGGCAAACGCCTTCTAACTATTTTTTCTATTTTTGACCAAGTTTCACCGAACGTTTTTGCATTTGGCGTCATTCGAAGGAATGACGATATATGAGCAATAGGGTGAATGCAAGCACTGCTGCAGTGGACGAGCGGTTACAGCGCTCAGCTACAATCTAGGAGATACTTGGTTCGATTCGCAGAGACGCCGAGCACTTTTTTTTCTTCAAGAGGTTGCCCGGCCTGACATTATGCGTGGTGGCGGGTACTAATTTTTTGAGAAGGTGGCTTTCGCACTTGCTTCTTTCACTCCTCTTTTGACTCAAAAGCGCAGTACCGTGCTCCTTCATAAATTACATAACGCAGGGTTCATAATTTTCCCCTCCATCCTCTATTATCGCAAAAAAGTCCAGTGCTGAAATACCAATATCATACCTGGTATATTACTTTCACGTGTTTGAATATTTAACCAGTGATCAGCCGTCACGGTGTTTTGAAGAAAATCTACACATGCAACGAGCTAACTGCTTGCGGCCAAGTTGACGGCCTTTGTAGGGACACACTTTCGTGTTAATTTGGTGGGCATCATCACATGCAGCAAGAACAAGAGCCCGGACAGTTAGAGCAGACACAAACAGAGTGATTAGTTTGTGTCTTCTCTCCCACTATTTGTCATGCTGCACGCTTCAGTGTAATGTCGCTGTCAATGGTTAAAATGAACTATAGCAGTTAATCGAGTTCTGCTGCGAGGGTCCCCTATTGTCAAGAATGGAACAGAACAATGGCAGTTTGATTTGAGTCATAGAGAGATACTCTGCTTTTGGTTACTAGAATAAATTTTTAAACCGAATTTATTTTTTTATTAACAACAGTTCTAGATGAAAGGTGCATGGACGAAATTCGTGTATTCAGCTTGAGTAGGTTTGTGGCCTTAATTGTAATTGCCAACCGGTATTACAATATGCATAAATATCACACACATACACAACCACGGGTGATAGCTTGCTTATTCTGATTAAAATTGGTGTGTTGAAATCGACATATTCGACCAACGCAATGTGTACAAGATATGCCATGTAGAGTAGCTACGCTCTAAACTAATCTTCGCAGGTTCGTTCCATTTTACCCAATTTCTTGCCCATGACTGTAGGTTGGCAAATGAAACAACTTCTTCGAACACACATATTTTGTGTAAGGTTACATTTATTTTTATACAGTACAAAACAAATTGAAATGTATAATGGCTCAGAAGAAAAAAGAACTAGAAACGAATTCAGCCAAATTATTACCAAACTTACTCACCAATGATGAGTGGATTCTCATTTAAAAGATACATACATACATACATACACTCAGGTGTAAATATTAAAATGAATGGCTATAAAAAACAATTCTAATACACTCATTTTGAACATACAGAGAGTAACTTACGAGAGAACTCCACCAGCACTGTTATTTCTGAACACGGTGTTTCTCGAACCATCTCGCAAAAGCTTGATGCATAGTTTCTGCTGCTGCCCAGTGACAAGCAGTTTTTATAAGAAACACTAGAATAAAGCCCTTGATAATGTCATGCTAAAGAAAAGGGCTGGGCATCAATATTTTGTACATGTCTGGAATATCACTCTGTTTATTTACATAGCTTGGCTCATTCACAACAAACTAACAAAGCATGTTAGGACACTTGGGCTGAAAGTTGTCACAGCGCAAAGAAATTCGAGACAATACATGAATAATACAAATATAAGCTACTAAGCTCCTTGGTGCAAACTGTGTTTATATTGACAGCTATAGGTGCCATTTCATTTCCCAAAAACACTTTTCAAAAGTAGAATCAACTTTATTTAGCTAAAAGTTTCTATTCCGGCCCGCTGTGGTGGTTCAACGGGGGAAGTGTCTCTTTCGGCTAAGAAAACAAAGACCAATTATTTTTCCAGTTTCGTGAATTCACCTTATGCTAACATTGAGGTGGCTGGTAGGAGTGGTTTTCGAGAGAGGAAACCACCACATTCCCACCAGTTGTGGCCTTGGGTAGCTAGTTCACTTGGACTAAAATGATGAAAAACACTCCTCAAGAAGGCTTCAAAGTTTGCACATCAACACTGTTCCCATACAGCTGTCTATTAGTCTGCTTGAAAAATATTCAGTTTACTGGTGGGCAATGACTGTACACTAATTATGTGAGGTGATGCTCCAGTGCACTGCATGTATGTCTTGCTGCTGGCCTCAACTGCGAGGTTGTTCAGCACGTATGTGTAAAATCACAACTAATACTATGCCACTGCAAAGTAATTATGCATCATTTGCATGAAACAGGGACCACAATTAAAGAATATAAGAACAATTACCTTCACACAGTTAGACATTTCCGTAGAGTATTCACAGCTCATCAGAGAATAGTAATAATGATTATAAACACAATATTACTTTTCTAACGAAGTATTTTAAGATGCCAGCTTCAATATTATAGTATACCAGTACCGTTGTAGGGCTAAAGAATTGTACAGGCACCTAGAAAAAGATAAGTAAATGCATGCTATAGCTACATGTAAATTAAAAATGATATATTTATTTCTAGTCTAAGTAAAGCTGCAGAGATGATAAGTCACTTGCATAGTACACATTTACATTATGAACAAACCTATCTGAGCAAAGTATTCATTAAAAAAGTTACACTTACACAGTAGAAACAGATAAGTAGACTGTTGAAGGACGGACAGGCAGTGGGATAACAATACACAAGCACTAAAATCTACTGTTAAGATATACTAGGAGTAGTGATGATCCTCTTCCTTCCAAATAAAATAATTCACATAGATTCACTTCCCAGAGCTTATACACTCATGGCATCATTGGTGCTATACCAATGAGTGTAGACTGAAGGATTAGATCGAATAAGTACAAGATTACCGCATCCAAGGCTTTACTTCTTGTACTACAAAGAATGCAAACACCGTTACCATTGTCGACCATGGATGCTGTGATTTATGACAGGTAAATGCAGAGACACACAGGCACTTAACACGCGTGTTAAAAACTTCAGCTCAAAAATATTTGCCCACTAACACTACAGCAGCCTTTGAGTTATTGTCATAGTTTAATATCTTTCATGCAAAATTTAAATAATTTGGAATGCAAGCAAAGGAACTGCTGAATAATGCACTGCTAAGAAGTTAAGCTGCAGCTGCACAGAATGTTACTACGTATACAATTCAAACTACTCCTGACATCACAATGTGCTCTTTCTGCTGTCGTAAACTTTGAGCCGGAGAACAGTCACTGGCAGTGCCTTTATACTTGTTGGTCTTCTGTGCTCTGTTCTTGATACACTGTTCATGACCGTGAAGCACCGGATACCTTGTTACTGCTCGAACTTAGAAAATACAGATCATTGTTACAACCATGCTACATGCAAGAGTGTACAGTTGTTAACTATGTGCTCATATTTACAGATGTCGTATTTTCAGAAGCCAATGACAAGTTTCAACACACACACAAACAGTGAAGACTGAAAATATATTTTATTATGTTACAAGAGCAAAACTACAATGTTATAGATGAAGGCATCAAACTTCTACCAGGCATAAAAAGCCAATGAAGTTTCTTTTATTTTGACTTCACACTAGGTGCGAGAAGCAGACCACAAATAAGTTCACTAAGAAACACAAATTAGACTGCATTACAACACAACAGCCAATGTTCATAACTTTAAGGCTGTCTAACATAGCCAGCTCACCATACTGCGCATAGAAGCCAATGGGCAGTCTAGAAGACACAAAGCACTTGTGGATTATAGTGTGCTTGTTGCTGACATCTATTATTCTAAAAGAGGAAAACCTTTCAAAAATGCACTTCATCAGGGGAAATAATCATACGCAAGAAACACAATGGGCTCCTACAGGTGCCACCAACACTTACCATCATTGTTGATACCAGTGTCTTGTCGGATGGATATGCTGCGTCCTGCACGGAACACCAAAGGAGCGCACCATGACTTGGCTGGCATGTGTGCTGGCTGCACCGCACTGCTGCTGAAGTAGGCTAGCCACAGACAGATGAGGAGCCATGGCTTTGAAACAAACTGAACGTCACCTTTAGAGATCAACAATGCATACTTAGGTCAGGTACAATTTGTAGAAAAATATATATCATTATGCAATCGTGGTGAACACGTTCGGCTGAAACACAACAAGCCACATCGCTGAGAGAGAAAAAGCTACATGAAGTGAAAGATGCAGTTACTGGCCCTATGTCATCTGAGGCTTGTTCAATAGGTCTTTCTCCTTGCAAGTTGTGAACAGCCAGGCGATTTTCACCTACTTGCTATTTCCTTCCAGAGCACTCGATCCACAGAGGGAGTCACAAGCTCGAGAGCTCAATAAGAAATCAAAGTATTTGTGCTCGTTTAAAAGAACCAGCTTTTGAGTCTCATGATTCGAGTTTCATTCGTAAGCTGCAGGCTTTCAACTTTCAACATTCTCAATTATCTTGCTATTTAGTTCTATAAATGTTGAATAAGAATTATGTGTGAGAATAATACAGGTATCCACTACAAGCAACCATGCTTGGGTTTTCAATTTGTGCAGAGTAAGTGGTGTTCACTTAATCGTATGTATTAAAGAAAAACTAACCTTGCAGCCAGCCGTTAGGCAGTTTTGTGCCCTCGAAGCTCCCAAGCAGACCACAGTCCTTCCAGATGAGGCTGCCATGCATGCTTCCTGGCCACATCTGCTGAATGATAACAGTCCCAGCAGTGACATAGACTTGCACAGTTAGGGAGCACGTGTCCTTCCTATTTTCGTACAGGTGCTCCAATTCATGATGAGGATTGATGTGCCAGTGTGTGCAACCGATGCATCGCAGGACGTTAACAAGCCGATCTCTGCGATCTGTTAAGAGCCAAAAACGAGATATTTAAAAACAATCATTAAAAGCACTGACTTCTAATACTTCTTTGATGAAGCTATCACTTCGTCAAAGTGACCAAAATCTGCTATAATCACTTTGAAATAAACTGAAGCTTCATGTAAAATTTACGTACCGCAATATATATGTCCTAGGGAAGTATAGTGCTACCACAGTGGTAATCGTCGATAGAACTAATCTTCCAAAATAACATAAATTTCTTAAGTGCAACCTAGCTTCTCGAAAATAAATTCACATTAACTTTCTAACTATCAAACGTGGTAAATGGACAGGCCCAACCTCATAATCAAACAAGAGCTCACTTGTATCAAATCACAAAAATCTTCTGATGTATTTGCTCCATAATATTTGCATGTATATAACAGTAGTAGTAAATTTTTCATGCTTCAACTTACAATAGGGAAACGTTACATCTGATGGGCTCAAAAACTTGCACATGTTATAGCACTGCGTGAATTATAGTACCGGTGAAATTTATATCTGCAAGGTGAACTCACCAATGGCAGAATTTAGTAGCCGTCGGTGTCATGAGGAACCAAGTGGGCTCTACGGCCAACAGGCAAAGGGCATCTGCAGACTGGAAGCTGCCGATGACAGCAATGAAGGGCTGGCCAGGCGTGCACGTCCATTGATAAAGTGTAAGAACTGGCCATGACCGGCTGTTGTCAAGGCTCTAGTACCGTGCAAAACGATGGTCAGAACTCGGAAACCTGTAGTTAGGCGGTATGGGCCTACGACTTCATCCAAAGCAAGACACCGGTGAAATCTTTGCTCTTTCTGGGGGCCGGAGGGAAGCTTGACGTTCACGGGCTCTCGCTGCCACATAGAACTCTCAAGTTGTTACCGAAGAACAGTCTAGACGCGCTGCCAAAGTAACACGATCCACTACAGAATGTAGCATCTCGCAGCTTTGGTTCGTCACATCACATCACAGTGCTAGGACTATGGTTATCACAAAAAGGAGAAGTGACGAGTTAACAAACAAAAGGGCCAAGCTCCACCACCACAACGTCGCAGGGCAAAACAGTTATCAACGCTGTCTTTCAATTTTCGGTCACACGAGCACAGCTTGTTCACAAGTCTTGGAATGTCAACACAGCACCACTGTCACAACGAACATCGTTTCACTCCCGAACACTTGATTGCTCTCAAGAAAATAGAAGCGTACGGCCTAACCAGTGGTGAAGGAAGAACCGAACACAGCGCGTAGTTCATACGTTTCTGTACGGACTTGGGGTCACTCAAGTAACGTGCCAAAGTGCTGTCAATCCGAAATGTCGCACAGCACCCAACAAAGACACTGGAAAGTCAAGCAAACGAACTGTTACCGGCACACAAACACACATTGCAGGCTTCTCGAGTGCTAGTTGCCGTCGATACACCGACGCTGATCCCCGCTTAATAACCACACCGCTGCACAGGCTTCGCTGCGCTTCACCGTACACCATTGCACTGCCGCAGCTTTCCGCACTGCTTACACGCACCGAAAGAGCTGCCGTAATCACAACGCATCCGGTCGAACACTAAAGTAACTCATGCGAGAAGCGTTTGCTGAAAGTCGCACCGACCGATATGCTGTTTACGACGCCATGTTGTTTTCGACAACTGCGCAGCACGTAAGAGAGCTCTTAGAAAGTACTTGTGCTATTTTCACGGCATGACAAAATTTGCTCTTATGTGCGAGGGGGGTGATATGACGAACACGCAGGCGTGCCAGATGAAAGAAGTGTTTTGGCAACGTCACGGAGTGAGCTGATATGGAGGGTATTGCTTCACAACCAATCACAAGCTGTGCCCGTAGGCCATGTCGTCGTCTGCTCGCGTTTGTCGTCTGCTTCGATCAGAGCATGCGATAGGAAATTCGCCTTCGCAACGCTATTATTCTCAGGTCAAGTGGTCGCTGCGTCGCACAAAATACATGTCAGTGGCTCGCTCTACCTTTGAATGATATTCGTGCGCGAAGTTAAATGGCTGGTACTTGACGCAGGGATGAATTGAGCCAAGGTTTGCTCCAGAATCGTGAGGGTTTGCATATTTTCGGTGTCATACAAAGTTACTAGGGTCATTTTATTCCAACTGCTTGCCATATTATCACAGTCCATATCGGTGTCTGAACAGTGAAGGTGAAAATGCATGATTTGTTTGTAGTTCCATGCTTTGTTTCAGATCGTCCCAAAGTGTATCGACTGCTGTATTTCAGAGATCGCACCCATTGGACAGTTAGAGCCAATGAAAGTACACTAGAGCACAAGCTTTATGAACCACTCACTAAAAACGTCCTCTCATTTTTATTTCCAATAGCATGCAAGGAATGTGCTCCCATTAACCTCTTTGGTGGTAATTTCCACCAATGAGGCATGAATCTCGAGTCGCACCTTTAATTGGATGAGATGGGGCGCAACACAACAACATAACAAACAAGGTTGATCCTATGCCATGCCGCGTTCGAATGCGCCGACCATTCACGTATCACATTGGTTTTCATCCAACCACAAATCTTTACATGCATAATTTTACGCCATTGACGCCCAATAGAATTCTTCAATTACTGCAACTTCGAACTTATTGGATGACGGCGGTTGTCAACAGCATCCACTGCGTACAAGGGAAACAACACACGAAACTCAAAGCACCGAAAGAAATAAAAACGCACCAGCAGTCATCAGGCAGCCCTTCATGGGCGTGAATTAACTCAAAACCAGCCAGGGCACCAAAGTATACCGCCGCGGCGGCAGGTTCTAAGTAGACACATTGTTCCTAAGAGTGGTCCGGACCACACTTAGGATTTTCTCTCAGCCACGCTGTTTTTACGCACAATTTTGCTTCGTGAATCCACTTACGAGCACTTTTTGGTGACGTAAGCAAATATAGCAACTGCATCACCATCGCTGACATGTTCCCGGTAAAGTCCCTGAAAAATAAACTAAAGTAGCGCCAACCGCATCCCTTCGCCTGTACCTCCTCTTCCAGCAGCCACAGCAGCGCCTCTAGAGTGTCCACCAGGAAACTACGAATGCGAAAGCACGCGGGCGCACTGGATATGCCAGACGCTTGGGCAGCTCGGGCACTGCTGTGCCGTGCGTTTTTCATCGAGCGGCCGTGCCTCGGGTATGCTGAAAGGGTACGCCGGTGGCGTCTGTTCGTGGAGCGCGCGCTCGCTTCACAGAAGCAAAGTCTACGGCGGCCATCGTTCCGAGATTCTTCATCGCTGCCCCAGCGTGTGTACGGCGTTGCCAGTATTTCATATTCGGTACACTTCCTTTGCATTTCATTCGTCGCTGAACAGTTCTTTGTATCGTTAGTGTGGTGACATTACTCGTTCGTTAGTCGATTCGAAGGAATAGAAAGCTAGCTACCCCTCGCAAAACAGGCAATAGATCGTTCTATGTTTTCAAAGCAAGCGTTTTGTGCAAAGAAGCCAACCTTTCTACTGTAGAAAAAACTACGAAAGCAACTATGACTTTGGCACGCTCTTCTTGGACCGTCGGTACCGAAAGCTTTAAAAGGTCGCCGCAGCAATATTTGATACAGCGCCGTGCTCAGCCGAAGAAAAGACTCAGATATACGTTGTCGGCACGGGGCCGACCAGTTCGAGTTCACCGTCAATTGCATGAAGCGACTGCGTGGGCGAGTTAGGCCATGTGATACTACTGGCAAGTGCTGACAAAATCGGGTCACATGGTCATGCTGATTCTTTCTTCAGTCTGTGAGGTTATATGCTGCTTGCATCATTCGATGTACAGCAATTTAAATAACTACTGCACATCGTGCGCGTATATTGACAGACGTGGCTTGTTACAGTCCGCATAGAAGGTATATTGATATGTAAACTAGTGTAAAACTGGGCGAGTTCACTCATATTGGAAAAAAAAAGAAAGCGCAGCTGAGGAGGCAATAGAGCCCATAGAAGTATTACGTAAGACAGGCGGTAAACAAACGAAATACTATCTGAAGAATACAAAAAAAGGTAGCGTTCGCGCATGCATAGTGCTTTTTAGCATCTCTCTCTAGCAGCTGAATGCACAACCCAACAAATAAAACATATATGAAGACTGAACTTTGTCCTTTTTCCCTGCATTTCTTTTCTATCTGCCAACGTGTTTGAGAGTTTAACCTCCTCGACAGGACCTAAAAATCTGCATACAAGGGGTGCATGCAGCCCGACCATAGTAACATTTGCGATTGCTGTAAAACATATTCCAATTGGAGACTTGCAGTTGTTAGTCCAGCATGTGTCCAATGAAACTTTCTACCTATGTTCTCGTCCATGCCTTTATTCTTTTAATAGGTGTGTTAAAATACAATCAATAAAAATGAGTAAGCATAGCTTGCTCCATAAAGAATAACGCATCTCAAGCTGCTTGGTTATTATTATAAGGTACGAACAGCTCGCATTTCACAAGGACAGAGGTTGGGGTAGTGCGATAATGAATGAAGGGCACAAAACATGACATTTATTCAACATTTCATGAAAATGCAGGACTGTCTCAATCATACATGATAATTATGCAGTGTACACAATAAATGACATGAAATATGTGTTAACGGTGACTTGTTGCTATTCGTGCACATCACAATGACAAGAGTAAAGAAAAGCGATGGCATTCGTGGTGCACTCACAACTAGCGACAAGTGGACGCAATTTGTGCCAAATACCTTTATCAAGATTAACACTCCACATGTGGAATTTAGCGAATGAAATGAAGTACACATATTGAACTTTTGAAAGCACAGGAATAGGAAGTAGACATGGAAAGCCCCTACTGGGGAATTGCAAAACATATTATGCAGATATGTAGGCATGAAACAGGACATACACGTGAAAGACATAATAAAACAGATGTAATAGGCACAGCAAAACCACGGACCTAATCATAGACTAGCGAGGGTAACAACAGCTCTATCTGAAGAGAAGAAGAGCGAAATTAGCCACTAAAATAGAGGCCAAGCTTATAATTGCGCTTATACTCGAGCTTATAATTGCCCTCAACAACAAGTGCAAAGCTGTAAAATCATAGGGCAACAATAGCTTCAGCCTCAAGACAACAAGAGGAAAATCGGCCACAGGCCAACTTAGCAAGGGTCAAAATAAAAATACACGAGCTTAGAATTGCATTTGGCAAGAAATGCAAAGAAAAGAGAGGAAAAACGAGAAAACAGACACAGAGGCAATGAACAAAACCATTACTACACTGACATCTGAAGCAGAAATTTAAGGCGGTAAACCACCAAGGCAGAAAGTAAGCGAAATTTCCCGAGTGACGAGAAACATAATGAAAAACAGGGACACTTGACACAGAATATTAAAAATGGGCTTAGCTAAGTTAACAAAGCTTCTCATCAAGAACTCTAGTCACACAGAATTACAACGTAAATGAGATCGAGACACCACCCAAGCTACTTAAAGGGAACTGCTTATAAAGGACCAAAATGTACACACTGAAACAAACAGGGCAAATGTGTTAGAAATTTCAATGACATTATGACGGCAACTGAAAACATCTGCTCTGAACTGTACGGATCAAAGATAAGTAAATTACTGTTGAAATGAAATCACAATAGGACAAAACACTGTAGTTCCTCATGTACGGTACTTGGGGATTCAAACGCAACATCAATTTTTTGGGGATAACTGGTATGCACACCTGCTCGAAATAACCACGTCATGTCGTGATAAATATAGTCTCTAAGAATAATTTTGGCTCTGATATACACGTTCTAGTCGAAATTACGCCAATATGACCCGAACTTAACGCAGTGTCAACAGAAGTATGTGCGTTACTGAGACCATAATTCCTGCATTTCAATCCGTGAGTACTGTACCTACAGACTAGGTTAAGAGGCCATACCACATATGCATCATAGAAAAACGGAAGGAAAACACGAAAGAAATGAGGCATACAAACTATTTTACATTGGTTGTAGCAGCCTGCTTTCCAATGCTACGACTACCAGTTTTTGCATCTTTAGCTTCATCAGCTGCCAAACGCATATTCTCTTTCCGCAGAAGAATGTTAATTCTGGTTTTAAAAAATGCTCTCAGCAACCTCTCCTGAATGTTGTGGCAAGGTGGAAAACAATTGACAGCTTGCACACTGTAATTAGTGGTGGCCACAAGTTGACCAATCATAACTTCATTCCACAGAAGCTTGTTGCTATTCACTCTAAACATATTCTCAGCTGTTTCGAGCAAATGAAGTACTGCTGGCCCTGGTGATACGAGCTTGCTGTCATCAGTGTAGGATTTTAACTTTGTGAGCACACTAGCTTCGTTCGACACTGTGGCAGTTTTGCACTGCTCACAAATCCCTGTGTGCTTTGCAACACTCTTTACCACAAACCCCGCAAGGTAAATAAAAGACTCATGCTCCATCATGCTTATGTCGAGAAGATCACTGGGATATTCAACAGCTTCTGTATCATTGCTGTTAGGAGCTCTTGCATGGCAATTTTCGATGCCAACTAGGGAAGGAGCATCGTCGATAGCATAGCTTCCACTTCTACTGGGCCGAAAGAACTGTGCCACAGTAGCAGCTCGAATGGGACTACGAAATTGAAGAGCTTTTGGTACTGCATTCTTCGCCCTCAGAGTGGAGAACAAATTCTCAAGAGCATCTTGGGCAAATCGGCTGAGCAAAACAAAAAAGAAGCCCTTCTCATTAAGATAATAATGCTGCAGCTCCAATGCAACTTTACACACCAAAATTATGCCCGTCTGCACAGGCTTCCACACGTGTTTCGATAGAGAGCCTATCTTCAGATCTGTAAAAAGAGTTACCATATCTTTTAAAAAAAATCAGCGAGTCCTCATATTTCTGATTATTTAACTTGCTGATGCCAAGCTTCGTTGTACGTACTGTCCGTACTTTGAACCACCTATAAATGGTTTCTATGAAACATGCTGTTGACAACGCTTCTTGGGGCAAATCTCCCCTTTGGACCAGGAAATGTAGTGCAGCTGCAGTATCGTGATTTATCAACGAAAATGCAGGCCCCACTTTCATTTTCTCATAGTGTCCTGGGCCCAAGAAAAATGGTTTCAAGTGCAGTGCTATGTTTAATTGCAGTTCAGAGTCTATTTCTACCAGCTTCTGAATCGGCACAAGGGTAACCTCATTTGAAAGCAGCTTGTGCTTTTTGACCACATTTTCGGGAAGGAAAATCGATTGACCACGTGTGAGGTGGTTCCTCAAGTTCTTTAGCAAATGTGCGGTGTCTGCCATAAAATAAAGCTTGCGATTTTGGTCAACAGGCCGACAACAAGAAACTCTTGACACAGAATGCTTTCCCACAACTATGCCAAATTCTCTCCAGAGCGCCATATTCCCACCACCCATGTCGCTAACGACTGCATCTATACGAACTCCGATTGTTTCACATTCCTGAATAATTTCAATCAACTGTTCTTGAACTGCAGCACTGCTGAACGAGTTTCCAGTAAGATGATAAGCAACTGTCTGCTTCCATCTTTGTGTAACCCCACCCAGCATGAAAACAAGTCCATGCGTTGACACTGCAGCATGTGGCAGAGAACCGTCGGCCAAAGGTAAAGTTGGCCTTCCAATAACAGTGCCAGTCGTTTGGTCAAACGCAAGCCCTGAGCTCAACTGAATTTCATCGAGCATCAGAACTGCATGCCTCTCATGCTCCTTCATGGTGGTTATCTGAAATATGCAACATGCATTAGGCAACCAAGGCATTAATAAAGACATTTAATATACAATGCTTTTCAAGAATAAACAGGCAGTGCACAGTGCAAGTTGTATTTCGATGTTTGCATGCAAGAAGATTATCACCTATTGAAATTTATGCGGAATTGTGCCTAGTTAGAGGACCTGAAGTCATAAGTGAAGGAAAGGTGAGAATATGTTGTGGAAACTTTATGAATGGCCGCTAAAACGTGCACGACAAAGAGCGCAGTGACAGGCACTAAAACTGGCACTAGCAACACATGAAAGCTTAATAAATATTAGGGTTTACGTGCGAAAACCATGATACGATCATGAGACATGCCATAGTGGAAGGCTCTGGAAAAGGTTTCACCTTTTGCTCAAGGTGTACTGCTGAAAGAGATGCTCACGAGAATAAATGTAACAAACATATTCAGCTACACCATCCTTTCACCTTTAAAGCAAGAGACTTTAGAACCTCATGTAGAATTCCTGGTGAGAACTTGTAGTTTTCAACACGTAAAGTTCTTTCACTCCGAAGGGGTACAGCAAGCTCCCTGACCGCATTGTAGCCTCTGGATCCACATGCCAAACGGAGCTTGAGGCCTTTCTGTATAGTCTCTGTAGACCATTGCTTCCCTCGCATACTGGAAGTCCACATGCTTTGCAGTTGATCTGGTGACAGGTACTTCTTGATGTTTCGCGTGAGTTCATGGTTTCTACGGTTTGCTCTGCTTTTCTGTTGTTGCAGTGTAGCAACTTTCCGCTTCAAGTTGTTCAAGCACTCTTCCAATGTAGCTATTCTTTTGTGAAGGGCAGCTACTACTGCTTGATCAGCATCCCAACTACTTGAACTGGAGCCTGCAAAGCACAAATTGAGCAGGAAGTGACAAGAGTTTGAAAATTTCACCATTTAACCCAGACTAGCATGTGAGGGAGAACCATAAGGATTTAAAGAAACAAAAAAAATCAGTGCCACTCCATATTATTCAGCAGAAAAGTGTAAGCGTAACTTTTTGAGAACACAACAGTGGTTTTAACAAACAGCATAAGCTGACACTGTTGCTCAATGAAGAGGGACAAAAGGAGCTGCGCAGAACCCGCAATGCATGCAGCTGAACTATTTTTTTGGTGGGGGTGTGTCCTTGATCCGAAATAGGGGCAGGACAGTCAAGTGTGGTCACGTCTCACTTTGTACTCTGCGTGTGAAGGCAGAAAGACATTTTGGGAGCAGCAAGTGTCCGGTGTACCACCTCCTAGCTATGCCAATAGTTAGTAATGAGTAAAGACATGAATATATGGCACCTACTCTCGGTTATGACGTAGGGTTATCAATGGCGGTGGCTATTTCAAACAAAGTGGGAAGAGTGCCATGGTTCCACTGTTGTAGCTTTTTTTGATAGAGTTGCTACAAGACGGCAGCTGATTGCGTGTCACAAGTGATAGTGTGATGATGTTGCACAGTGTGTAGCAGTGTGCTATGCATTACTGTACACAAAACACAGCTTACATGTTCCTCCAATAAACTTACGTTGTGTACGACTACTCTCGCTTTACAAGAATGAGCATACCAGCAAAAGAAACAAAACAGGGCACCAGTACTTGGAGCGCATCCGCACTATTAAATGCAACAATATATCAATCTGTTATGAGCGTGCACGTAATTTCCTGTAGGCGGCGATGTGTCACACTCAAGTGTATATTGCATAGTGTGTGAGAACAGTAGCACTGAACACTTACCGGTGACATCAGCTGTGCCCTCAGCAGACAGAAATCCTCCACAGGCAGCACAAAAGTTCTGCTGAGCTGTAAATGACGGATAATCTTATTAGTAGTACTGAAGACCGGTACAGTCACCAAAGCTTTAAATTAGCACAGTTGCAGCACAGGCAATGAGGGATGGCTAGTGACTAAAATTAAAAAATGTATATGATACTGAACAGAAATTTCACTCACACTCAACAGGCACCGTCAAAGCTTGAAATGGCTGGCAGCTCGATTCATGGGTGGTTTCCACACCTGCGCACATATGATAGTTGGAACCAACAAAACCATCTGGCAGACACATGCCTATACAAATCATGAAAAATAGCACTCACCTGCTGAACAAGCTGGCAGTGCGTTACATTCGGAACTTGAAGGTGCATCTGCAACATGAGATCAACAATAAATTATGTGAAATTTCAAAGCAACATGTCACTGCCATTACCTTCTGGAAAATCCAATGGTGATGAATCAGTGGCAGTGTGACCTAAAAACGATAAAGACAAATTGAAGAAGACCATCATCTCTGTTACATCGCATTTTGGCAAACAAGCATCAACACTACTTGAAGCATTTACAATACGCACAGGTGCATCACAATTTTTCAGTAATAAGAATGCATGCCAAAACCCAAGCGACAATGCTTTCAATGCTTGCAATGTGCTGAACACCATACTGCGGAGCAAAATGTTGTGGATCTTCAGCACATCCCTACGGACAAGATTGTAAAATACATAAACCAATGGATACAAGATACAAGCCGTTACAATGCTTCGACGAAATGCAGCGTGTGTGCTCGCTACGTTATCTTGTGAAGAACCTAACCCTGCTTGAGTGGCATCACTGTTGGCTCCATAGCCTGCAAATTATAAAACATCAATGAAGGCATAAAGCACGTTTGTAAGTACAATAAGTAATAAATGCAGTAAGAACTCACCATCAACAGCAGCTGGTGTCAGAAGCACATTCGTAGCTGATGGGCAGTGTGTCTCTTTGGCTTCTGCATAATCCAAACATGTATTAATGATAACGAAAAGGGAAAAGGCGTGAGATGTGCTTAACTGTCAACTCACCATCAACAAGAGCAGCTGCTGTTAGTAGTAGATTAAGGCCACAAGATGAGCGGGCTGAATCATTGAATTCTGGAGAATGAAAAAAAAAGTATTATATATACCAAAGAAAAGCCATTAGCTATACACAAACAGTGCACAACACCTATATGCAAGACGACATGTTTCAGGTTAGTGAAAGGCTGAGAAGTAATTATGGGTGATGCAGAAAACAATGAAGACGGACTAAACATTCTCCAGTTTTTTAACGCGATTGGCTTACCTGACGTTTGCAAATGCTCTTGACTGAAGATCGTAGGCGCCGCGTCTCTCTTCAACTTTTTAGTACCAAACTTGCGCAGCAGTATCGGCTCGAATTGGTCCGCAGTGAAGTGGTCCTAGGTAAGGAAATATTCGCGGCTACTGTTACACAATGAAACAGCACGCTCTAAAAGAAACTAAAATAACCTTTAGTGTCAACACGTACACGACTACGCACTGTTTGCCACATTCTCTTCCCACCAGACTAGCACACGGTGCGTACAGTATGTAGAAATACACACCATTTAGCCTTGCGTGTCCTTATTTCAACCACAGAGCTTCTGAATACTGAGCGCGCTGGAGCACATGCTTAAACGAAATGATGCGACATTCAGGTCGCTGCCCACGCCTTTATACATAAAGTCCTTACACCCATACACACACATACACGCGGCCAATAAACAGTTTAGTTTAGCACTTGTTAGTATCCATTACATTTACTTTGTAACATAGTCGACGATTATTTCTGGATCAAACGAGTAATAATAATAATAATATCTGACGTTTAACGTTCCAAAACTACAATTTGATTATGAGAGACGCCCTTTTGGAGGGCTACGGAAATTTCGACTACCTGGTATTCAATAACGTGCATATAATGCTAAATACACAGGCCCCAACATTTCCGCTTCAATCGAAAATGCAGCCGCCGCGGTCGGCATGTATCAAGCCAGAGACGCACCGTTTACACGGCACTAAACGCGGCACGCGTTTAACTGGCATGCACGTTTACCATCGACGCGGTTACTCTCTTTGTGTGATGCTCGAGCTTGACAGTACCGCAACACTGTAAACACGAATACAAGCGAAACAATAGAGTTTAGCTCGCCGGTACTCACCTCACAAAGCCGCGACGATACAGGGTCCAAGTCAGTCCTTCCGATACGCTGGAGCCACACTTCTAGCCGAGCGGCATTGCCTTTTCCTCGCGGAAGCGAAAATAGCTTCTTTCCTCTGCTGTACCTGCTTTTGCAACCGCTGGCACAGCAGGTCGGCATCCCGAAACGTGCAGGATTACCGTGCACACACTCACGCGCGGTCGAACTCCGGCTACACAACAATACCAAGCACGCACGCCTAGCCACAAACAAACACCGCGAAAGTGGACAAACAAAACGGCGTTTGCGATACCTTCACAAAGGCTAGTGCGTCATGCTGCAGATTCTTAGCACCGCCGAGTTTATTACATGGACAGCAGTGGCGCTGCCAGCGAGAGCGTCACCGCTGAGCGCGTCTGCATGCAAACGGTGGGCTATCGCGTTGAGTATTGCGTGCTTGCGGTGATTTCTTTTGCCACTGCATGCCACTTGCTTATATACACGTCACATCGTCGCAATTAACGTTACTTTTTATTTATTTTTTTCTTTCTCAATCACTCTTTCGGTGCATCGCCTAGAACCGCAGCGCCCAGATGCGCTTTAACGGAAACATGAGCGCAAGCTCATCTTTGCGGCCAGGAGCCATGCAGCCCCTCAACTAGCGTCGTTTACTATCTGCAATGCACGCGAGGGGAGAGGAGTCTGCACATTGACACGAATGGCGCTACTTTAGTTTATTTTTCAGGGACTTTAGTTCCCGGTCAGTCACAGCGCTCTTTATTGCAGTAGCCGTTGTGACAACGATGGCCTCTTACGACGTTTTTTTCGTTTCGTGAATCGACTTACGCAACAAAATTTCTCTTGCGTAAAAATGTTGTCGTAAGTGAGTTTTGTGAATCCGGCCCCTGTATGCCACATAGTGGTGCCTTCTTTTTTTTCAATTACTTTCACGGATACATTTGTGCGATGTCTCATTGGAGTGACGGTCACCATATATTTTCTTGTATATACGCTAGAGAGAGCTCTGGTGCTGGTGTCTATGCTTCAGCTAGCATGAGAATTATGGGTAGTAGATGGATTTGCCTAGTCTTCGTACTTTAGGTTCCTTCAGGCTCCGCGTGGCTTTAAGCTGCTTTGTCACGAAACAACAATCGGCAAATGTTGAGCAGTTACACTTCAACTTCACCTTTTAGGATTACCATTTCAAATAAGCTCACGAAGATCAAAAGTGTTTGTTCTTTCATTCAATACAAAACCAAAACAAAGATATAAACAAAGCCACAAGTGGGATTCGCTGCCCGCTAGGAGGAAGACTAGGCAAATCTATGTCATACCCATAATTCCCATGGTCTCTGAACGATCGCAGCGGCAGAGTGCCCTCTGGTTAATTTTAGGAAACTCTATGACGGTCACTTTCTGTTGCCTTATCGAATGATTGTGCAGCGAAAGTGACTAAGCGAAAATCGAGGCCATGTGCCAATGAAACCTTAATAGGTGGCACACGGGCACTTCCCAGTCGCAATTGGCTTCATTCCGATTTTAACACAAATAAGCCAGTTGCGATCAGGAATCTCGATTCCAATGGGGGCTCAACCGCAATTTAAACTGCACTGTGTGGCATCCGTATCAAACCAAGCGTGTGTTCGTGCAACATTATGTGCAACACGGAGCATGGTGTGCTGGCATCACAGGCAAAGGCAGAAACAAGTGAATTTACTGGACACAGCTCGTGTGTGTAGAAAAAAAAAAGGGGGGGGGGGCGTAATCCAGTACTTGTGACTCCTCGGCTGGCGAAGTGTCCGCAAGATGATGAAGAAAAAAAAAAGGAAACCGCACGAAGGCACTCACGAAGTTTCAGTCTCAAACTTTTGAAAAGCGTCTTTCGGGCCCATTGTCGGTCGGCGTCCCTTGCTCCATGCCAGACTAGACAAGCGTTTACCCGGACCACGGGCAAATGCGCGGCCTACTTCACCTTGATGAACTTGTGCTGGAGATCGTAGATCCCAACGGCTTGTTTCCCTTCTTCATCGTACTCGGCCCACTCCTTGCTCTCGAACTTTACGTCGTCAAAAACGGTTCCACTTTCCGCAGCTGTAGCGATGAAACCATCCCTGGCGTCAAAAGCGACCGGTTCCACGCCGCGGCACTCAAAGACAATGATGGTGACAAACTCGAACGAGTCGTCAGCGCCGTAAGCTTGTATTTTGTCGTTCAGGACGTCCATGCTGTTCACACGGTTGCACAACTTGCACTTGAGAACTAAATTCGCCTCCCCGCGACTGCCTTTCATTGGCGACCGGTTGGAAGCCTCCACAGTTTGCCAAGCGCTGGTCTGCTCGCCGCAGTTCAAGCATTTCAGCCGAAGGTACCATACGCACTCGGGGCTCGGCTTGAAGCTCGCGACATTTTCTAGGTTGGCGCGAAGTTGCAGTGCGATCTTGACCATTTCTTTCTCGGTGAAACGTATATCTTTGCAGAGAGCGTTCACTCACCAAAGAAGGTCGACTTGGAACCGATGCCTAACAAACGTTCGAAAACGAGCACGATGTCAGTGGCGCTGGTGCTAACTACCGTTTTGGGCATTTGTCAGTTTCGTGAGGTTCCGCTCGTTCGATAGTTTGTTTGCTGTATTGCTTCAACACTGCGTGATAATTCCGTGGTCATTTTCTTTTGTTATCAGCATGCAAAATATCCAATTAAGAAGCATATGTTTTACGCATATATTTTCTTATTTTGTGTATGTGCACGAGTGTTCAGCGCACGATGGAGGAGCTCGTCGTGGTTTAGTTTAGCATGCCATGTGAGCACACACCAACAGGCGGGAATTTCAAAAGTGCGTCCAATCTGTTCGTCGTCTGTCAATTCATGATGCTGCTAGAAGGCGCGCTCATGTATCGGCAATTTGCAAGCGCAAGCTCCCAGATTACGGTCATTCGCCCCGTAGTCACTTCTTGAAGGTTCATCAGCACCTGCAGGCCCGATGCACGAGCTCGTTTATTTTGTTAGACTTGTATCTGTATATATTTGAGAATGGATGTTGACTTTGGCCGAAGGGAGCGACTTCGTCCCGTTGAAACGCATTCTCGAGAGGCAGATGACGCTACCAAAGCAGAGCCTCTCATATATCAACTATATGCTCTTATATGCCTCCTCCATGAACGTAGCCAAATTTTTTTTTGGGGGGGGGTTACAATTACTCATTATGTATGTTCGTGTATATGTTTGTATGTGTGTCGCGGTGTATTATCTTCACCGTATCAGGTTCGGGAAATAAAAAGGATGAAGCGGGCGTTATCAGTAGCACATACACATTCAAACGTTTAATCCATGAAAATTGAAAAAAACAACTAGACAAGCCACTCGCGTTCTATGAAATAAAGAGATAAGTGTCACTAGTTATAAATCAATTCACAGTTCACATGAACCGAAGCAAGAAAGTGAACGACCTCACTTCACCGTGCGGATTGGCCAGAGAAACATGGAGCGTCCCAGATGCGACGCCAGCAGCGTACGTTGAGTCAAACTCGATGCTCCGCAGGGAGTTAAACAATGGGTCTTGGGGGAGCCTTAATTGTGGCCACTCACGTTCGGGTGGACGCTGGGGCGGCCCGTGGACTTCTTCTTGGCGATCCAGAGCCACAGGCTGTGAGGCACCAGGCGTCGGAAGGAGCCCCGGGATCTGCTCCTGCTGCTTCCGCCAACTCTCCTCTCCCCACGCGCTGCCCCTCCGCTCCTCTCTTCTCCTTCCCCGGTGCTCGTGCCACGAGGATTTCCCACGTCTCTCATCTTATTTTCTTTTTGTTGTCTGGGTCACAGTGACTCAACAGCATTCTCGTTTTTGACGCCATCACTTCGCCGGAGTCCTTACACTCAACACATGACAATGTGTAATTGAAAATTTTCGGGGGTTAACCCCCCCCCCCTTCCATGGCTTCGCCCTTGGCTTCCTCTCAAGCGCGCGGCTGAGTGGCGGACCAGACGGATAACAGCTCTACGGACTTAAAGATGAATATAGGTATAGCTTCGCAGCTCTTTTGAGAAGTCATTGTACCACCACTGCTGTTAAATAATAGCTGATTGGTGTAACAAGACCAGTTACTCGTTCTGTTACCCCCCTTCATCGTAGCTGAATCGCAGGGCTGGGCAGTATCGCGATAGTATTTCAGAGATGATTTTGAGTATTTGTAATCTGTATCGAGATACATTTTAAAACTGCATTTGTACCTCAATAATGAATGTATCGCGACACTACGCAGGGCACGAGGTCTTTGTGTGTGTGTGTGTGTGTGTGTGTGTGTGTGTGTGTGTGTGTGTGTGTGTGTGTGTGTGTGTGTGTGTGTGTGTGTGTGTGTGTGTGTGTGTGTGTGTGTGTGTGTGTGTGTGTAACATTAAAAACTAATTTCGTAGCAGGGGGCCCCCCTCTGGTTACGCCAATGATAGGGTTACAACGGGGACGAGGCACTTTATGAACTGCAAAGCAGCCGTGGACGTGAATTTCGCATTCGGCGTTTCTATAGTGCAGGTGCGTCCACTGGGGAGCCATGAGGCGACCGTCCTTGGTGGCGTTGGTGACCCTTCTGGTTCAGGTGAGTGAGTGATATTGTGTGGAGTGCACTGTCCAATTCAGTGCGAGCTCCTCGGATAGAGTTCGAAAGCTGGAGGACGACCGGCGCAGATTCTAACCGCTGCTGCTGTTCAATCAGCACAGCTCTGAACACCATATACAACAAGCCAGCTCCTCTTTAGGTGTGTTCGACGAACCGCATTGGAACCCAATGAGTGGAATATGTGGACCTGGCGTCTACAGCTATTAACGGCGTTCTTACATGTACGCGTCATGCTTGACGAAAACTAAATGGATTGTACAACAAAGCCCGGCTGGGCAGAGCTGCGGAATCAATCGCCATATTATTTTCAGAAACATAGGCTTATATGCGGATCACCTCGACGAAAAATGCCCGAATGCTGTGCTTGTGGTCCAGTATACAATTAGGGAAGGATGCATACGAATTCGTACACACACGGCAGATAACAGTAGACACCGCATTAAATATTTGTTTGAAGCAGTGAATCAGGGTTGATAAGTATATAATAACATGTACGGCATCAATATTTATGAAATATGTACAGACGTCATATGAGGTCATGATAAGCTGATTGGTTCACTGACAAATAAAAAAACAGCGTGACAACCTCATATAAAATAGAGTCTATTCGTACACATTACTAATACTGTAAGCAAACTCCCACCTCATGGGTCGTGAATACATGTTCACCTCATGATGGTTGCATATACGATGTACACTAGAACGTGTTACACATTGCGATAATGGTATTGTTGCATAATTAAAATGGCTTCAGTTATAGTAAGAATGTTAAAAAAATGACTGCGCAGCTGCGTGCTGCGCTGCAAATGTCGTCGAAAGATGATAGTCTTCTGCCGACCGTACTACATGAGTCCTGGTCTCATCCACGGCCATTTATGTTTTGCCTTGCCTCAGGCAGTGCCTCCTCTATGTTGAATAGGCCGTGTATGGCTGGCATTGATTCGTGAGATATATGGACGCCATCTGACAGTGGATTCGGGAAACACAGTCTTGTGCAGAACCCAGGACCACTGCCAGGTGGCAGCACCATATCGTCGGCAGAGGGCTTTTTTTTCGTGCACCTGAGCATCGCCTTTTCGGCGCAGCCTAATAAACACTCTTTAGAATTACGTATATATGTATTTTCTAGTAAAGAGATACACCACCTTGTACTTACGTATTGATGTCGTGCCTCAGATATTCATGATATTTGCTTTTTGATCGACAATGAACACAGTCATCAGTTCAGTATGAATGGGCATTCAGCAAGTGCTTAAACTTAGGCCGGGTGGCGAACGTGTGACAGACAAACGCATCTCTAGCGATAGAGATATTCTCGTGTCGGCACCTAAAAGACTGAGGTTGCATTGCATTCTTCAACTCTCCGCCTATGGAACTACGCGTCGTTTAATTCGAACAATATAAATTAGCTTCACACAGATAATTGTGCCGATAAAATGATTGCCACAAAGTGAGAAGTGAACCCATTTTATTGGCACTAGGATCTCCTTAGTGACAACTTTTGTACCAAGGGCGTGCTGCGTGGCATTATACTGGCTGTAAGCAAGCTATAAATATACTCAGCGGTGAGGGAATAGAATGTTAATTTCAGCGTAGAAACAGCAGAAGCGTAGGTGAATTCATCAGCAAGAGTGTTAAAGGGTAGGAGGGATGGTGCGGTAATCAACTATAGTCAGGTAAAACTCTAAAAGGCAGCGGTATTTGCTCTTCAGAGGCGTAGAAATATGCGCCAGTACCAATGGGCGCGGAATTTAAACAGACGACATGAGCTGGACGGCTGGTGAATCCGGCCACCGTCCGGCTCATGAGCGAGAATTGGTCGCGCTTCGGTCGTGTGGGCGGGGCCTCTCCTGCCCTTGCAAGTTCCGGTAAGCAACCCTGACCACACCGAGGAGAGAACACTGACATGAATAGCACCCACACAATTAAAATGTATAGCGCGCAACGTTGTCACCATTTGTAATGGGGAAAAAATCAGTAGATCCCACTTACCTTGGGAATCGACGTTCATTTTTTGCGAAGCATGCAGAGGAGAGTTCACAGTGTTGTATTTTTTTTCATTGAGCAGCACGTCATGAAATGACGTCTAATATATGCATATAAATGTTTCACGCACAGACATATGCTGAGAAGTTGCAGATGTTTATATAACTAGTTGTTTGCACATGTGCAACAGCGCCAACAGGAACATGAGTATTAGCAAGACCAGAAGCGATAAGCTTATATGAAGCGCTGGTCGTCGAGTCAACGCTGCCGATGTCAAGTTTTTCTTAACACTTCCGCGTTAAAAATTGCCCATGTTTGTTCTCGTCGTTCCATGGTAGATACTAAGTGTTAGTCACCTGTGGCGCATACCCGCCCGTGGGTATGTGCCACTGTCTGGTGTTTGACGACTTACGCGATGAGATAGTGACATTTTTCATGTCTTGACCAGCGCGTCATATTCATCTTACCATCTTACCCTCCCGCACTAATGTTCGTTAAGGGCATCCAGACATAAGCGGCTAGATAGATAGATAGATAGATAGATAGATAGATAGATAGATAGATAGATAGATAGATAGATAGATAGATAGATAGATAGATAGATAGATAGATAGATAGATAGATAGATAGATAGATAGATAGATAGATAGACGCCTAAAGTGCTTGCAGTACGCAAAGAAATGATTTTAAAGAATGGATATTTCCCAGCTGCCACCGCTGTTTTAGGAACGTATAGTGGAAAATTTCATTCAGCTGAATGCATTTGTCTCTTTAAGGCAAAGGTCGTGAATCCTTGTGAAGCAATGATATTAAATATCCCGCGAAAATGGCGCATATGTTCTCGTTTTCTTGATAGATTGACTGTGTATATGTACTCTCAGTTTTTCAAGTAGAATAAAGGAAGTATTTGTTCTCATATATTCATCGATTTACACTACTTTTCAGTTGGGTGCTTTGTCCCGTCTGTTAATCTGGCAGACGATACTAAGCCCTGCTTTAATTTTATTGATTAGTGGACTCGGACTGGGGCTCGTTTAATTTTTATAAAGTTTTCTCTCTCTCTGTCCATCTACAGAGGCGATCATACCTTGGAGAGATCGAGGCGTAATGGCCGAACGCAACTCTTTGCTGGCTCATTATCCAGTGAACGCGGCCACTGAATTAAGATAACGATTTGTGAAAGTGACCGACCAGGAATCCGGGCCTGCGTACGAGAGCCGCGTTGGTCTGACCCACAGCGGCCGATCGAGCTTCTCGCTTGCTCGCAGGTGGCGTCCCAGGGAAGCCCGCGGCGCGCGCGCCAGGGAGTCAGTACGACGCCAGCGGACCAGGCTTCGTTGCTGCCATCGTCGCCGCAGGGTCTGGCGCAGGTCTCCAAGGTTGCCGTGCGCTGCACCAAAAAGGCGATGGAGGTGCGCGTCGAGTTCGACGCGCCCTTCACGGGCGTCGTCTATTCCAAGGGCCACTTCGAGCAGCCAGAGTGCCGCCACGTGCAGGCGGATGCGACACCCGGCAACTCCTTCGAGTTCGTCATCCGCGCGGATCGCTGCGGCTCGTCTAAGGTCGAGCGCAAGACCAAGGACGGCGAATCCTACATCGAGAACACCATCGTCGTCCAGAATGAGCCCAAGATTCAGGTGTGTGCGGTGTCGTGAAAGGACATGTGCGGCACACGGTTTCCTATCACCTGTACGACTCGGCCGCCAGAACTTGTTTTAGATGCGGAAGCATCTTATACTCGCGCCTTGTAGTGCGCCGTCCGCGCCGTCCGCACCGCTTCTCGAACATTCGACAGCTGACGCGCGCGCATGCGCCGTCGCGCCGTCGCCCACCATCTGTGCCGCGCGCGCTTCTCCTTCGAGAACATTCGACAGCTGACAGCGCATGCGCCGTCGCGCCGTCGCCATCTGTGCCGCGCGCGCGCTTCTCCTTCGAGAACATTCGACAGCTGACAGCGCATGCGCCGTCGCGCTGTATATATACTCAAGGTCGGCGCTCGCTCGCTCAGTTGCCGCTCGTCCGTTGGTTTGTACGGCGCGTCGACGTCCGAAGTCGCCGTGAAATGAATGCCAACGAATCCACAAACACAATGATCGACGTCCCTTCGACCAGCGCCGCCCTTTCGCATACGTGTGTACGTGTTCACTCATTTAACACCCCCTCCTACAACCACGTTAACCAATTTAGCCATCGACCCAATAAGTCGCAATTTAACACCCCATTTCACAACCACGTTAACCAATTTAGCCATCGACCCAAGTAAGTCGCACTTTAACACCCCGTTAACCAATTATATGCTCCGCATCCTCCTCAGTGTTCCCCCGAGGGAAGCTGCGGGCAATTTTTTTTCTTTTGAGAGAGAGGTTGCTTGGTTCCTTTTTATATGTTTGTGCGTGTGTTTGTATGTTTGCTTGTATGTGTATACACCTGCAAAACTGAAAATTTTCAGGATGGGTGAAGGGGGTGAGAGGGGGAGCAAAACGGCATAAAACAAATAGCTTTCAAAACAATTTTTTTGGCTCTTGTCGCCTGTGAAAACTTTTTTAACAGCATAATATTTGTAGAGTGCCTCGATTCTCCTGCTATAGGGGTGGCCCCTGGTGGTGGTGAGGGGGGAAGGTCAGAGAAAAGATGAAACCTGTCTCCCCTCCTGCCTCGTTGCACGCAGGTAAAGTGTTCTAGTCTAGAACACTTTAACGCAGAGGCTCCATAAAGCTGGCCCTCTAAAGCACGCTACATGCTGTTGTGCCTGAAGGAGCTCGACATGCTGGCCGGAAGACTCCTCTGTGCTTTTCCTGAGAGGTCGCCGCTTAGTGAATATTGGTTATACACGGGAGGGCACACCTTGTTTATGTTATGTGTGCCCATTAGACGAGGATATGTTGTGAAATTATTAGGCTTGTGTGAATAGCAAAAGAAAATTTTAGGATCAAAGCGAGTACGAAGTGAATAGCGATTTCGTAGAATATATTTTAATGGAATAGAAATAGTGTATTACAAAGAAAACTAGCATAAAAGCCATGAACCAACAACTCCACAATATACTTTTTTGAAATTGAAATAAGGGAAAGTGGAAGCGACTATGAATTGTTGCATAATTTGACTTTCGGTAGAATGCAATTAAGTGATAACACGTTTTAAAATGTGCAACTCTTCGAGCATATAAGCCGTCATAAGAAACTTTTAAGCTCAAAAAATGATGAATTCATGTGAGGTTAATAAATTCATTTACCCTTGAAATCGAGCTTCATGACAGTGCGGATTTTTCCTAAAAAATGTGCTTTTTTGTGTAGCATTTTTGTACTGCGGCGAAACAATCTTTACAGGAGGGTTACTTGCGGAGTAAAATGCACCTATTCGCTCATTGCGAATACTTGAAAATTCCTAATTTAAATCTGTATAGAAACATATTCGAATGCCTTAATATCCGTTCGAATATTCAAAGGTCTCGAATAGTCGCAGAAGCTCAGAAATTGTGTGCAGTCAAATTATGCAGAATAGATCAAGTGCTGGCCTCAGTGAACTGCTGTGCGTTGCGTGGCATTGTCTATACCGGTGATTACGTGAAACTGAGCGACAAAAGCGGTAAACCATAGGAGACAAGGACAAGCGCTGTCTTTTCCGGCGTCACGTGATGAATCAATACCGACGAGCTTGGGTCCCCACAAAAGCATACGGTGTGTGCGCACGCAGGAGTGGTCGGACTCGGCGCGGCGCCTGCGCTGCTCGTGGGACACGAACATCGACCGGACGGTGAGCTCGTCCATCAGCGTCAACCAGCTGGAGGTGCAGCAGGCGCGCTACGCGGGTTCCTCGGCGGCCGACTCGTACATGGACGTCCAGCTGGGACGGGGCCCCTTCTCGCCGCCCGTCACGGGCCTGGTGCGCATCGGCGACACGCTCACGCTGGTGGTGTACACGCTGGGCACCGACCTGGACGTGCTCGTCAAGGATTGCCTGGCACACGACGGCGACCCGCGTCGCGCCGTCCAGTTGACGGATGCGCGAGGCTGCGTCGCCAAACCGAAGCTTCTGGGACCCTGGCAGAAGACTCGCAACACTGGCGCCACCGGCGCCAGTACCATCGCATTCGCATACCTCAAGGCGTTCAAGTTTCCTGACAAAGTTAGTATCTGTTTACGACAAGGTTAGTATGCATTTACGGATAAACTGGCACTGCAAAAGAAAAAAAAACTTGGGGGACCCTTAAGCTTCGTTTTTAAGAGTTGTACGCGATAGCGAAAGCCGACCCTAGTGCGCTCTTCAACCGCTAAGTGCATGCTTATGATATGTTTTGTTACACACACACACACACACATACACACACACACACACACACACACACACAAATAAGCGCGCAAGCACGATGTACTTATAGTAATGGAACAGATTTTCTCTCTATTTAGCATCACTTTTATAACAACTTCATGAAAATGTTGTACAGTGATTTTGTCGCATGATCCCGTATTATGAACTGCGCATAGGCGTGACACTTGTATTCGTAAATGGCCACATTCTGACGTCCGTCTCGCGTTAGTTACCTGTAAATTGTTCTACTTGTTCTTCTGGTGACCTCTTCCGGCCAACTGCAACAAGCCTCGCTTTATGGTCGGTGAAATGGCAACTGCAGTACTTCACTTCTTTGATGGTGTCGTGAAAATCAAAAGCTAAATCTATGCAAGTGTTGTGGTTTGTCGAAATGGAATTTCCTTGAAAAAACACAGTCGCCTGGATCGGCGCGCGCGGCCGCGCGCGCTGAACCAGGTGGCCGTGGAAGGGCCCATGGCCTCCGAGATTGCGAGTGCGCGGCGAGTTTCTATGCGCCGCGCGCCCGCAATCTCGGAGGCCATGAAGGGGCATAAAGAGTCTCACAATGGCTCAAAGATAGCAGCAAATTATCTAGTGTTTGCTCTTTGCTTGATCAATGCCTCTGTAAAAGAAGCATGATGTCTTCCGCTATAGATGAACATAGTTATCCATTTTTAAAGCTGTTTGAAAGTTCCTGCGTGTTTTTAGCGGCGATTGCTGCACTATTCCGGCCTTTTTCGATGTAGTTTGATGGCCTCCCAAATGCGCCTACAAATCGCCGAATGGGCTTGTTTCGTTATGACACCTGCCGAACAAAATGCGTTAAGGAGACTCCTTGCGTATGGCATTTATGTAGTGTTTTTTTCTTCTGGACGCAGCTGTAAGTAACATAATGACTCTGTGGTATAGGACACTTGTTTACCACGCGAACGGCCCGGGCTCCATCCTTAATTGGACCGAAAATTTTATTTTTTTATTTTATTTGCTTCTTTCTCAATTTTTCGCGCACAACCAACGGTACCGACACTGACGGTGGAATTTATCTGACACGAGCTCTCTAACGCCATGGCGTTAAAAGAAGCTTGAAACTGAGGCGGCGCCAGTGACGTACACGGCGGGGGGACTGAAGCTCCCTAAAATTTTCGTCTGCCTGCTTAGACTCCCCCCCTCAAAAAAGCCTAGTCTAAACACAACGCAAATGATCCCCCCCCTTTGTGCCCCCCTTACGGAACTCACTCGTCGTCGGTACCCCTCCAGAAAGAAAACCCCGCCGCCGCCGTGCCTCATATCTTTCTTATTGTTAACATGATAGCCTAGGAGCATTTATGGCGTCGCCAAAATGTTCGGTATAAATACAAAGATATAGGAGCATGTTCTGCGTGGAGTTAAGGGGACGCTAAAAAGAAAATTATTTTTTCATATATCAACAAATTAGCCTTAAAATTTCAAAATCACCACTTTTGCCGGGACAAAACGCACAAAAAGAAAATGTAGGTGGCTATGTCACTTAGATATTTCAGCATTAAAAATAGTGGCGTCATAGATTTTAACGGTTACTACTATAGGCCAGTCCAGCGTAGTTCCTAACCAGTAAAAATGAAGCACATAATAATCGACTTTGTTGCTATCGCATTCAGTGCTTCGCCCTTTCGGCAAAACTGTGACTTCCTCTCCATGAAGAAACACGAATGGAACCAAAAACGACACGAGTGCCCCATCCACGTTCTTTTAAATGCGATGTTTCATCTGCTGACCCATGTGTCAGCTCATAGGGAGAGTGCTCGCTATTGCGTCACCAAAAGGCACACAGCACTGCTTCCCCGCAGCCACTTCATCTTCACGAGTCACATACTATGCTGGCGGTTCATGTAGCTTTGTTTTTGCAGCGAAATCTGCTACGAGATAAAAAATCACAACATATCCAAAGAGGGAATGATGATGACTGGGGTGAAGCGTTCGTCAGTCCGTCCGTGCGTTCGTCCGTCCGTGCGTCTGTTCATACGACCATCCATACATCTATCCGTGCATCTGTCTGTCCACCCGTGTGTCCGTCCGGTGTCTGCTTGTCTGTCTGTCCGTCTTTGCGTCCGTCCATCCATCCGTGAATTTAGTGAACACTTCAAGTACCGCTATCTCGCATCTTTTCATCATATATTCATCACATACAAGTACCGTCATCCAGGGGACATTCCAAGGACTAAACAAGATGTGGCTTCCTACTACTATGACAACTGCTGCTACTACATACATTGGGGACACATGACCCACGGCTAAAGGAGCTTCATCCCTAAAACAGCAGCCGTAGTTGGTAGCGTTGCTGCTGGAGCTTGAAGCTCCCTCGCAAAAACACCTCATACTGGTGTAATGGCAGTCAAGGAATCACGCTATACACGAGCGTTGTAGAAGACTAGAATACCACCAAGCAGGCCCGTAGCCAGGAATTTTTGTCGCCGAGAGAGGGGGACGGGTGCACCGGTTCAAGACCTTGAAAAACACCTATCTTCATTATTTGGCATTGGTAAAACACCCCCTCCATCCGAATTTCGGGGTAGGAGGGTGGCTCGGGTACCCCTGCCCCTGGCTGCGTGCCTGCCACCAAGAGTCACAGAGCGCGAATCACGTGACGAGTCTGCAATGTTTGAAGCTTTCAATATATGATAAAGCTATATATGATAAAGCTTCCTCGTTATCAGCCGCACAATCAACAAAGCGCACATAATGCCTCAGAGATCTGTAGCGGGTACATTGCTTCTCCTCAGAGTGATGAATATAGACTGGATTTTAGGCCGTGTTACGTTTGGCGCGGCAATTCGTCTGGGCAGACGCCAATGTGCGTAAGCCGGTCTGCTAGAGATGCTTTCAACCCCATCGGCACCATATCTGCAAGACGCTGTCCTGTAGATGTTCCAAGTAGCAGTCGGGTCTCAACGAAAGCTTCGCGAGACAACCCTTTTGTTGAACGGATTCGAACAGCGTGAAACGGTGCCACTGTGGCTGGTCTCACTAATTCAACCTCTCTACTCGGCTATTGTCATCTACGCGAGGCCATCGCAAAGCACCATCAGTCCGGAAGCGTGGGAAGACGTCGAAGAAGCCGTTCTCAGGGATCGAGTATTTGGACTGCCATGTTTGAGAGAGTTCTGGAAGCCTGAAGCTGAAAGCAGCCATGTAGCGCTGCTGACGTTCGTGTCAGCGGCCATCTCCCCGGAGGAGCACAACTTTCCCTCTCCAGACTCTACAGGCTCGTTGGTGTGAATGAGCCTTACCCCCTCGCCCTGCGGTGCCTTCAAGGCAAGGGCCGGGTGCGTCATTATGTGGTGCGCTCGTGCTACCATTGGACCTTTTCGCCCAGCCGAGTTGTGGAATATATGCACCCTTTCTGGTAAATGTACCACTGAAACTGCGTCACCGGATTTGTGGCAGGAGTAGTCACCGCCTTAGACCTCCGCGTAAGGAGACGGTGGGCTATAAAAGTTGAAAAAAATTTTAAATAGGAGCGGAATTATGAGCTGAATCATGAGATTAATCTTTGTACATAACTGAATATCTGTACAGTTCCATTTTTCAGCTATCATGTCAATAAACCTTCGTTCTTTCTTTCTTACGAACACGTCCACTCACTGGTGAAGATCGGCCATGCGGACGACGGCGCGGAGCTAGCCACCCTAGAGAAAACCCGCCATACCTACCATCGACCTCGAGCCCTTCACAGCAGAAACCATTTTGTTCATTGCGTCCCTATCGTACCACTTTGGTATTTGAGTGTGGATGAGGTTAATGAATGCTTTCATAATGTTTTTATAGTGCCTTTAAATGTATAGTTTTGACGTCGGTGCGTTAACTCTTATAAGTGCCTATAAATTGCTATTATTAAAATCTGTGCTATATGAACACTATTTAACCTCAAATATTGATTTCGAGTACAGTATGAGACCACTATTCGTGTTACTGGGCAAAATTGACCTTTCCGAACTCTATGCAATACAACCTAGTTCAACAAACTCCCGTAAAGCAGCAGTGAAATGGGACGTGCCGGCCTCCTTACGCCTCCTCACTGACACGGCACGTGTGGTTAGATGAGGGGCAGCAGAATGGGGAGAGGGAAACAAAGGTGGGAATACGAGAAGGGAAGAAGAGAGGAGTTGCAGCCATGGCCGAGGACGTGGCGGGTTGCGTTTAGCACTGGTTTCCCAGTCCCCCCCCCCCCCCAAATTTGAAGCACCTTCTTGAAGACACGGATGTGTGTGTGTGGAAAGGGGGGGGGGAGGCAGGGAACAAAAGCCGCAGAAAGACGGAGAATGACTGGGAAACCAGCGATTGCCAGTTTCCCAGTCAATCAGCTGTGCACGTGAATTTTGTCTCGCTCGATTCGAAAAAATAATAATAATGCACAAGAATTCTGTTTGTATGTTTTAATATTTCTATCAACTTTATTTCTTCTATTCAAGCAACATATTGCACAAATTGCACGCATCACCATCCTCCATCATGGGCACGCGCCCGTGAGATGAAAGTCTCTCGGCGTTCAGCATTTCCCCCCTTTTGCGGGGCGCGTTGCAAATCTTTGCAAAAGTGATCTTCAGCACCCAGCGCAGGCACTTGCTGCTCTGAATGTTCAAACCTAGTGAGCGGCCCTTTAAGGTGTTTCCAGACAAAAAACAAATTGACCCTGAGCGATTGGACCCACCCAATACGAGGCTAAAAGACCATTCTGGCCTTTTAGCGATCTGACTATTTGCTCTTGTGCATGCCCTTCGCAGCCATGTCGGAAAGAGAAACCCTGGAACGTGTTTATTGGAAGGTCCGCACTTAGCTGGACAATCAAAGGAGTGGTCGTGTTCTGCGAAACGTGCGGGAAGAACGACAATCGCATGGTTATGTTAAACCTTTGTGCCATCATGAACTATAACCTTTCTTGTCGTGCGCACATGTCGAAAATTCGAGTTTCGGTAAAAATTTATTGTGCATATATTTTGCGATTTTGGGAATCTAAAACTGTGTTTTGCTAGCTTATTTTTGGCGCCTGTAACTTATTCTTACTACCTAAAATTTTGGCATTTAATAATAAATAATGGCATCGTAGGCCCTTCCACACTTCGTAAATGTGTTTCACGTAGGCCTTTCTTTAATTACTTTAGTCTGAAGGCCTGTTTATTGTTACAAAATGGTTGTATACACTCAGGGTGCCTCGTGCACCCACAGTCTTCCATTTTACAACTATATGTACAGTTCTGATTTTCTGATCAGGTATTATGACCCTGTCTTTCAGGTAACGATGTACACGTCTTCATGCCATGTAGGTTACATCGATATACTATTCTGACACTTTTTTTGTTTGGCAAAAATATTTAGAAAGGTAAAGGTAGAGAAAAAAAATTAAAAATAAAACGCATTGTACGTACATTGCACTTGGGCCAACAAGGACAAGTATAAAATGTGATACCTGCAATTTGCACTAGATTCAACAATCAATTAATTGCGGAGCAGAACATATAACTCCATCGTCGACTGTGTTCACCGCAGCTTCACAGCATGGGTAACCGCCTCCTTTTCGTTGGACAAGATTAATGATTAATAAACATGTCACTGTATCGTTCGAAGTGTCACCAAACTACCCTGCAATGTTTTCTTTTATGGTGAAAGTAGTTGCTGCCATGGCGGCGTTCAGTCAGTTTTTGCGCAAAGTAACGGAACGTCGAATCAGTTTTTAGTTTTTAATGTTAACATTGAAACTTAACACTAAAAGTGTCTAGAGAGTTTGTTTTAATCCTATAGTGTCAACTCGCGTCACCGCCTTTTCGGGAGGGCTGCCATGTCACGTATTCTAGAGGAGCGGCAACTTTTTCAGAAGACATGATTTCTGGAGCTGTAAACATTTTTCGGCCTCTTCATAAGAAAACCTTAGGTGACGATCGATTAAAATTTCATCAAGCGGTCCCTAGTGGAGTTAAAAAGTAAGCGTGCAGAATAGGTAATGTACGTCAGTGCTAAATTACAGCACCGTGCGAGATTATTAAGTGCGGTACAGAAGTGTTTTTAGCATTGCCGTATGTCCTAATCAAAATACGCGGTCGCTGCGGTCGGAAATCGCGTCCTCGCGGTCAGAAGCACATGTCGAGAGCCGGCGGCTGCGCAGCGCTTTCGATGCGGCAGTAGAAACTGACATGAATGGTTTATGTCGCAGGTGGAGGTGTACCTGGAGTGCAACATCGAGATGTGTCGCCGAAAGTGCGCGGAGCCATGTACAAAGTCCAAGCGCAGCCGGCGACAGCTGTCCAACGAGTCGACGCTGCACCACGTGGTGGAGCCGGCGCGGGTGGCGCGCGGCATTCGCGTCGTGGCGCCAGAAGACTTGGACCCACTGCAGCCGTCTTCCGCTGCGCCTGGCTGGCCATCCCGGGCGCCCTCCACTGGAGACGTCTGCCTCTCGCTACCTGGATTCGTGACAGCCCTGTCGGCCGTGCTCGCCATCTTGCTTAGCTCGTGCGTCCTGTCGGCGCTTCTCTACCTGCGCGTGCGCCAACTCACCACAGACCAGGCGCCAGGCGGCGGCAAATCCAAAAGCGTTCCACCGCCGGAGTTTGTGCGCAAGGTGCGTCGCGTTCCTTAGCGAGCGACTTGAGCTTGCCAATCGAGATACGACACGGCGCAGAATGCGCAGCAAGCAAAAGGCCGCTCAACGTGAGCCGCCGCGCGTTTTCTGATTTCGTCCGCTAAGTCGCCACAGGACCGTTCCCGCTGCAGGCACAAGACTATGTCACTTTTTTGTTTTACCTTCTCCGAGATGGGCATTTCTGAAGAACTCTGATGGAGGACCACCGAGTCGCCGACTCTGAAGCACCAGTTCAGAAGCCGAGCAGAGATCGCACTTCTTCCATGCGAAGACCGGTTTTTCGCAACAGAACGGTGGTGTATACTTGACACGCTGGTTCGTCCACACGACCGTTGCAATAAAAGCCAAAAAGTGAACAAAGCTTGCATGCGGAATAAGTTTATCGCTCCGAGCACATAAAATACATAACCTGGCTATGTCCTTTTTTCTCTGCATGAAGGAAAACATTCCTGTTGGAAAGTACTTATCATACGATCACGATGCAAAAATATTGTAAGAAGCTGGCAATTTGCTGTCTCAAGACATATTTAGATTCACTTAAGGAACCATTAGTAGACTTTGTCCGGGTGGCTGCTAAGCGTTTAAATAACTTTGCGGGAGTTAAAAGCAATTGCAGTCTGATCAAATATTCCAGGATTATACGCTGCAGTAAATGCTGATGCAATTTTGTTGGATGACCACGTATCACATCAAAAAGATTTCTCTCGCTTAATCGTCGCGGTTGGTGACAGGAGTGTGTGAATAGTCAATTTTTTAACCAAATCGAATAGTGATGACGAAGAATCAAAAACGTATTGAATACTATTCGAACAGTTTTCAAATAGCAAGGCAACCATTTTCGAAACAGCTGTGGAACTTGATAATATCTTATTAGAAACAAATAGTGGCAAACTGTAACAATGAGACATTGCGATTGACTTTATAACCAATGAAAAAATGCCACAGTTAAAAAATTGAGGTATAAGCTCGTAAAGCAGCGGCAGCCTATAGGATATTTTGTAACTGTATCTTGAAACAGCAGTTGCTTCAGAATTCTAGGCAGTACGGTGTACTTTTAAATAAAAAAGATGCTTAAAATTAAACAACGACGTATGAACACCGTGAGTGTCATGATGAGCATAACAGAATGAGGACACTTAGCTTTGGCGACACTGTTTTTTAACGGAAGCACTGGCGGGCGCCGCAATGGCGGGTGCCGCAGAGAGGATGGGGTTCTGGCAGAGAGTACTAGAAGTGTTGTTCTGGTGCCGGAGGAGAATCCTATTCGCGGACCGACGAAATGCGGCGGTTCTTGGTATCGCGTAGTATTGCTGAGAAAGCTCGCGAAAAGCCACTGGACTGGGCGTCTCTGCCACGGCGCAGCGCGGGTGCTCTGACACAATGACAGAGCCGGTCGCGATGGATGACCACGAAGCTGCTCTAATCAGCGCCTGAAATAGAGGAGGCGTTGCTCTGACGCATCGGACATTCCCACGCGCAGGAAAGCGGGGCCACGGCAGAAGACGTACAGCATGCGGCCCGAGAAAGTGGGTGTCTGAGCCGCTGTATGGATGGACGTTTCCTCAATGTCAATAAGCCAGTTTTTTCGTTCCTCGAAGTCATGGCTTGATGCACATAGCCCAATCTTGGTCCACGCAGAAGAACCGACACGTTACCTCAACAACAGCATTACTAGTGCCGTGAGAAGCTGGGCTGCGTTCATCTTGGTAATCCCATAATTATAACAGAAGCGCTCTCCCGATGTTCCAAAGCGTTCTCAACTTGGGACTCTTCTGTCAGTGCCAAATATTTAAACAGTATTTTTAAAAAATGGGTATTTCAAACATCTGCTATTCTATTAAAATAACGAATGAAAAAAAAACACAATGAGATTGCTTATTCAAGATTTTTATTATTCACGCATCCCTAGTTGATAAGCTTAGATTGGTTTCGCAAATATCGCCTCGCGACTCGCCACCAGATCTTGGAGTGGCGCCCTCTCACGTGTGACGTCAGAGCGGGGACTCGTCTCTGCTCTCAACCGCACTGCAGCACCCGCTGCTCTGTTACGCGGATCGTCTGCTTCAGGCGGAAACTTTGTCGAAGGAACAGCCTAGCCAGGGTTAACGCCTGAAACGAGTGCTTTAGAGTGCAATTATGAAGTAGTCTTAGTCGCAGCCCAATGGACGAAGCCAAGAAATCTCCCGGGTGGCTGACGAGCACACCCATGCTATACGTAGTGTTCATGTGATGTCACTTCCGCCGTTATTGCCATCTCCCGCCATGCCCGGGTACCTCACTGGGTACCCACAGCAATTTGCGTGCTGCAGCGCGAATTCTTGAGGGCTCGTCATTGGTTGCTGTGCGCGATGTTTGAAGAGAAGGTGTGCGGTTTTTCGTTGTCATGCTTTAACAAGCTCATCGGGTCAGGAAGGCCTTGCTTGTTCACTCGATACAAGACCGGAAAATCAAAACGTGTGACACGTGTACCAGCCACCGCGTACACCGGCTGCTCACCACGATCTACGAGGGCCCGTTATCTCGCTTTCACTACAAATTGCGTGGTCTAAGAACAAGTGAGAGCTCAAAGTCTCTCAAGCCGAAGTTTTAAAAGTGGATGAGCGAAGCGCACAGCTCCCATCGAAAACGAGTCATCGTGCAGAGCTAGGCAAGTTTACAGGAGATATATTATTAATAAAAATTTTATTATAATGATGCGGCCCACACCACCAAAGTGGCAGTGCGGCTCCACGAGTGTTTTAAACAGTGCTGATGTTTAGCGTCCTTGATTGGAATTTGTGGAAACAGCCAAGGAATATATTATGCAAGGTAGATACTTCGCGTGGTGCGTGCCACGCTGACGCCGGTCACTTTTTTCTTCGCGTATGTTTTGACTCATTTTTTACCTTGTATATTACTTTTGTCAGGACAGTATCATCCTTGAAAATGATGCAGACCGTTTTAGGGAATCAATTGACCAATTCTTAAAAAACCTGACCTCCGAACCCGAACCGATCGGCTACACTTCAAATCGCGAGTGAACGAATATTGTTGCACATCCATTTTTACACTTTGTTTGAATGCAATACCCGAATTCCCGTAATTGCCTTCACAATTTTAGCCACCTTCCTGCCACGCTGATTGTACACGCAGCGGTAGCGGACAAGTTTGTATATACAGCACCTATCTCTGTTTGCAGGTACGTGCTTCAGGTGTAACTTCAT
The DNA here is from genome assembly GCA_013436015.1 of Rhipicephalus annulatus. NCBI lineage: Eukaryota > Metazoa > Arthropoda > Arachnida > Ixodida > Ixodidae > Rhipicephalus > Rhipicephalus annulatus. The sequence goes on along the minus strand of WOVY01014708.1, from coordinate 668,105 downwards.
TACTTACCCGTAATGAAGTTACACCTGATGACGCAAATATCACCGGTTCTTCAAGTCATTCTTGTTACTCTGTGCCAGCCAAACATGCTGGTGCTTTTCGGAAAATCGCAGTGTGCGTTCTCAATTTTAGGTAAAGAGAACTTTCGCCAAAGAGAACACCCTGACGCTCTACTCGCTCTTCGTGGACTGTCATATCAACTTGCCTCACCAGCAGCTGATAATTTCTCCAACTTGCATCGTTAGGCAAAACTAAACGGGCGCATGCACGAGGAAACAACACGGCAGTGGTCGGCCACGGAGTCAGTAGGCATGTCGGTGGCGCATTTCGGAGGTGACGAAACGGCGCTGCATGACGCACGTGCACACTATGTGTAGTACACTGTACCCATGCAACAGACCACCATGGTTGCTAGATTTGGCTACTTTACGCAAGATTGGCTACTTCTAAAAGGGAGCGGCGACAAAAAAATGGCGTTGGCTACTTGACTACTTTTTGGCTATCATTCGGTGATGACATGAACAGCTAATGTACGCTAAAACCAAGCGCAACTATGAAAAAAGTAGTAAACGTTCATTCACACTGCCAGCTGTGGCTCCCCCTGTGTAATGGGATTTTTTTTTCTTTTCACTCAGGGTGCCAGAAACAATTAGGTGTGCTTAAAATGCGTTCCGGCGCCATGGTTTCCATGTTATCAATGGACCTCATATAGCTTAGGCAGCACTGTGACGTAGCTTGAGGGAGCTCGTTGAGGATTTTCTAGCCGCTGTCCGCCTCCCGCGCCAATGCTCTGAGCTGTACAGGTGGCGCCACCCTAAGCGGACGTTGGCAAAGAGTTGATGCGTGCGGCTCATAGAAGCCCAAGCCTCATAAGCGCGAAAATGCACGCGACAGCGACGAGCGATGCGACGTAGATCGGCGTCGCGCGATCAGTCGCTAGCGCAGGCAAACCTCATTCACGCGACAGCTTCGGCGAGCGAACTCCACTGTTGCTGGCATGAGGCCGTCTACTCGCACCAAGAAAACCGCGTAATGAACGGTATGTAATTTAAAAATAATATATGTTGTTGTGTAATGGAACGGAAAGTGTTTATGAATTCCTTGCAGCACTTTTTTTATATGAAGATGCGTAAACATTGCGTTATTTCTTGTTGCCCACACGTGACTCGGGCAGGGTCACGTGCAGTGGATCCGTGGCGCATCGGCGCAGCAAAACACCTGTGTAGTCTTTGTCTTTTCCAATTTTTCGCTATTGGCTGCTTGAGCCCAGCACTTCCGGGCGATAAGCGACGGTTTCCAAATCTGGAGAACCGAGCGATCGCGCGAAAACGAGCACTGCGCGACACGTTGCGTGAACCCCCTGTTTCGTCGCTTATAGCATCGCTCGTCGCTGTCGCGTGCATTTTCGCGCTTATGAGGTTTTCTCTAGAAGCCTTGTGCAAAGCGCAAGCATCCTGCTATTTTCGCATTCATTTTTCATTTTGGTTTAATATTCTTCCTTCTACACTGCTGCACTTGTCAGCTATGACGTTTGTTATGTCGACGGTTCTGTTTTTATTTGTTTGGAAACCACAATCCTATTTTTATCACTGTGTGCGCGTACAATGCACTGAATTCGAGCTCCTTACATGAATGCGCCTGAGCTGTTATTTGCATTATCGGCACAGATGCAATGAACAAATATTTGGATGTCAAGAGCCCAGCCGGTTTTCCACAGGTGTTTCTCCCTGAGCTCCCTTCAGCTGTAGTGAGCTCTCTGCGCCGGTAGTGTCACGTGTTTCAGATCAGTGCGTTGTCTTGGTCACGCGAACAGGCCACATTACTTTAGCTGGATTAGTGTTCTATGAATAAGTGACACACATTATCGCAAGCAATACAACGAACACAGGAAACAAGATTACTCCGGCCGCGCGGCTAAGGCGCGTGTACTGTGCGACGTCACTGCCCATTATAGAACCCCACATGATTCAAAATATGCTAGCCATGCATCGACTTCGGCCTGGCTTTTAACTAAATTGTGGTTTTGGCATGTACAACCTAAGATAACATTATTATTAACAACGGTCCGCCTCGGTGGAACAGTGGTTATTGTGCTCGACTGCTGACCCCATGGTCGCGGGTTCGATCCCAGCCGCGGCGGGCGCATTTTGATGGTGGCAAAAAAGCTTGAGGCCCATCTGCTGTGCGGTGTCAGTGCTCATCAAAGAACACCGTATGGTCTAAATTTCCGGAACCCTCTACTACGGCTTCCCTCATAATCTTATCGTTCTTTTGGGATGTAAAACCACACGTATATATGATTAAGACTGAAGAGTTGTGTTGTATCTATATCGTCCATTCGCTGCTATTTACTTATTTACGGGCTAATTCATGCCCCAGTGAAGTCCAAATCTACCCCTCAATATGGACGATAGTGGGGCATATATGTAGATTCTGAGGTATTTTGGAGACATGGGCACGCTGGCGAACGAATTATTGGAGCAAGCCAAACGATATTGGCAGTAGAAAAATCTATGTCTTTCTCAGTTTCTCTAAAAAGAGCGCATGTGTATACGTGCGCCGTTAGACCGATGTTGTGCATAAAGTAAAGTAATACCTGATATACTTGCGCAGACACGTAGCCAGAAAAATTTTTCGGGAGGAGGCATGATTTTCGGGAGAGCATCCGCTTGAAATTATCATTTTTTGCTCTGCACGCCATGCAGAAAAAATGTGTTGGGGAAGGGGGGCATGGTCCCGGTGTGCCACCCCTTGACTTGCAGTAGTATGTCAACGCTAAGCATGCACAACTAATAAGCCCGACAGTTAATCTTTTGAAGGTAGATGGTTCTCCACACAGGCGCTCTATTAGATGCACGCGGCAAGTTTGACTGTCCGATTGAAGTAATTAAAGAAGCACAAGATCCTCGTCTTGATTTCGCTCGTAGGACAACTAATTACTGCATTATAAAGGGCTATTGGAACTATTTATAAGGTAGTGGCTCTAAATTCAGTCTCAACTTAACAGCCGAGGTTAATGTGTATTTTATTTATAACTATATATATATACTGTGCGTATTATTTTCCGCGCAGGACGTATTCATTTCTCTAATATATGTTGTTACACTGTGAATCAGACTATGATCAGCAATGATTCTTTATATATATATATATATATATATATATATATATATATATATATATATATATATATATATATATATATATATATATATATATATATATATATCGGGACCAGGAAGAATGCCAAGTTGCCGGGCTGCAAAGCGGCACTTCTTCAAATTTAGTTGCAAGCCGGCATTGCTAACACGTTGAAAAACTTCTTTCAGACGTTGGAGATGCGTGGAGAAATCTGGAGCGAAGACAGTGACATCGTCGAGGTAACACAAGCACGTGTACCATTTCAAGTTGCGCAGAACGGTGTCCATCATGCGCTCAAAGGTCGCAGGTGCATTACATAGACCAAATGGCAGGACGAGGACGTTGAACTCGTACAAGCCGTCGGGTGTGACGAAGGCAGTCTTCGGTCGAGCGTCGTCAGCCATGGGTACTTGCCAGCACTCCAAGCGCAGATCGAGAAAAGAAAAAAATTCGGCTCCGTGAAGGCTGTCAAACGTGTCATCGATGCGCGGCAGTGGATAGACATTCTTGCGAGTGATCTTACTGAGCCGTCTGTAGTCCACACAGAACCGCATAGAACTGTCTTTCTTCGCAACAAGAACCACGAGAGACGCCCGTGAACTGTTTGAGGGCCGAATAATGTCGGGTTGGAGCGTATCGTTGCAACCTCCTCATTAATTATGCGATCTTCAGCAGGCGATACGTGATATGGATGTTGCCGTGAAGGTAGATGGGCACCAGTGTCGATGCGATGCGGAACAGCAGACGTGCGACCGAGAGAACTTCGCCCGACATCGAAAGAAGAACAATATTCTCTCAACAGGTTCAGAAGCTGGGAACGCTGTACCGCCATAAGGTTGTCAGCAATGGAGGGGCCAAATACATCAGCAATGATGGATCAAGAGTGGAAACAACATTGATGGTATGCAAAGTGTGACAACGCGAGTGATCGGGTACGTCCAGGACTTGTGCGTCATCAACTGGTTCCACTCTGCCGAGACACTCCCCTCGAAGCAAGGTAACAGTGAATGGGAATGGGTTGGTTACAAAAATAGCGGCGTTGCGCTAGGTGACTTGCACGGTCGCGAAAGGTACTAGCAACCTTTTCTTGCTACAAGCGTGGTCGGATGGCGAAGCGAGTGCAATTGTGTCGGAGAGACCGGCGCAGTAGACCGACGCAGCCGTCGTCAAGTTTGGAGGCACTGTTGTATTGTCTTTCATGAGAATCTTGTTCAGTGTCGAGGGACTGTCTTCTAGCATCAAATGCGAGAAGGGTGAGAGTTCAATTTCGGCAGAGTCACAACGAACGACGGTGTCATGGCGGGAGAAAAAGTCCCATCCCAGGATGACGTCATGAGAGCATACCGGAATGATGATAAACTGGGTGACATACAGAACACCCTGAATGACCAACGCGAGCTGTGCACCCTGCTGTAGGATGAATACGATGCGAAGTACGGAGGAACAACCCAAAAAGTGGCGTTGTCACTTTTCGAAGTCAGCGGCAAAGTTTTTCGTCAATAACTGAAACGGCAGCTCCAGTGTCAATAAGAGCTGATGCACGAGCACCGTCCACAAGCACGTCAATTACATTCAGGGGACTACTCTGAGGGCTTTCACATTGCAATAGCGTCGCAGTCCTTGCCTCTGAGACTGCGACGACTAGTTTTTCCGCTCATGAGCAGCAGAACTTCGTCGCGAGGGGGACAGGGAACGACGTCGTGGAGACGGCGACCTTCGAGGAAATAGACTTGGGCGAGACGGCAGTAGCATAGACAGCGGTTCGTCGTGATAGGGACGGCGGGCCTGGCCAGCAACAGGCAAAGAAATGGGAGCCGGATGTACGCAAGGGCAGTAACGTGCTACGTGACCGGTGCAACCGCAGGCAAAGGAGATGGGCCGGTTGTCAGGTGTGCGCCATCGGTTCGCCCGTGTAGGTCTCACCCATGTCGCATGAGCCGATTAACGGAACGGTGGCTGGAAAGGCTGCATGGTTGGCTAAAGCCGAGGGGTTGCGTCAACATACGCTGCAAAGGATGAAGGTCGAGTGGCAGCTTCAGCGTAAATCAGAGGGGCGGATGCTGGAACGACTTGGGGCGGCCTAGCGACCACTTGCGCGTAACTCAGGGGCGCAGGAGCCGGAGGTTGTTGGGGGTAGTACGCAGGCATGACTTCCGCTAATTCCTGCTCAATCGCTCGACGGATGGGAGGGAGAAGGGTAGTGGCCGATTGTTGAACAGTCGGTGGGTGGGCAAAGGGCATGAGAGAGAACTGGTGCGCGATTTACTCCCGGATGAAAGACTTGAGGTCTGCCATCAACACCACTTGGTCACAACTGGCCTCCAAGCCAGCAAGCGTTGCAGGTCGTGGTGGGGAGCTACGGATCATCGAACTCTGCCGGCGGAACTCCTCGTAGCTCTGGCACAGTGTGATGACCTCACCCACTGTGCCAGGGTTTTTGGCGAACAGCATCAAGAAGACATCATTGTTGATGCCTTTCATGATGTTTTGGATTTTGTCAGACTCGGACATGGTGTGATTGAATTTGTTGCATAAGTCCAGGACATCTTCAATATAACTGGTGAACGACTCACCAGCCTGCTGAGCACGTTCTTGTAAGCGCTGCTCGGCTTGCAGCTTACGAACAGTAGGGTGGCCAAAAACGTCGACTACAGCGGTTTTAAAATCGGACCAGGTTGCAAAATCAGACACGTGGTTGTTGTACTACAAACTGGCTACGCCCGCAAGGTAGAACACCAAGTTCGTCAACTTGCCGTCCTCGTCCCATTTGATGGGGACGCTCACGTGCTCGTAAAGGGCAAGCCCGTCTTCCACGTCAGTGCCATCGGCACCAGTGAAGATGGGTGGATCACGGATCCTGGGGACGCCTGGACAAGGGGTGGCATGAGAGGAGGCGTTTGCTGAAAGGCGTCGTGGGGCATGGTAGATGGCAGGCCACGTGATCGAAGCTCCAAGGGCATCGAAAGGGAACGCAGCACTCTCCACCAATTTGTTAAAGCGTTTATTAGCCAGCAACAAGCGATAATACGCTATGGCGACAGTCACGGCCAAGCACATGCGAACTCACAGCGCGAGCGGTGTCCTTGTTGGGTAGCCCCAATAGAAGGTACTCAGGAGTTCGACCCATTTCAGAGTTCGGAGACTTCGCTACAGTGGCGATAAACGCTCACAAGCACAACGCCACCTACCGCTCAATAGTTGTGACCCCTAAATGCGGCTTCTGCGAAGCTCATGTCGCAGAAATCGCGTCGCTAGTGTAGGCCCCGTTGGTTGTGAGAGAAAAATTGTCTGCACGTATGTGAGTGAAAAAGCAAGTTACAGAGATCGCCGTGGGAGGCCGCTACTTGTCCACGCGTGAGCGCGCGCGATCACACTGACAAAGTCGCGCATTTCAAGAAAAAAAAGTGCTCAAGGTCACGATGCACGGTAGTTTCTTTACCCCTGCCGCCCCCCTCTGCTTAGCTTCCAGCGCTTTCGGCAGGACGAGAGAAGAGATAATGCAATTGCAGCATGCGACAAACTTTGTGACTCCACTCGCACTGGACGCGGATTCCTAAAATTTTTGCGGCGTTGAATTTGCGAGGCAAGCTATTCTAGTGAATTCATTCCATGGTAAATTGAAAAAAAAAATGTTTCAGGACCCCTAAAAAGCATTTTGTTCGACAGGTGTCACGATGAAAACGTACAATCTACTGTGTGTGTGTGTGTGTGTGTGTATGTAACAAAACATATTAATAAGTATGCACTTAGCAGTAGAACGGCGCACTAGGAGACGGATTTCGCTATTGCGTTCAACTCTTAAAAGCGAAGCTTAAGGGTCCCCCAATTTTTATAGCACAGCACGCGGCCTGGAATTCACAATAAATGATCAAAGTCAGCTAAAAATTGTTTTCTCTTCTCTCGTCAAATCACGTTATATCCCCGAAAATCACATGTCAAAAACCCAACTATCAGCCATTGGCTGATTTGAACACGCCCCGCCGCGGTGGTCTTGTGGCTAAGGTACTCGGCTGCTGACCCGTAGGTCGCGGGATCGAATCCTGGCTGCGGCGGCTGCATTTCCGATGGAGGCGGAAATGTTGTATGCCCGTGTGCTCAGTTTGGGTGCACGTCAAAGAACCCCAGGTGGTCGAAATTTCCGGAGCCCTCCACTACGGCGTCTCTCATAATCATATGGTGGTTTTGGGACGTTAAACCCCACAAATCAATCATCAATCAGCTGATTTGAACATGGCGCGCTCGCTGGTTACAAATATCGCCACGAGAGGCCGCTACTTGTCCACGCGTGTACGCGCAATCACACTTAGAAAGCCGCGCATTTGAAGAAAAAAAGAGAAAAAAAGTGCTCGAGGTCGCCAGGCGCCCGTGACGTCCTGCTTTGGCCCTGCCATTCCTCCCTGCTTAGCTTCCAGCGCTTTCGTCGAGACGAGAGAAGGGGGAATGCAATCGCAGCATGTAACAAACCTTTGTAACTCTACTCGCTAGACGGATTTTAAAAAATTTTTTGGCATTGAATTCGTGAGGCAATCAGCTCTTCCAGTGAATTCATTCCATGGTTACTCAAAAAAAGTGTTTCATGGCCCCTTTAACATAAAATCATTCCCATAGGCATGCAGCCAGAAACATCGACAGTAAGAAATTATTCGCGACTCAGCTAAGTAAGCTAACCGTAAATGTTATTATAAATGCACAAAAACATGCTGCGTATGCCTTTCATTCTTCATTGTAAGCGGAGCCATCCTTGACTTGTGAAACGTAATTCGCTCTGACGAGGATTATGCCATCTACGCTTAACAGAGATTATTGATTAATGATGTCTTCTCCGATCGGGCGGGTAATCGCAATGATGCCTTTTCTAAGACTAATCCATTCAATGGTGCAACAAGAGGTCGTTGCTCCAAACAGTCAATCTATATAGCCGTTTACTGTATTTTACTGCAATTACTTTACTTACTCTCTTCACAAGCATACGCATGGGAAGAGGGAGGCGCCTCATGGGTAACAAGTATATGCGACTGGTGCAAACATGATGACCATGAAATGCGTGTCGTGTAAGAACATGACTACATGCTACACTCATAGTGCCCTCGCAAACATTTAGCTAGCTTCACATAAACTAAATTTGGTATTATGTGGCACCAAGGGACGACGAATATAAATGGCATGTCCGAACATGACAATCATGACATGCGTGTCATGCAGGAACATGACTACTAGCGACTCTCATGATGCACTCGCGGCCGTTTCGCTAGCTTTGCGTATGTGACGTGAGTGGTCTTCCCCGCTGCGGTGGTCTAGTGGCTAAAGTACTCGGCTGCTGACCCACAGGTTGCGGGACCGAATCCCGGCTGCAGCGGCTGCATTTTCGATGGACACGAAAATAATGTAGGCCCATATGCTCATATTTGAGTGCACGTTAAAGCACCCCAGGTGGTCGAATTCTGGAGCCCTCCACTACGGTGTCTCTCATAATAATGTGATGGCTTTGGGAGGTTGAACCCCACATATCAATCAATGACTGGTGCAAACATGATAATCATGACATGCGTGTCATGTAAGAACATGACTACATGCCACACTTATGATGCGCTCGCGGCCGTTTCGCTAGCTTCACATATACCGAATTTGTTATTACATCACGTGAATAGACTACGAAGATAAATGACACGTTGGAACATGATAATCATAACATGCGTGTCACGTAAAACATTACTACATGCTACACCATTAGCATGTAGTAAGGTGAGATTGTGTGTGAGAGATTTTACCTAATAGTTGTCTTTTTTTTTGTTCAATTATATGGACACTCTCGGCTAGATTTGGCCGTCGACGTCATTCATAGTATATGTATACATATCTATATATATGAAAACGCTAGAAAGAATAATAATTCAGAAGAAGACTCCGGCGCTCGGAATCGAACCTGGGACCTCTTGTTTGTGTGTGCGAGGCGTTAGCCACTGAGCCACGAAGAAGCGCCTCCTTCAAGGTTGAAACGGCAAGCTATTTATATATATCGCTTACAGCTGGCGGAGCTCATCTCGGGGTTAACCGTGGCGGTGCCATTTAGCCGTTTAATTTTTGACGTAGACTAGGGTCACTGTGAAGCGTTAGTGAATTCATTGCACATCAGTAGTTTTCATTTTTGTGGTGGTGGTGGTAAAAACATTTTATTGAGCAGCCAAGGGGGCTGGAAAGGGACGTGGTCAGCCTCTTACGTCCAGGAGGCCGCGATCCTGCGCCGAATGCAGGGCTCGTTGCATCAGGGCGATTTGATGCTCCGCCGCCGAGCTGGTCAGCGCAGACTCCCACTGCTCAAGGTCACCCATTTTTTTAAAAAAAGATAAGCCGTCTTGTGTTCTTTCTGGAAAGGTTGTATTTGTTATTTTAGTACGTGAAAGAGCGCGTGATACAAAAAAAGAACGCAGTGCCGCTTTTTTTTGTGTGTACCAAAGATAACATTTTTTCGTTCGCCTTCATTTAAGAGAAAAATTGTTAAGTGAAGTGTAATCTTTCACGGCGCGCAGGTGTTTTACAAAGCGTTGTCACAATCCAGTGTTGGGTAAGACAAACTTCCTGCAATGCTTACCGTTGAAGTTGCCTGGCTGGAACTGGGTCAATTTTTATTATGAGGTTTAACGCGTCGACGCTACATAGGCGATGAGGCACAGCGTAGTAGAGGGCTCCGGATTAATTGTGACCACCTGGTTATGGGCACCGGCAGGATTTTACCTTGAGGGGGCAAATCTATTGTTGAGCGAAGGAAAAGGGAGAGGGCATGGGGTAAAGTGTCGAAATTATTTGGTGGGGGGAGGGGGGGAGCAAGTGCCTTTTTTTGCACCCCCTCCACTCGGCGCCCATACGCCTGGGGATTTTTAACGAGCGCCGAAATCTGGAACACACGGGCCGCTTTCGCTTTCGCCTCCAGTAGAAAAACGGCCGCGAGTCGAACCCGCGTCCTTGAACTCAGCAGAATTTTTTTCCCGCGGTTGCCCTAAACATTGGAGGCTAATGCACCGAAGCTACATCTCGGAAAAAGGACAAACAAACTCATTTCAGGATGCATGATACTTTATTTACAGCACTCGAGTGCTTATCGATATTACGCTGCTCTCTCTCACTCTGTCTCGCACACACGCGCACGCACACACATTCAACGCGCGCGCGTGTGAACCTACACACACACACACATTAACACGCGCCGCGGACCCACCCACATGCGCAAGCACACACGCGCGCGCGCGCGCGCACGTGTGAATCTACACACACTCACATGAACACGCGCCGCGAACCCATTCACATACGCATGCACACACCCGCACACACACGCGCGCGCGAACCCCCACGCACACCACGTAACATGCACACGTGCGCAGCGAACGCCCACGCAAGCACACGCCGTGAAACAACACGCGCACACACACTCACAAACAAAATAGCCCAGCTCACTGTGGCCAAGTACTTTCGAAACAGCCGGCAAGGCATAACAAGGTGAAACGCCGTGATAGCTCGCGAAAAGGCCGTAAAAGTGACAAAAGAATTCAGCACACTGGCATTCAATCTGCAGGAAATGCGACAGGAGTTTGGGCTGCTTTATTTGATTCACGTAACCACACCGGCTGCAGCAAAACAAACTTTTTTAACGAAGTCTTTTAAAAAACGTACGTACCTTAACTTTGTACTGCTTGCAGGAACGAGTACAAACACATCGAGCGCATACTCAAGGTTTGTCTGCAGTGAAAACTCGACAACGAAGACTGGCGAACACCTGAAATCGCAGGCACTGTTGGTCAAATGAGCCTCGTTCATGGATGGAAGGATGGATGCTATGAGCGTCCCCTTTATAACGGGGTGGTGACAAGTATGCCACCAGGCTCGACAAAAAAAAAAAACCTTTTTTTCTTTTTTTGATGTTGGCCTAATGCCTCTACTTCGATAAATTCTATCTTAATGGAAAAAAAGGAAAATTTTCAGCTTAAGTTCTCTGCCATTTACGGCACACTGTCCATATTTTATTTTTCCAATATTTATTTTTGTCCTTTCTCTCTAATTTTCTGCCACCAATACTCTAACCGTCTCTTACTTATTTCAATCGCGGGTGTGTTCAGCTTTCCATTGTTGTCCCTAAAACCCAAGGCTTCCTGTAGGCTCGTGCCCAAACGTACACCTGGGTGGATATCTCCACATTCAATCAGAACATGCTCCGCCGTTCAACCTTAGGCTAACGGCGCCGCCTCGCGGCGTGTGTCGGAGTTAGCAAAATTACACCGCTCCCATTGCCTCCGCGCCGAGATGGCGCAATGAGCGCGCAGTGCCAGATAGTCACGACGCGGTGGAGCGCGATCTCATCTCCCACACGTATTTTGCCCCACGGAGAGGGGTTTGGAGGTGGACGCTCACACGTTCATCGCTTATCTCGCAGTTTGGAGAATCGTTTGCCTTAGGTTTTCACCGGAATGATTCTGTTGTTACTGGGCAAACAAAGGTCACTGCACTCGCTGCACAGTCTCCGTTAGTGAAAGGGGCGCGCTTTTCAGACGCAGCGAAGTAACATGTGAGACATTTATTCGCGTTCATCTGTACCTGTGAGTACGTTTAGTGCGTCATTTGTGTATCATTTGTGCGTCAGAAGGGCGGGGCACGTTTCAATATGCTTGCCATTGTTCGCGTGACCTTTCGATTTGTTGCTACCGCGTTCATTGCTTTGCCTTTGCGACAAAGCTGTGACTTTTTCTTATGGGTTCCCTTGCCCTCCCTTCCCTCTCCAATATCTTTTTCGGGGTAGGAGTTTAAGTTGTGCACTCAACGATTGCATTGCGGCTCCGCCATGTCGTTGCTAAGCATTTTTCAGGTGCAGTACCCGGCTGCACATCTAAAGCCCCTATATTTTGAAAGTAGCGACACTCTCCTCCCTCCGGCCACTTTCCTCCTCGGATTTCGCTCTCGCACCGGCCGGCGCGCTGCACACGGCACGCTTTGCCGCCCTCCGCGCTCGAGACGCTGCGGCAGGGTCAATGGGATCGCTTGTTGCTTTGGCGATTTTACGTATTATTATTAGAACTTTTGCATGCAGACGCCACGATGGCTATGCAAAGGTCAGACGATTGTGATGGACAGGTGTTAACCTCTTAACGAAGAAGTGGCGACGAGAAAAGCGGCGACAAACACAGAACCATGTTATTGTATTACCAGGTACTTTGCCACTCCGTTTGTGGCATTTGGTTTTTTTCGCTTTAGCTAACATTTTATATATTGTACCATGCTTAAAGTGTTTTTATTTACTATGAAGTTTCGCTGCGCAGTTCCGCTGCGATTAAAGCAGTTCCGCTGCGATTAAATTATGACTAACGCCAAAAGATACTTAAAAAAAACATTACATATGCCCAGGTAAACAAGTATTATGGAATGGGGTAGGTATTTGCGCGTTACAGTACATTCCACACGTGCAGCGTAGTTTTGGCTATGAGCATTGAATACCTTCATCTTTAGGGGGTCCAGAATATCGGTCAGGAGTCCTGGTCGAAACTTGACGTGTTGAATGTGCCTTTCAAGCGTTCTTTCTGCCGGAATCGGGTATCCATATTCTCTTAGGAAGTTATAGCCACGGGATCCACAAGTCAGGCGCAGCCTCAGGGAGTGAACAAGGATGCTGGCTTCCCACCGCATTCCTTGGGTCGACAACCGCTCCATCGAACGCATTTGGTCTTCATTGAAAAGGCCCCTAATCCTCTTCTTCAAGAAGGACTTTTCGTTTTCGCTTTTGAGGTATCTCTTTCTTGCTGTGACCAATTTTTTCATGGTGTTCTCTTGAAGGCGCTCCAGCTGCGCTATCCGATCCAACAGCGCCTGCTGAGATGCTAAAAAAAAGACACGAAAAGCCTGAGGCTACAAACCCATCGTTTGCGTTACAGATCACCACAGAAAGTTGCTTACAGGCCTCCAGGTGCGAAGACACAGGAGGCACTCCGAGACTGGCGGTAGGCACAAGCTGGTGTGTTGCATGAGGGGAACCTGCACAAAGAATTATTGTTGCATACATTTCAAAGCCACACGTTAAAGATAGTGGTTACCATTAGAAACATCTTTGGTGATGAAGTGATTGCCGCTGTTACTGGTGGGCAAGTGAAGGGGCTCCTCGGCTGAAAACAAAAAAAGACAAATCTTAGAACATCATCGTTCTCCTGAACATAGCTCCTCTTGACAGATGTTGAAAGCGAGGAAAAAGAACAAAATAGATAAAACGTACGTTCTGCAGTAGCCAAAGGACTACTTGAATCTGAAGCTGTGCTGTCACTGGCGATTGAAGTCACAGGAACAAGCGAACCTGTGGAATGCAAATCAGAAAAAAAAATCGACAAGCCCTAAACAAAGCTATCATTTCTCACCTGACAAAGCCACGTCCATGTGTGCCTGGCTATTGCTGGACTGCGGGCTTAGTGGGACTTCAGCTGTAAATAAAATTTAACATAAAAACCCTGTGAACAAACAGAAGGTGCTTCAACATTATTCGCAAATAGCAAAAAAATAATCTTACGAGAAACATCGGGCAGGCTTTCCACAGGCGCTATTACGCTTTCGTCGTCCAAACCCATCACTGCAAGTTGTGTCTGTTGCGTTGGCACCGACAGACTGGCGGAGGAGGATCCCGCATATTTCTCCCCAACGAACGAAGTTGAGGAGTTGGACGCAGAACCAGGCGATAACGAGATAACATGTTCTTGACCGCTGCTACTTTCACATGTCCCGAAGTTCACCTTGCCTGCGGACACAATGAAGTCATGCACTGAATGACACTCGCGTGCATTTATCCGCGCAAATAACTTCGGATAATATTGGCTACACTAATTCAAAACGCCAAGATAACGCATACCGATTGTAAATTATCAGTAGAGGTTATTGTCATTCCTGAGATCGCTCACCTTGGTGCAAGTGTGTGCGAATTTCGCATCTTTTGGCGGGAGGTTTTCGTTGCTTCGGAGCCGGCCGGTGCGAAAACAAAGTTGTAACGGCGTTTGGTTTCAACTTCTTTTTTCCATACTTCTTCAGTATCAATGGTTCGAACTGATCTTCAGTAAAATGGAGCTGCAAAACAATAATACGATTATTTGAAACTGTGGTATCCCGAACACTTCTCAGGTATTGGTTTTGACTCATTCCGATTTGCAAAAAAAGAAAAAAAAGAGCTGAATGATAGCCTCAATGTCCTCCTGTTGTGATTTAGAAGTTCATATTTGCACATGAGCTCTAACCGGTACCTCACGAATGGCAACCCAGGTAAATATACAAAATACAAATTTAAATACTGCAATATTGAAAAATTACGTGTTGCTGGACATGACTAACATATTACAGTAAGCGGCTTTTTGTTTACTATAAAAAACCTTCTTTACAGCATGTCTAAAACAAAATACAGCTGTGCAGCAATTTTTCAAGACACGTGAAAAAAATTCTACCGAAATAGCACGTCGTTACAGACCAATAGAGAGGGGGGAAAATAAATGTATATATTTTTAAGAAAGGTATCTTAAATCCGCATTAAAGTTGCAATCGATGAAGAGGCGCGCATTTTCCTGTACCTCACTTTGCGGTGTCCCGACCCGCTCCTCCGCAAAAAAAAAAAAAGAGAAGCCTGGTTTCGCAAAAATTAGAAATAGCTGTGAATGTGAAAGAGCGAATTCACCAGATTCTATGAACTCATCGTGCCGGCGGGGAAATACCAAAAATTATAGTTTACCTCACACAAAGAAGTCCTTCTGGTAGGCGCAAAGTCTTTTCTTCCGATATTGTGCAGCCACTGCTTCTTGCGCTGGACATCTCTTTTTCACCACGGAATGTTGAACAGCGAGAATCCTTTTTCGCTTCTGCTATTACATTGATAGGCGCAGCAGAATGGCATTGCGATGATAAAAACAAGCGCGAAGAAGCACGTGCCCGCTGAAAGTCGCCGTGGCGCGCCAGGGCGGCAAATGGCGACCAGCGGAAAAAAAAAAGGCAAACAAGTTTGGCCCCCGCTCGACGAGGGGCGGAGACGTCATGGTGACGTTTCGCTCCCCGCAGCCAATTAGGGCCCGCGGAAGCCCTGTCGTCTCCCCTCCTGAGAGAGTGTGCGAGGAGGGAAGTGGCGGGTAAGGGAAACGGCGGCAAAGATCCAAGAAAGTCGCTACTTTCCAAAATATAGGGGCTTTATGCACATCCGCTATTCTAGAGCCCTTTCCTCCCTCTTTCTCACTTTCATATGCAGAAACGGCATGGAAACAGTAATATTACCACCTTGTTAAATCTTTTCTGCAATCATTATAGGCTTGAGTTTTAGAGAAATATGTTTTACGAGTCCTAGGATTCGCAAAAGGCCGAATTCTAAAATGCTGAAAGCAGCATCAAAATCTCGATCTGTACTGTACTTTGGTTTTGCAGCCTGCTCGGTAATTCAATTAATTAGAAGAAGAATGCCCTTAATAAAAGAACTGAAATTTTTGTTTCATCCGTGAAACTTTCGCTCCGCAAGTTTTGCGGCCAACTTTGCTTATAAGCATGTGTGTTATATTTGCGCATCAGTGATACACTTTTGAAGGCATTATTTTAGAGTACTCCAACATGCTAGCTAGCTTTTATGGTGGAGAATTCACGCCTTATACGTGAGGAATGACAGCATGCATTCGGGTGCAGGCACCGAATTCATGGCATGGTTGCAGGATCAGCTACAGCAGTTTGTGGCCGTGAAGGTCTCTAGCGACCCGCTGTGGCGTGGTGTTTACCTCTCGGGCCACCATGTTTGTTGTTGCAACTTTATTTTATATTTACTTTTTCTGAATGGCTACTCTAGTGGTCAAAGTTGGCATGTACATCACTTGTTGTTTATCAAGGAGTCCTTTAGCATTTCTTCTTCTTAACGTGCATTCCTAGCTTTGACTCTTCAAAAAAAAGAAAGAAAGCAACCATATAATCTTCACCCCCACTTTTAAGGACATTTTTCAGTTTTTCTTGGTGCGAGTGATACGCAAGAAAATATGGTATTACCGGTAGACCTAAGGTGCATCAGATGCCCTGTGCCTTTTTTGACGATGTGTATAAGAGTCACTTTCAAGAGGTGAAAAAACATGGAAGAGTTTGAGTTCTTTCGCCAGGGAGATGTACAAGAAGGATTTGATTTCGGGTGAATATTGCGGAGTGCAGCGATGGCGTAGTGGTTGGAGCATCCGCCTCGCATGCAAAAGGTCCGTGGTTCAAATCCCGGTGCCGCGCAGTTCCCAACCGGATTAAAAAAATCCGCGTGGTGATGGAACTGCATTAAGACCTCACTGGTAACCACCGCCGGAAACGCACTCCCTCACCAGAAAAGAATTGGCCACCCTGGTGCAGTATCTGGCCACTACCTCCCACATTCATACGTCAAATAACTCACGGCCCTTAGTCCCCAGCAGCTGCGAAGCAACTGACCACGGTGGTGGTCAGATCTGCAACGCGGCAGAGGGTGCTAAGAATCTCTGGATACGGACAGGCCACCATTGGAACCTCAACTTGGCAACGTTTAACGCTAGAACCTTATCTAGCGAGGGAAGTCTAGATGTACTATTCGAGGAGCTGGAGGGTGTTGAATGGGACAAAATAGGGCTCAGTGAGGTTAGGAGGACAGATGAGGCTTATACGGTGCTACAGAGTGGGCACGTCCTTTGCTATAGGGGCTTGGCTGACAGAAGAGAACTGGGAGCGGGGTTCCTAATTAACAGAAACATAGCTGGTAACATAAAAGACCACTATAACATTAATGAAAGGGTGGTAGGTATAGTAATTAAACTGAATAAAAGATACAAGATGAAGGTGGTACAGGCTTACGCGCCTACATTCAGCCATGATGACGCTTCAGTTGAAAGCTTCTATGAAGACATGGAATCGGCAGGGAGCAAGGTAAAAACACAGTATACTATACTGATGGGAGACTTCGATCCAAAGATAGGGAAGAAGCAGGCTGGAGACCAGGCAGTAGGAGATTATGGCATCGGTACTAGAAATGCCAGAGGAGAGCTACTAGTAAAATTCGCAGAAAGCAATAATTTACGGATTTTGAATACCTTCTACCAAAAACGAGGAAACCGCAAGTGGACAGGGAGGAGCCCTAATGGCGAAAATAAGAGCGAAATAGACTTTATAATGACTGCACACCCAGGCATCGTGCAGCATCTAGAAGTAGTTGGCAAGGTACGATACAGTGACCATAGAATGGTACGATCTCGAATTCGCCTAGACTTGAAGAAGGCACGACAAAAACTGATACACAAGAAGCCAATCAATGAACTAGCACTGAGAGGGAAAGTACAGGAATTCAGAGTCTTGCTTCATAACAAGTATTCGGCTCTTAGTGAGGAAACCAACCTTAGCGTAGATACAATGAATGATAATCTGACGATTATCGTTACGGAGTGTGCAGTGGAAGTTGAAGGCAGGGTATAGTTAGACAGGACACTGGCAAGGTTTCCCAGGAAATGAAGAATCTCATTAAGAAGCGTCAAATAATGAAAGTCTCAAGTACAACAGACAAAATAGAAATGGCAGAGCTTTCAAAGTTGATTAATAGGCGTAAGGTATGCGATGCAAGAGGTATAACATGGAGAGAATTGAACACGCTCTGAAAAACGGAGGACGCGTCAAAGCAGTGAAGAGAAAACTTGGAAACAGTGAAGAGGAAACCACGACTTTAACACTGTAAGAACTAGCAGTAACCTAGATGACACCCCACCAGTAATGATAGAAGTCAGAAAAGCTTTGAAGAGCATGCACAAAGGCAAAGCTGCTGGTGAGGATTAGGTCACAAAAGATCTGCTGAAAGATGGAGGACAGATTGTGTTAGAAATACTAGCCACCCTGTTTACGAGATGTCTTTTGACGGGAAGAGTACCAGAGTCCTGGAAGAACGCTATAACATCATCTTAATACATAAGAAAGGAGATGACAATGACTTGAAGAATTACAGGCCGATGATCTTGCTCTCTGTAGTATACAAGCAAAGGTAATTGCTAACAGAGTAAAGAAAACAATAGAATTCAATTAACCAAAGGAACAAGCAGGATTTCGAACAGGCTACTCAACAATCAACCACATTCATACCATCAATCAGGTAATAGAGAAACGCTCAGAATATAACCAACCACTATACATAGCCTTCATAGATTACGAGAAGGCGTTGGATTCAGTAGAAATATCAGCCGTCATGCAGACACTGCGGAATTAGGGCGTCGATGAAGTATATATAAACATCTTGGAAGAAATCTACAGGGGTTCAACAGCTACCATAGTGCTTCATAAAGAAAGCAACAGAATACCAATCAAGAAGGCTGTAAGGCAGGGGGACACACTCTCCCCAATGCTATTTGCTGCGTGATTACATGAGGTTTTTAGAAGCCTAGAATGGGAACAGTTAGGAATAAGAGTTAATGGAGAGTACCTTAGTAACCTGTGCTTCGCCGATGAACATTGCATTGCTGAGTAACTCAGGGGACGAATTGCAACTCATGATAACGGAGTTAAACAAGAAGAGCAGAAAGGTGGGTCTTTAAATTAATCTGCAGAAAACGAAGGTAATGTATAAAAACTTCGGAAAAGAGCAGCGCTTCGAGATAGGTAATAGTGCACTTCAATTTGTAAAAGACTATATCTACTTAGGGCTGGTAATAACCACGGAGGCAAACCACGAGATTGAAGTAACTAGAAGAATAAGAATGGGGTGGAGCACATTTGACAAGCACTCTCAAATTATGACAGGTAGATTGCTGTTATCCCTCAAGAGGAAGGTATATAGCAGTTGTATCTTGCCGGTACTTAGCTACGGAGCAGAAACCTGGAGACTTACAAAGATGGTTCAGCTTAAATTGAGGACGATGCAGCGAGCAATGGAAAGAAAAATGGTAGGTGTTACCTTAAGAGACAAGAAGAGAGCAGAGTGGATTAGGGAACAAATGGGGGTTAAGGGGGGACGCGGCTTTGAGATCGCGAAAAATGGCAAAAAAAAATCGATTTCTTGAAACTCAAGTTTTCAGTTTCTGGAACCCTTTTTCTATCTGGTTCCAAAATATCTACACCGAAAACCGCGCAGAAGTGCTTCGGAAAATTCGTTTCACCCACCTAGGTAGCAAAATTTTTTCTGGAAATGGCGAGAAAACGGCGATTTTCAAAAAATAATAGCTTCGCTATGCTTGGGCCGGGAGCCGGCTTCTTGGGCTCATCGGAAAGAGCATTTCTCCGTGTTTAACTTTCCCGCCTCAGTTGGCTCCTCCCTTTAACAACAAGCGAGCAAAAAGCAAATGTTTGAAGGTCGTTTTGAGGCCCTTGATTGGCCATGGCCGCCATGTTGCCTCAGCTCGCCTCGCCATTGGCTCGATGCTCGCTCCGGGAGATCGTCGTCTGCTGCTTGTGCGTCGCGAGGACATGGCTCTCGAAAATCGCCACTTCGTGACGTGTTCACGGCTTGATAATCACTTAAGATATAACTACGCTTTAGTTACGAGCAGTAAGCAGATGCGCGATCAGGTTACTACGAGCGTCAGCGCGGTCTACGAGCGCCGCGCGTCATTGAAGTCGTCTTTAGCCCCAACTCCGCCGACTGCGGGCAGGAACGACGCGCTAGCGCATTCGTGGCGATGTGCTTCTTCGCAAGCAACGAAGCTGTAAGCGGCGGCACGATCTGATTACTACGAGTGGCCGCACCGGATGCACGATCAGATTACTACGAGCGGGCGCGCGGCGGTCTACGAGTGCGGCGCGTCATCGGAGTCGGCTTTAGGCCTAACTCCGCTGACAGCGAGACTGCGGGCAGGAACGACGCGCAAGCGCACTCTTGGTGACGTGCTTCTTCGCAAGGAATGTACCACATCACTCGCTAGCTCCTTTGAATATTGTACGGGCATTTTATGCATCGGCAGCGGACAACACAGTCAAGCTCGTAACCTACCCCCCCCCCCCCCCCCCTTCACTGCCAAGGATCGCTCGGAACAGCGGCTAGCAGTTTCGCGCGTCGTCATTCGAAAATGCGATGCCAAGTGCAGTGCGTGCCGATTTTTTGTCTTCGTAGTTACACATTGCGCGCATCGTCATCGAACGCCGCCGGCAAGTGCATTACGCGCCGGCTGCACTGTCCGTGCGGCCGCGCACCCCACGGTCATATGAAGCGCTGTCAATAAGCTTTTGTGATGCGATTCAGACGTGCTTGGAGCCGTGCTTGATATCGCCACGAACGTCTATGAATGTTCCGAAGTTAATGAATTGCTGTAGATTAGAGTTTCCGCGACCGGCTGTATGATGATGCGTTTCACGGCTAGAGCGGCGAAAGAGCATGTGTGAATCAGGGGCACGAATTTTTATATGCCCGTTTCGTGTCATTAATTATACTGCTAGAAATTCCCGTGCCACCAGTCTTTTGCCCGTAACTTTGTTATTTAGAAAGGAGGCATAGGCCGTCATGGTGTGATCCATTTTTCTGATGCAATAAACTTCTCTGCAAATAAAAAAAGTTCAGTTAATATTTGTAATCAAGTACTTAATTACGCTAATTACAACTTCAGCACAAAAAAGTATGTTTAATAATTTCAGTATATGGTTTTATGCAATTACAATCTTTTCTGTCATACCTATCACACCACTCTTTCATACAAAGAACTTGGTTTCAAATTCATACTTGTTCTTTGTAACTCATGAAAAGGAGTAAATCATGAAAAGAAGTCATATATCACAATACAAACCTGAGATCACAATTTTTAGGTGTCTTAGAGATGTAAAGAAAAGTTGAAACTTTTAACACAGCTTTCTCAATACTGTTTTTTTTTTTTGACATTATGCTCAGCCTTTGGACCAGTTGATTTTTGATGGCAGCATGACTATAGGCCTGTTGTTGTTCAAATGGTTACTGGCTCCGTGGCTTATTCACATGCTCAGAAGAACCTTTCTTTGTAGTAGGAACTACACTGTGGGGTTGCTCTTGAAAAAAAGAGAAAAAAAATTTAAAAGAATTAGTTACTTCTTTGTGAGTGTACAGCTTCACACTTTAATAATAATTTCAGTGCTCACAATGAAATCGAACCAGCTTCATGCACACTGCAGCTATGTCTTCCTATCTTTCCCAATGGAATGGAGGTCATTGACAGCTATGTACAAAAATATTAAAGGAAGCCAGGAACAAGAAACAAACGCTGTGCCAGTAATAAGCTTATTTCAGAACTATATACAGAAGAGCACCAAACTTTGAACACAGGTCAGTGATTGTTTTAGCTAGCCAGTGCACGCCTTACGTTGAATTCCAATGGTGGATTTAGACACAATACTAATGAGAACTAACAACCAATGATGCCAAGAAACGTATAGGGGATGTTGCTAGAGGTAACTGTAATGTAAATGTGAAGCCAAAAAAGTGGAGAAAAAGATGACATGCCGCCAGCAGGAACTGAACTTGCAACTTTCGAATATCCTGTCTGATGCTCTACCAACTAAGCTACAGCAACGGTTGTGAGCTACTAACTGAGCTACGGTGGCACTGACTGATGCTCCCACGTATAAAATGCACATATTTGCCTTATGAATTGGTCGGAGGTATGACCACTGCCATAGCTCAGTTGGTACAGCATTAAATGCATTATTCGAAGGTCACAGGTTCGATTCCTGCCGGTAGAAAGTTATCTTTTCGTCCACTTATCTTCCTTCACATTTACATTAAAATTACCACTAATAACATGCCCTATACTTTCCTTGGAATCACTGTCTGATAGTTCTCATTATCTAACGAAGAAAATTTGCCCTTAAAGTTATGCTTTTTTTCCTTTACTAAGGACTGATTTAGAGTAGTCAGCTGACTCCACAAGCAAGCATTCAGCTCTAACAAAGCTGTGACTGGAACACACAACCCCACCCCATGTAGAATGAAGCAGAACTTCTGTCTCAAAATAAGAATTACCTAGGATACCTTGCATGCGGTCAATCCCTTCCACTGTTCATTCCCTGCACCAGCCATTTATGTCTGGAGTGTGGCATTGAACTGCTTAATAGTGCTGTTAAACCAAAGAACACTAAGCACAGACGTAAATATCCTGCCAAGTCTGTATCTTTCTAAGCATGTTGATGCATTAAAGAAAATGCATCATGCAGGCCCATTTAGCTAATTTTGACAGAGCAACTTTTCCTACTTCACAGTGGGACTCCTATTGACTCCCACTTTCGCCATTTTATTGGAACAACCTTGATAGGAAACATGCGAAAAAACTCCCCTCGACTCCGCCACTAGAATTCAAGATTAGGTTGTGGGCAGCTGGAGGTTTCTTTTGCAGAGACTGCCCTCTTAATTCCTGTGCTCAGGTTCACTACTGCACATTGACATCTCATAAATGTGCCCTATTTTTTAGAGGCAAGCTTTTGAAATGATCATCATTACTGTAATAGCTCAACGAAACACACACAACCAGTGATTCTACACCACATCATAACAAATAATGAACTCACAAATAAATGATGCACAGACCATTATCGGCGAGCCTTGTTTCGATGACTAATGGTCCAATTTTGAATGACGGGCATGAGTTGAGCTATTATACATAATTTGACATCTGAAGGCAACACCAAGAACTTTGCTGGCTGCTGCCTTTCCCGAGCTAAGCGCAAAGTATACAGAAGAACACATCTAGCTACACATACACATGTCCGAAACCACATGTGCCTGACAATTGGAAAGGCAAATAACTACACGGTAAGCACAGAAATATGTGTTTCATTGCATGTAGCATGGTATTGCTACATAATTCAAAAGCAGTAAGAAAGATAGCGACGAAGCAGAGAATACACACAGGACAGGCGCTTTTCATTTTACATAATTTTTTATAGCTTTTACTATTCTTTAGTTTTTTTGCATGTCTTAACTGTAGACCAATTCTAAATAGGCCGAATAGCTATGGTGCTGCTACATTGCACACAGCAGAACTGCTCATGTTTGAATTTGTGAAATGCTTGTTCTAAGCTTAATGTGGACGTTAATTATATTTTATCAAATTAGAAGAGTATCCTTCTGCGGGGTTGCCACCATTGCTGTTCAGCACCTAAAACTGTTCCCCCCCCCCCCTTTTTTTTGTAGTATCACAGTTATTTACTTTTTGGGATGTATCACAAGCATCAGTTAACCAACTAAGATGGTAAATATTATCAATCACCAAAATGCTTCCACTGTAAAACAACCATCATTATAATCCCCCCAAGTGTACCAACCACTAAATAAGAGCACATTATTGTACATGTATTTATATATATATTGACGTGTGTCTACATATACTGTACAATATTTTTGAGGCATATCAAATGTATACATTTTAACATCCATTAGTGTCTGTAATGTAACTAGCCTACTGAATTCAGATGCCAAGAATAGCTTTTTATGAAAGAATCATTTGTACTTCCTTTTCAATGCAGCCCATTAAGAGCAATGACCAAAACCTTACTTTTCATAGATATGTCATTTCAATCACCGATGTTTAAATTCCAGGCACTAGACTAGCTGGTTAGCTCAGAGTTGTGTTTTTGTGCACATGTACACTGAGCTTATTTCGCTCAAGGAAAGCAATGTCACATTAAATGGCACTGCATGCCAAAGACTTAACGGGAAAGATGGAAACTTCATCCTCGCAAGATTGCCAGAAAAACAAAGTTTGAATGCGTACTTCACTAATTCAAAAGACGTTACAGTGCTCGGCCTATGACAAATCACACGAGTTCAATCTTGTCTATGGAGGACGCTTTCAATCAAGGTTAAATGTTACAAACTTGTGTACTAGTACTGTGCGATTTTAGTGCACCTAAAAGAAGCTCGTATGATTGAGATTATCTGGAGCTCTCCACTATGGCACCTCTTCTAACCCAAATTGCTCTGTGATGCTAAACCCCAATCATCATTTATTATATAAACAAAAACTGCATCAACTACCCATATCATTCCATTTAAATCCATATATAAACATTCGCATCAAGACGACAGCAGCTTGGCCAGTTTGGCTTCAACATTCAACCATGCTGATAAGCTTTTTACCACTGTTCCCGCCATGTTGGTGTGAAGATGAAGTTGCCACAACAGGCATCCATGTGTGTGAGAAGTTTTCATGCATGCACGCAGCGTGCCACTTCTAATGTGCATGCTCACCCAGACGAGATTTATGGCTGACATTAAAAAAAATTAGCATTTTTGAGTAGCACCTCTTCTTTGAACTTCAACACCTTGTTAGGGCAAATTCTACTGGTCAAGCTGGAGCAAATTTTTTTGCCCAGAAGATGGGAATGTGCATTGCACAGGTTGATTCGGAGCAAGTTCATGTTTTTCACTGGCAGATTCAGAGCAACCTGCTTTACACTGGAGCATCCCGTGTGGCTCTTTGTGGCAGAGACTGATTTTGCTGAACTCCAGCAATGTTCCCCATGTAGTTTTGTACCTCAGTTGTCTTCAGCGTTTTTTGCGGCAGTGTCTGAACCACCTGTGCACTTGTTTGCATTCCTAAAATTGCGTCGTTTCATTCTGCTGGACGAACTCCTGGTTTGCTTCTTGCTCTAAGCAGTAACAAGAGCATAAATTCTGACACTAGTAGCAGCAGCCGATGACGATGAACCGTATGCGCTCTACGAAATGCAGTTCAAGAAAATGTTCCCTGACCTGCTGTTCACACGCCCGCAAGTAATCGGCTAAAGAAGTTCCAAAGCCAGTTTACGTGGCATATGCATCAAGAACTTCCGGAGCAACCTCATGTGGATAATGTTCCACTTGCAGATTTGGTTTGACGACACGATTTCGGCAGCTGCTTTGGACCTCCCAAAGGATATCACCATAAGGTACAACTCAACCCATTTCAGTAGGTATAATAGTATAATATATGACTTATGCCAAACTTATTGAAGATTGTACTTTTTTTTTTGGTGCCTAAAATAAAATTTAGGACTTCTGTAGGGTTGAGTGGGGCTTCAGGCACTCTTCATAATCTAAACATCAGAAATAGTAATGCAGAACAGAAGCACGAAAAGTGTAGTTAGAAGCGGAACAGTTCCAATACATCTGCTCAATTAAAGAAACTGCTCTTCAGAGATTCTGCGCCTCAGCAGACAGGACCAAATGGAAATCACCACGGTATATTCACACAACCTGCAATGACAGTGAAAAGTTAGCAGGCATATTTATGTTTTATTAGCAATGGCCACTAATCCTGCCTCTGGAAACAAATACTACTTAATGTTGCCACACAATATATTTAACAGCTTTTATTTTATATATTTTAGTATATCATTTTATTTCATTTGCCAGAACTTCCAGCAATCATTTATTTAGTATTCTTGAAAAGCTAGTCATTCCCGAGCTGCCTGTTGTTATGGGAAAACTTATATGTAAGCAGGCATAAAAATATTGTGAGGCAATTAAATTAGTTTTCTTTGTAATGCCAATTAGTCATCGTGCTTTTAAAAAATGCTCTTTTTGTCCCAGGTAGTTGGCTGTCTTCTTTGCGCTGATCAGTAGATGCATGGTGCATAAGTATACCAAGGTAAATATTGCCGATCTAAATATATGATTTTTCATAGGAGTATTCACTACCCTTTTCTATTCCTTTCTACCTACTAATAAGTTATTTGTATTCAACCTGAATTAACAAGTATTTGCCAATATCCACATTAAAACGAAAGGCTATTAGGAATAGTCACACCAAGTTCTGCTTAGAGGCAAACAATGGTCAAGAGTTCAGGACTTGTACTCATTCAATTGTGTGAGTACTAAAGTGTTGAATGTGTTTTGCAATAGGCGCTTCGAGTAGTACTTAGTGTGAGCACCTTGAAGTGACAGTTGAATGGCCAAGCGAGCGATGCATTAGGCTTTTAGATTAAACACTTGTTTGTTCTGAAAGCAGTTATGCTGGCGCATCACCCTCACGCTCAAAATGTCTTATTCCCATTTCACTCTAATCATTGCAAGCTAACCAAAAGCAGTATCGCGACGATGGGCCTCAGCAATGCATTGAACAAGTCATGTGTCCACTTAGCGAAGCATAGCTTCCAGAATTAAATTTTACGTTTGAAAGACTCTGGCTAACTAGACCATGTTTTAGATTCTGTGGCAGAAAAAAATGAAAAGAATTTGCATATGTTCAAGCCATAACCCCTATGTTCACCTGCTGTCACGTTATCTCAAGAAGATAGAGAGTCACGATAACATTATGGTAGTATTTTCAGTGCCTGATAAGCTCTAGAAACTGTGTGTCATGACAAATCGATCTCAGACTGGAAAGGTTGGGTGCACGAAACGGTCTTAAAAAGATAAGTCGATTGCTTGGTCATTTATCGTATTCCGTTTTCATGTTGGGAAACTAAATGTTAGCCAAACCAGCAGGTATATGTATGAGCATGGCCGCTGAATGAAAAAGCGCACAGTACAACCCGCCGCGTCTAGCGGCTTTCAATGGGAGAGCGCGTGTCAGCAGTGGTTGCAGTTGCGGCCGCTGCAATGCGACGGGACAGGGACAGCAGGAACGGGGAAATAAGTGGCGGCGGCTCCCTTGGGGTAGCAGCCGCAGCAAATTAGCTGGATGTTGTCACACCAGTGACCCACTCACTTGTTCTAATAAGTGTTTTTTTAATCTCAGTTATCACAGTGATGACATATCGCATATTTGTTAGACTACGTAGGGACTACCTTGAATTAAATTTTCGTGTGCGCGCCGAGCACCTGACGTTTTTTTTTCCCCCAGAACCAGCTTTTTTCTTTGATGCTGAAAGAAAAATCTACAATGTTTGTACCTGAATATTATGGCACTGAATGTGCGACAAAGTCATTGTTCTATTTACAAAGATGTGTTAAACTAAAGTATTTTAATTTTTGTGACATTTATTCAGCACCTTTGCATTTTTTTCGGCCAGAACGCTTTACAACTAATTTTTAGACCACTTGGCAATATACGTTCATAGTTTTTATATGCGGATGGTTTTATTGTCAATAGGCACATAAGCCAAAAGTTGGGCGCACAAGGTGGAAGCAGAACAAAACAACCATAACAAATAATGTGAAAAGTAAACAGAGACGATTATAGCAGATCAGTTATGTAATCCTTTTTTTCCTACCCCAGCTCTTTACAAAACGGCCCTCCTCACAATCTTCTTGCTAGAAGCTCCCAGCGTGTGTGTCACATGCCAGATATATTTTTTTCAAATATAAAATCTTGTCGCCCACCAGCTGCTGTTCGGCACCTTTTTTCTTTGCACGTTTTGCAGATGTAAGTTTGAGTCTGTGTGCCATTTCGCAAATGACCAAAGACAGCCAAACTTCTTCACAGGAAGAGTGCTCGAGCTATTTTACGAAAACGAACATCAGTTCCACATGGCCTTGCGGGAGATGCCCGACGTCCACAACACGACAGCATTCAGAAATAACCGGAACTAATGACAAAGGTGCCAAGAGCTTAAAGGCAGGCATTAAAGGAAAACTAGAGATAAGCCGGGATTTAGAAAAAAAAACTAGAGATAAGAGAAAACGGGAAGGTGGTGTGGAAACTGAGCTGTCGGCCGCGGAATGGGGCACCTTTTGTGTGTGTGAGTCTCACCAACTAATATGTTCTCACTCGGAAATATCGCCTACCTAGCTGTGAAGCGATTATCTAGCTGTGAAGCGCCTACCTAGCTGTGAAACTGGTTTATTACACAAAGGTGTGAAGAAGTAAAACAATTTAAAATGCTTGGATCAGCCCTAAATTGTGAATAAATAAAATATTTTCACGCGATTTGTTCCGATTATGTGTTCTTTGTTAAATGTATGGTTGAATAAGTTGCCTTATTAAGAACGTCGTGACGAAAATAGAGCAGGAACGCAAACAGTTGTGCTCACATTTTTCAGCCTTTCATTGCTCCTTTCATAACACAGTTTTCATATTATTCACTTCATAACCGCTCGCTCAATCGCCAGAATTGAAGTTACAGTCACTGAACTTTCAAAGAGGCTCGAGTCCATTGTTATGAGATCGCACACATGCTAAGTATGTTTCACAGCTGTTGCATCTGATACTGTAATGTATGAATACTATAGACGAGTTTGGAGGAACTAAAAGGTCTATCTTATTTTGTGTAAAATTAACAGTGGCAACTGTGCAATTGCTGAGGTTGCTTATTGTAAACCAAATAATTAAATCTGAAGTAGTGTTTTCTGAAACGACATACTCACATTTACTATAATAAATTTCAATGCATTAGGAAAGGTGTAGCTCTTCCAGATCAGTTGGTGTTGATCTTGTAGAATCCCAGTAAAATGACCCCACAATTCATACTTCTGCGAAACCTGATCAGTGTGCAAGGCTCCATGCATCTCGGGCAAGACAATATTGAAAATTTTCAAGAGCTGCAGCTATGTGAAAGCAAGATCGGTAATTACATGGTGGGCACACGCTAGACGAATATTAAAATATTTCACGGGTCGCACAGAGATGCAAGCGCTCAATTGTAACTACCGGAAGCGCGCCGCACATGCGATTCCGTAGGCGCCCACAAAAACTGTCCCCCCCCCCCCCCCCCCCGGTGGTGCTGCAGCGGTGGTTCGGGAGCTAGACCTGTCACAACTGTTTTGGAGCACGCCGCGGGCCGTACCCGTGCGCTCTTTCATCCAGTGGCCGTGGTATGAGCGACTGAGAGAACACAATTGTGAATAAAGTAAGCTGTTGCCTGGACAGATTCTCGCTGTTTGACTTCCACTATGGCGCCTTTCATAACCATATGGTGGTTTTGGGATGTTAAACCCCACATAACAATCAATAAATCAATCAAACAATCAATCAATCAGCTTCTTGCTGTTCACGCTTGTGCATTCGGTTGCCAACCTTTATTTCACAATGCAGTTATTGTTGGTCGAAATAAAGATGAGACCACCCGTCTGATTATGAAGTTAAACTTATCAATCCACGTTGTGATTTGTGCATCAGCAAGCCATTGGATAGCACTGTTGGCTAAGGAATACGGTTGATCGCATAACCGGTAATATACGGTGTTATCTGTCATGTTTTAATGCAAGTAGAGTGAATTTTTTCACACATGCCTCAGAGTGATCCCCTGTGTTCAATGGTCTGCCTGGCAGCTGTGGTTTACAAAAAATTAAACATGTTGGTAGTAGCAATGTGTGGTGTCCATACATGCCTTCTTATGTCTATGTGTTGTCCCACGCTACATCAAAGCTGGTCAAGGGTCATGGCGTGTACTGACAAACGGACATATCTTTTTGCCCCCTTGTAACTCCTGCCTCCCTGCATAGCTTTCAGCATGCTCGCTGGTACAAAGAAAAAGCGAAAACACTCGTTTAAAGTGTAGAACTAATCTCTGTGATCTACTCGTACTTGAGGAATTCCAAAAATATTGTGGTAGTCTATTTATGAGGCAATGAACTCTTTTTAATGATTATTTGAAAAAGTATTGCAGGGCCTTTTCAAAAGGCCTTCTCCTTAACACAATGCATATTTCGCTCACTTTTTGTTTTTTTTTTGTTTTTTCAGGGAATGTGAAGAAATGCAGTAGAGTGTTCACTCCTTGCAGTAAACTGCACCTCAAAGCTTGCAGTAACCAAACCGTAAACAAATTCAATGTCAAGAGGTACTGGCAGCTACTGACCCAATAGAATGTGCAGCTGCTAAAGTTTTGTACACATCTCCCCAAAAGCTTTTGCCTATGTACTTACCTTTGACGTATTTAGGCATAGGTCGAGCAACGAATTTTTTCGTCTGAAGCCTTGCCTTTTCAATTTGCTCTTTCTGAAAAATGGTAAAGAATAACTGAGCTTAGCACATAGTGCAGAAATGTTTCACAGACCCAGTATCAACACATTGGACATTTAGAAAAATCCATTGGTGTGAAAGTTAGAAGACTCGTGCATAAATGGCATAGTTTCTAATGCCACTTGTTTCACATAATGAAGCCCTGATTAATGCTTCAAGAAATAGATCGAGGCAACCCATTTGGCGTAAGTGCTGTACACTGAAGGCATCATGTGGTTTTAAAAATTTCAATAAGTCTGATTTTAATCGCTTCGCCTCTTGCGTCCACGGCAGATCTCACGACATCCCTTATGATACAAGTAGTGCTAAAAGAGAGAGTGCAGTTTATGTAAGCCAGAGCACATCCTTTGGCAGTGGGTGGCTCCAGATTTGTCATATTTTGAATAAATGTACCAGGATTTAGCAGGGTTCCCGTTTGGACACAGCTTGGTGCAAATGGCACAGCGAGAATCAACGAAAGAAAGATAAGCTTTGGCTTAGCATTTTCGCTAACCTTGTTCAACTTGTACTTGTGAATTGAAACGCAAAAATTTATGGCATGGTGTAAGATATATATTCTTTAGGGGGGAACACTCGCAAGATGCAATTGACGAGATAAATTAACAACGCTGAGTGCTTGCAGGTTCGCTGACGGCAGTGGATACCTATCAGCAGAATGACACAACTTCAAGACGAAAATGCGTTCCTGTAGCAGTTAGCGCTTCACGGGAAATATGAATTTTTTATACAGTGAATGCGACTATAACATGCCAGCAACTACAGTTAGAAACTCATACCGCGTCTTTCGCGGGCGAAAAAACGTCACATGCGGGAGACGGCGGCGTTGCAACTGACGCAGTCATTGGTTGCTATAAAAATGGTGTAGAAAACTTTTTTTTTTGTTTTTCAGTTGAGTCTTACTGCCGATAGACACCCGCTGCCGTCATCAGAACAACGGACGTGTGCTGTTATTATTTTACTTGTATATGGCCAATCGCGCCTAGCATGAAAGCCAAAAAATGTCCCCACCCAAAGTGTTGATATCTTACACTTAGGGGTGTGCGACAATCAAAATTTTCGAATAC
The DNA here is from genome assembly GCA_013436015.1 of Rhipicephalus annulatus. Taxonomy (NCBI): domain Eukaryota; kingdom Metazoa; phylum Arthropoda; class Arachnida; order Ixodida; family Ixodidae; genus Rhipicephalus; species Rhipicephalus annulatus. The sequence continues at coordinate 637,110 of WOVY01014708.1, read as the reverse complement.
GAATCTCATACGAATAGATAGCTTTAAATACGAATCAAATATCGAATAATGAAGATGTGTAATATTTTCCACCAGTAATCTTTTACTCAATCATATATTTAGGTTGGAAAGAGAAGAATTGTTAATATAGTCAGTTATAGTGCACAAAAATTTTTAAAATGTCACCATCTGTACTTCCCAGAAAGCATAAAACTGTAATAGTTGAGCTTGTGACTGTTATGTCTTGGGTTCAATCCACATGCTGTACAAACCTTTCGTATCTTTTTTTTATGTGGCAGGACTTCATTATAAAACAAAAAAAAAAGCTTTCGTACCTGCCATGATGACCAGTGAGCATGAAGCCACTGGTTTGATTGTGGTAATAGTCAACACCAGTGTACTTAAATCTAAGTGATTATTAAAGCAGCCTAGGCGGTGACAATTCATCCATGTTCCACATTATCAGTTTTGGCTCGAAAAACCCCGATTTTAAAGTTTTCTTCCCAATTTTCTCTGCTGTTTTCAGCGGTCAAGCCACCAAGAGAAATAGGAGTACTTGGGGTGTAATTCAACTACACAGCAACACTCGTTATGTCGCTTGCTTCCGTTGCCTTTCCCGAGGATCGTGCTTGCCATTTCCCGATCAAGAATGCTGTGTTGCGCTGATAGCTGCACGGTGTGAGCGAGGTGTACCGGGCGCGCATCGATAACGTGAGGTAAGCGCGCGAGAAATATGTTTACTGATGTGTGATTGAAAGACACCTCAAATATTCTTTTTTGTTGGCGGAGCCACTACTCCCGTCGACAAGGGCACTATTTTGCTGCATTGCGACCCCTTTCAGCGCACTGGCTGCAGATGGCAGTAAACTGATGTTGGCAAAAGAGCGAGATTGTAGTAACGGTGTAACTGAGGGTTGATTTCAGGAGACGTTACCGCGCATTGCGCGTACAACAGATTTTTAAAGGCGCTGTCATGAACACAGTGGAACTACGCAGTAATCCGTCCGTCACCTTATGTGCGCCACTGTTAGCAACAGAAAACTATATATGATGATGCCATTGTAAGGTTACCAAAAGTGCATGGCCTTTTCCATGTTTGCCATTGCGCGGAAAAACACTTCAGCTCATTCGCATGACCCTATCCACTATCATGAAATCATTTCGGAACTATGAAGAGAATATACATGCTGAAGTAGCGGCACAGTTGACGGACCACTCGTCAAGCTTTGACATGTGCGCGTACGTTTCTACGCGGATCGATTAGCAAAAACTGGCGTGGCTATACATGAAACGTGTTACCGTCGTACGTGAAGCTGAGCGCGCCATTAGCTAGTTGCGTGCAGTGCATCGCCTACTGAGCTCACTTCATCAGTGCTGCGCCCTGTAACGTATACGTGTGCATTTGCCCTTGTGCAGAGATTTTTTTTTCACGTTCACTCAGCACTTGATTGAGAAAAGGTGTGAAGAATATTTTGTCGGGCCAATGAGGCGGCAGCGAGTTGCCTTTGTTTCCACGAGCGATACCGTTTCATTGCGGTCCCCCGCACAAGGGCGCGGCAGAGGACAGCGTGGTCTGTACGCTTACACGAACCGCAATAGCACTAAACCACACGCACTGCTGTGCAGGCAGTACACAATTTAGATTTATTGAGATGTTTGTCATTGGTAGGTTTGTCGCGATGACTTGCCGCCTTATTCGTTGGTAGCCGTCATCATGCTGCCATGAATTTTCGTGCAGGCATCACCGCACTTGCGCTGAAATCATAGTAATCACTGTGTGATCTAATGAGGCTTATGGCAAATGCGCAAAATCATAAGTTCTTCACAGTGACATATGGGGACGAGAATTTGTGAACATCGGATATTCAAGAATATTCGAGTTCGTTCAAATATTCAAAATTTTCTAATATGTGGTTATCGAATCGAATATGAATATTATAAATGCAATATTCGCCGAGTATTCAAAACTTTCGAATAATCGCACATTCCTATTTACACTATAATTTAGGGCTAAGTAATGCACATACTTCCGTATCCAGCATCTACACTTCGTGTCAGATCAGCATAATTTTGACTCGCACATTTCATCACAGCCACAATCAGCTTTAGTGATCACATTTGCTCCGACATGACAAGAAATCACTCATAGCAGTCATTCGTACAATGGATACCACAGATGACAGTTAATATATTCAGCTAAAAGTGCAAATCGCCCATCATGAATGCCCTCGAACAATAATTGCACTTTGTTAGTTCCTTGAGCTGTAAAAATGTACCTGGGCCATATGACTATAAATGCACGGTAATTGACATGCAAGCACACACTATTTAGGTTAAGGTTACACCTACACCATCAAGGTCACAGATGCCCATTTGTGCAGCACATCCGGCAAAATATCCACAGAAGTTTTCTATAGTACCGTAACTGTAATGCATGAAATAAATTGACACCTTTACACAATAATATGAAACAGAGCACGTTGTCACCTGCTCTGGGGGCAAACGGAATGTGACAAGTGATGCCAAATTTCGCTGCGGCATCATATAATGGCAAAGATTCAGTGCAAGCACCTTAATAGTCAGTCGAAAAATCTGTCGTCCTGAAGTGCTTTCACAAAATTGTTCAGCAGAGAAGCTTATCAGAATACGTATATGTATCGTGCTGTCTATGTTTACACAAGTTCAGGTTCAAAATATTTCTTACAAGCATAATCCACCACATGATGAGTGTGGTCTTTTTTTTTTTCATATTGCACGAACACAACTGTTTCAGATAATCATCACTAGCTGGCTCACAATACAGCAATGACTTCTTCCTTGCAAGACTTGTATCTTGTATGTTACAGTACTAATACGATTGCAAAACAAAGTTCTTTACTCAGTATTACTTAGCAGCCTAATATAACGTGGACTCTCATTAAACGAAACCTGATGGGATAAAAAAATTTTGTTCCATTTGACAGGAGTTCCATTACTGAGAGATACACATAGGTACAGAATACAAGTATGAAATCAATTTTGTCCAAAGTAGTTGTTCGATTTAAGCAGCAGTTCCATTTATGAAATTTAGATTTACTGAGAGTCAAATGTATAGAAATAAAATCATTTGCATGATGGCTAAGTTCTTCCTGCAGCAAGCAGTCAGCAAGAAAGACAACACTGCATGCAATTAAGAGAGCAATGTTCCACAAAGCTGTATGCAAGCATTCCTTTCTATAACCAATAAAGCAGTCTTCTTGTATTCACGACAGTGTGCAGACATTTTCTACCAAACACTTAATACATAGTGTCAGAAGTGAGACACCACCACGACTGAACTACGCCCACCCGAGCCACTCGAACTGGGCGACAAAGCAGCGGAATTCTAGAAGATATTCAAGCAATGCATCCAGCTGCACCTCGTAGCAATGAAGCCCATTAGGCCTCCCAATAAGGAGCAGAAAGCTGCAATTTTTTTGCACGTTGCAGGTCAAGAAGCAGTTGATATGTTCAATACCCTGAACCTGACACCTGAGAAAGCTAGAGGCTACGATACTTTAGTTAAAACATTTAAAGCTTACAGCTTTTCCAAGTGCAATAAAACTTACGAATGCTACGTGTTATGCTCGAGTCATTGGGAACATGGAGCCATTCGAACAGTTCTTTCGACACTTGCAGCTAAAATCAAGAATGTGCAACTTCGGTGATTTACTAGACTCTATGCTGAAGGACCGAATTGTGTATGGAATATCTCATGCTTCCCTATGTGAAAAACTTTAAGACAAAAAGGACCTGACAATTGTCACAGCACTAAAATACTGCAAAGCTGAAGAGCTTGCTGAATCACAAAATAAGGCATGGGCTGATGAAAACAAGACTGAACCCGTCTCAAGAACACCAGCTTAAAAAAGGCTATAGAAAAGTGCCAGTACTGAAATTTGTCGCATATGCCAAGAAAGTGTCCGTTGTACGGCAAAATAGACAAAAACTGCATGAAGCCTAATCACTTCACCACCTTCTGTACTCACAAACGAGCAGCTGTTGATAACATGGTAGAAGAAACCGACAGCGACTGCGACTTCGATGTTCTGGAGATCAGGATGACAGAAAGAAAGCATGACCATGAAAGTCATGATTGGACTACAGTTCAACCTGGATATAACAAAATTGACAAAATCCCAGAAATATTCGTAATAAACAGGACTTCGTTATATGCAGGTTCAGTACGAAAATTCGAAAAATAAATCACAAGCTGAACAAAAGAGGAAATGAAGGCAGAGCTAACCCAAAAACACTAACTTAGCGGTAAAAAAGTGCATTATTATTGCAATAACAATTATATGGACACCCTCGGCAGGTTTTTGATATCGCCGCCCTGTTCTGTAACAAGTCCAAATTGATAACATGCCCCTGTGCGTCGCAAATTTTACAGGCGAGTAAATGCGCGCTAGCGCTACTGAAGCAGTGATCAAATGAGCCGGCCCATCTCTATCATTTGGAAGGCACATGCAATAACAGACCCCCTTCACCTCCCACCCCCCGCGTGTTAGAACTGCCATTGCATGATGCTCAAACAGAGTATAAAAAAACGCGGGATGGGGGGTCGCTTGAGTAGCAATGGTGAACTCGATGACATGAACATCATCGAGAAAAAGGGAAAACCGTCAGACTGGGTAAGTCCCTTGCTTATCGTGAGAAAAATAAAATGGAGACATAAAGAGTTTGTATGGACCCGCAAGCAATCAGCAGGGCAGTGAAAAAAGAACTCTTTCAATTGCCATTTCGGGAATAAATTGAGGGCGAGCTAGTGCAAGCGAAGCATTTCAGCAGATGTGATGTACACAACGATTTAACTCAAATTCCCCTAGATAAAAAAGACTTCAGAAATCTACACATTCAGTTCCCTGTTTGGACGTTATTGGTATCTCAGGTTGCTGCTCAGTATTGCATCAGCACCCGAAGTATTCCATCATACCATGAGCCAGATATTTGACCTCCCAGGAATGCTTGTGTACATCGACGATGTGCTTGTGTGGCATTCCATCAAAAAAAGAGCCGGATGAGTGCCTGCACAATTTGCTAGTGAGGGCACGAGTTGAGGGCCTTACCCTGAATGCAAAAAACGTATATTTTTGGACAAACTGGAATACCTTTCTCTAATACAATTATCTATTAATATATTGAACCTAATCCCGACCCGATAAAGTGTATCTTAAACTAAGCTGCGCCAAAGACCAAGAAAGACGTTCAGTGTTTCCTTCGAGCTGTGAACTATTTTGGGAAGTACTTGGCGCTGTTGTCAGACCACACTAAGGCCTTTCGCAGCTTGGTAAAGAACGATACAGTTTTTGAGTGAACACAAGTTCACAAGCCTGAATGGGAGCAGCTCAAATTGATGCTGATTAAAGCGCTCATTTTGGATGTTTTTATTAACAAACTTTCCACGAAATTTTCAATGAAAGTGTCTGCGTTTGTACTCGGAGCGATCCTTTTTTAACAACACAGACGTGATTGGCGTCCTGTAGGCTACGCATCGTGAGTGCTCACAGAAACATGGTGACGGTACACTCAAATGTAAAAGGAGGCATTGGGCATAACATTTGGCTGTGAAAAGTTTAATGATTATGTTATTAGAAAACATGCTGCTGTTAAAACTTATCACAGTCCATTATTAACAATTTCAAAAAAAGAATGATGTGACATACCACCACGTATTCAGTGCCTGTTTCTTCAGCTGCTGAAATATCAATATGATTTGCAGTATGCTCCAGGCAGCAAGTTAGTTGTGGCTGATACCTTGTCAAGAATCCTGTCACAGAAACTCCCAGACAAAGGCACAACAGATGATGCTCATGTTGTGGGTGCCCTTACAGCAAGCATGGGCAGAGCCACCCTTTCCATTCTGCAGGCAGCAACAGCCAGTGATGCAATGCTGCAAGATGTGATCTCGAGCTTACAGTACTCAATTCCTGTAGAGCATCATCTAAAGCCCTTCACAGCAGAACTTTCGGTAGTCAACAGAATACGCCTAAAGGGAACTAAAGATGTACCTGTAAGTATGCGCCTGGAGATGCTGCAACAAGAGCACCAAGAGCATCTAGGTTTTTAGAAAAATGCAAACTGAGTGCTCGTAAATTGATGCACTGGCCAAGAATGGCAGCAGATATTGTCCATCTTATTGACAGATGTGGTGTCTGCAAGAAGCTTTCTAGTCAGCAACCTCACGAACCTCTTCTCCAGTGCATGATACCCGACTTGGCATGGGCTAGAGTTGGTATAGAACTCTTTAAACACACTAAAAATTATTTTTTGAGTGTCTATGACACCAAGTCTAATTTTCCTGAAGCGGGACATCTATAAGAGACCTCAGCAGCAGCTCTCAATCAGAAACTGCGTGAAATCTTTGCAAGACACCAATTACCACAAGAAGTTTGCAGTGGTGGCGGGCATCAGTTTGCGTCAAAAGAGTCTAAAGATTTCGTGGCTCGATATGGCTTCAAGCATACAATTTCAAGTCCGCATTTTCACATATCTTAAGGAATCGCTGAGAAGGGCGTGCAAGTGGAAGCAAATTCTGGACAAGACGGACAGCAGTAAAGAGGGTTTCTATTTGGGCCTTCTGAACTACAAAGGTGTGCTCTCTTGAGGATGGCTGGCCGCCAGCAGAACTGCTAATGGGACGAAGCCTCAGAATGCTGCTTCCACATTATTTGATGACACCCCGATGGCTCTTGCAAAAACATGCTCAAGGAAAGACCACAAGAAGATAACTAGCTCTACTACACAAGAGAGACGTCGTCTGCGTTCTGAACAGTGGTAGATTGGAAATAAAAGCACGAGTTCAAGATGTCGTGGCACCAGGGTTGTACACCATTTTGACAAAATATGGTCAGGTGTTTGTAGAAATAGATAGGACCTCCACAAAATGCCTTACACATACTTTTCCATTACAATGCTGACAAGAATGACAACACCTCCGATTCATCTACAGGTGCCATCATACCTCAGAGACCACAACTTCTGCAGGCTACACAGGACTGATCAGCGAATGACCCATCAGGCTCACCGTACACCGACAATTTATGCTGGTGATCTACCAGACCCTGAAGACCACCACTTCGCAGATTCCAGCAGAGTTAAACAGCCTAGGAAAGTCGACTGTTACTGATTTGCATTTAGTGTTTTCTGTGTGTTCTGTGCTTTTGGTGTGTTTCGCTTCCAAAGAAAGAAGGATGCAGCGGGCAGTCCACAAAACAACAGCGCGCAATCAAGAGAGCAATACCTGACAATGCTGTACACTGACTTCTATTAAACCAAACTATCTTAAATGAAATTGTTGCTTCAATGAAACAACTGCCACTAATATGTTTGGCTTCGTACTTGAATGTTGTGCCCCTGTTTTCTCTAAGTAAACGAAACTCCTCTTAAGAAAAACACATTTTCTTGGTCCCTTCAGGTTTCATTTAAAAGTACTAGCAAACATTACACATGATTACCATGACATATGCAGTTTTTAGAAGCAGTGAAATGTCTATTTCGGAGCAGAAGAATCTTGCTTGAAAGCAGTTAACGGCATTTAATATGTCGTCCTGCGAGCTTGAAAATACAAATTTTTAGCAACCTGGGGGCACCAGTGCATATTTTGATTGGTTTCATACACATAACACTAAAACAAATTTTGAAGGAAGTTTTTAAAAAGATTATCACTAGGTATGAACTGCACTACCTTTTTACATACCACATGACCTATCTGGCCCTCATAACAAACATGTGAAATAACATTTAATAAACAAAGATTCTGTTGAAAACTAGATTCCCCAGAAATAATAAAAAAAAATAAAACTCATCACACTCAAAAATAAATTCAAAAATTGTGATTGCACAAGAATCTTAGATAACAGTGGTCCTTCGCTTAAGGACAAGCCTGACATGATAGCCTCAAGAGCTTTTAAGAGACAACAAAAGCACGCTGCACTGCCGTTCGCGGCCACCTCGTGCGGGATCCCCTTCAAGATTGCAGCATAAGAGCCAAGAAACCTCGCCGCGCCAACTATCTCGTAAAGTGCGTGTGTATGACACTAAGTGATAAACGAATGACACTGATAACGTCTCTTCATGCAAGCAGCCACGCGTTATTAATAGGTACACGTTGACTAGTTCTATTTTTTTCATCGTAAGTCACCACCGTCGATGTAGAACTCCCGATGATATTTTGATTTAAAATTGCCGCTCAGCAACTCGCATAAAGTGCTCGTGCAGCGCAGATAAGAAATTCGTGTCTACACAAATGAACCGCCAAACGTACAGAGGCCGGTTTTATTGTATAAGAAAAAAAAAACGAAGTCACACTGCCGCCGACCGAAACACCAATTGAGCTTAGCCACCCCGCCGCGGTGGTCTAGTGGCTAAGGTACTCGGCTGCTGACCCGCAGGTCGCGGGTTCAAATCCCGGCTGCGGCGGCTGCATTTCCGATGGAGGTGGAAATGTCGAGGCCCGTGTGCTCAGATTTGGGTGCACGTTAAAGAACCCCAGGTGGTCAAAATTTCCGGAGCCCTCCACTACGGCGTCTCTCATAATCATATGGTGGTTTTGGGACGTTAAACCCCACAAATAAATCAATCAATCAATTGAGCTTAACCTAAAAGCATAGCCCAAAGCCGGCACACATGCAGCGACACCTCCTAAAGCGCTCGTTGAGAGTTCTTATTACGGAGGTGACAGTAATACTAACACTAACACTTAAAACGGAGGTGACAGTAACACTAGAACACACAGTCCAGCTAGTAGAAGCAGCATGCTCAATGCACGGCAGCAGAGTTTTGCGGGGTCACGTATATTTACAACAGTTTAAAGGAGGTTATGACGGCACCATGAGAGCTCTTCTCACCAGAAAAATGCAAAGTAAAAAAATGCAATTGGGTGCATATTATAACAGAACCTGGCCTTTTTTCCCACTGAACCTGAAGTTGCCATCAAAATTCTAGGTTTCGACGCTGTTTCAGAGCACTTCGGTGCAATTTTCGTATTTTTAAGCTTTTAGAGCAGCTTGGTGCAAGAAAACAGAGATGTATCAAAAATACACAATATTCACAGCTGCTTCACTCCTGTTACCAGTGTAATGCCACAACCACTAAGCTATCAAAGTGGGTATAACATGTATTGAGAAAATCGGAGATAGAATAGGCCTTTTAACAAGTTATCTACCTTGCCTTCATGGTAAAAAAAAAATTGCCCCACCTCTCTGAAGAGAATCGTGAAGAAATGTGAATGCATTTATTGTGCCGAGATTACACGATGTAGTCATTTCAATGGCGTAAATTATTGACAAGATGAGAATTTGTAGCGTAAACATTTATTTACACATTCATCAGCCAGCAAAAGGTCGAGAGTGAGGTGCGTGCTTCACTCCATTTCCATATAAGTACAAGTGAGCGGACAGGAGAGTGTGGCACAGGGAGGAGAGAGAGCGAACGGCGAGAGAAGGAGCGGCAAAGCACGGCACCTATCCTCTCCTACACTCTCTTGCACCACATTCTGTGGTTGCATCCATGCAGCTGGAGAGGGAGTGAGAGCAAAGAGATAACACCTGCCCGCGTGCAGACACAGACAGACGCCTGACATGACCCGACCAAAAAATGCATTCGCATTTAAAAGACTGAAATGACATATTTTACCCAAGTTCTATCTTTCTGAGCAGCCCAATCATACTGACAATTTTATGGGCCTCTTCATGCCTCAAAAAGTCACCTGACTGAATGTGTAAAGAAAGTGCAGTCACGCAAAAGATGCGACAAAATGGTGTGCCTTTGATGAATAGGGGATATAGTAATGATACTGTATTTGAATGTTTGCTATACAATAGGACTGCTTGGTTGCTCAGCCCAAATGCCAGGCTTATTTGCCTGACTATCTGCCATTTGAACACTATTCAAAAAGACCACTTGTTCGCATAGCCAAAATGCCAGGTACCTTCTTTTTAAAATCCAGGGACCATTCCTGGTGTCTCTCTAGAGATGCAAGTTTGAATGGTTTGGGTTCCGTTACGGGCGCTGAGACGTTTCGCAGCCGGAACGCTCGGCTGCTATCAGGGGCCGGCTTGGCTTTGAATTGAGTAGGCTGAGACTGTTAGAAAAAATAAACATAGATAAACCTGGTAGCAGAAACAGAAGTTTACAATCGGTAGAACATCCCAAGTGTTAAAACTTGCAAAATATTCCATGAAATAAAAATATTATTAGTGCTCCTATCCTACTGTATAAACAGTCCTGAAACTTATGAAGGTATGTATACAATTATAATTTTATATGTATGTAAATAACTTTTGCACTTCCAAAGGTTATATTTCCAGCATTATTCGACAAGGACTATCTGCTGAAAATATATGTTTCAATTTTTTTAACATTTACTTTGTACAAAGCTGCATTATTCTTCTAACTTTTTTCTTTTTGTTGCATTTCTTTGTTTTGATAATTTTTGATAATATTCAAAAACAAATTGGTTGCTTGAAATTAATACTATTGGAAAAACCAATTATTATTGAAATCACAAACGTGTTGGTATGCATCTAAATCGCACACCGGCCTGAAGGATTTTCACTTCTATAAAAAAATACTGCCGCCGTGGCTGGGATTCGATCCCGTGATGTACGGTTGAGCAGTTGAGTACTATAACCACCAGACCACCATGGTGTGTACAAATAAAAATGCTTATTTGAGTCTATGGTTTTATAGCACACAAAAAACACAGTCAGAGAAAGACATGACACACACAGGCACTACTTGTGAATGCAAAAGTAGCGTTTTCTGCTCTCGGAGAATTGCAGAGTTTGTGCAGGCTAACTAGAGCTGCCTCTTCAGAGACACAGGAATGAGAAACGAAGATTAAAAAAGTTTAAAATAGATTTATAGAGGGTAATAGAGTGGTTAGAGAGTTATAGAGTGGTTTATAAAGCTGGAAGCTAAGCAGGGAGGGATGGCACGGGCAAAGAAAATACGTCACACGCGCTTCATGACCTTGAGCAGGTTTTCACTCTTTTTTTTCTTCATATACATGTTTTTTTAGTGCGATGGCGCACTCACGCGTGGACAAGTCACGGCCTCTCGTGGTGATCATTGTAACGACCTGCTGCGCCATCCTCAAATCAGCCAATGGGTAATACAACGGCTGTGATGAGTGATTTTTGAGCTTCTTCCATCATTTGTTAAGAGAAGAGAAAGCAATTTTTAACTGACTTTGGGAATTTATTGTGAATTCCAAGCTACGTGCAGTGCTATAATATATGCCTCGCATGTTCTTGGGAGCCTCTACTACAAATCCGGAGCATTTTTCGAGCATGCTTAAAACGTTTGCAGGGCCCCTTTAAAAAACACCTCTACAACATGAAGGAAAAAAGCGGTGGGTTCCACGAAGCCCATTGCAGGCATCGCAAAAATTAACGTTCAAGTGACAATGTTCATGCCATGTTTATGCCATTTTACATGACTGATAAACTATCAGTACTAGCAGAGGTTAGCTGACCCATGAAATAATCGAGGTTTAAATGGTCGATAGCTAGAAGAATTGTCGATTGCCCTTTCCTGTAAGAAGTTGGCCTATCCACATAAAGATAAATGAATTCGCAAAGTGCTTGCAACCATGATGGTTGAAAAGCAATTTTGCATATATATGTGGTTCTGTGCTTTTTCGTGCACTATAAAATTACTGTATGACATAACAACATGCCAAAAACTTTTGCTACTAAGCTTAATCAGGTTTGTACTGGTTCCTTCCTACCAGTTCACCAACCAAAACTTAACGAAATGACTTCCTTTTTTCTTTTTACTCTCTACAGGCCCAAGGGCACACGCAAAATCACACAGATGCATAAAAATGAAGCTGGAAAATTAACTGTCCCACTGGCATTAAAAGAAAAATAACATCCCATGAAATAAGAAAAGTTAACATAAAATAAATGTTCATCTCAATAAATCAAAAAGGCAGGCCCATACCTCTTCATTCTTTGATGAACTGTTGGTTTTAGTTGTCTTCTCATTTTCTTTATTTCTTTTCTTCCCTGGGGGCAATGGTTTCTGTTCATTATAACAGGTCCTTCGTGCTAAATAGAAGAGATAGAAACAAATGTCAATGAAATAGTTTAATTGAAGCAGTTTGCATGATTGCCTTAAATAAAAATGCACACATCAATAATCGGAAGCTATTGCTGAAGTTCCAAAAGCTGAGCTTTATCGTAATAAAACTGCGTAAGATGTGAACATGCATGTCACACCAGAGACTGCCATAAATGCACACAATCATATTGGGTAAAAGAAGTGAAAACAAATTTATATTAAATGTAACTCTAAATGGGGTGTTTACAGGAGCCAGAAAAGTCTCCTGTCAATATTATTCACACATTACCAACTCTGCCTATACATTATGAAATGCTAAACTTAAGATGTGCTTTGTAACTTTTGCTGATGCAGAATGATTCAGCCAAGCTGTTTACAAAGACATGCACCTACACTGAAAATATGCCATGTCAAGTCACAGTCTACATCGTTGTCCACTTTTGCTATAGCACACACCATAAAATACAAGTGAATAAATGTTTGTGAAGCAGACCTAGAGCATGTGCCAGGGCATAAATTCTCTGCTTTGATAAGAGACAGCATGTGCCTAGAATGCATACGCTGGTACAAAGAGATGTACTGGTGAAAATTAAGGTATAAATTTCGCTGCGTAAGCAGCGTGCCATGTCCCTCACACAGATCCCGCACTGTGTTGTGATATGGCACACTGCGCTGAAAGAACTCAAGAAGGGTGAAAGAAATGCAAAGTGCATTTCAAAGATGTAAGGAATGTGGAGGAGAAATCAGTGAGGCTCAAAGACGATCCCTTTCCCAGAGTTCTTTGTATCACAATCTCTCTCCCTCCTTATCACACAAGCACAATGCATGCACACACACACACACACACACACACACACACACACACACACACACACACACACACACACACACACACACACACTACCTTTAGGGTTGTTGCACCTCTTCCCCTAACCCCTTTTCTGAATGAAACCCCGCCTATGCCCCCTAGTGCTCTAACAGCATTCATGCTCTGTTTACCTTCTGGAGTTGAGAAAAAATGATTCTTTACAGGTCTTTGTCCAGCTTTACATTGAACCACTCGCATATCTGATTTTAAAGGGGCCCTGCAGCACTTCTTCAGCATGGTCAGAAAATGCTGCTGATCGGTAGTCGAGGCTCCTAAGTACAGGCAAGTCAAACATAGTACAACACCCAGCCTGAAATTCACAATTAATTTTCAAACTAAGCTAGAAATCGCTCCCTTTTCTCTCTACAAATAATGCCATATACCCAAATGACCATGTCATATACCAGAATTCACAGCCAATGGCTGATTTGAGCATTGTAACCTGCACAATTGCCATAGCTGCTGCAAAATTCTACCACGTGCCTGTGCACAAGCTCGTGATCACACTGACAGTAGGCCTTCTTGAAGAGCAGTATGCTCATGAATGAAAACCTGCAGGTCTCGCATCAAACTTGCCAGTGCACTCACAAGCACAGTGCAATGAACCAGATCAACGTGATGGAATAACATCACCTTTTCGTCACCTGCACACGAATAGGGATAGGCACTTAATAGAACACGGCTGAAAAATAATTATTATTTATTAGGAAAAATGCCCTTTCTGGATTTCAGCACTGAACAGTGTTAGATATAGCAGATGTACCGCTGTGAGGGAATTCAATATACATAAGCATTCGTCCCATACTTTGGCTTGGGAAATTCAAGTGTATTTCTCAACCGTTCAATATATCCAATAATTTGATATATATCAGTTTGGTATATTCGAATTCAACTACATTCAAAAGACTAAATATAAAGAATGTATCAAGCAGTACTCTAGACTAGCACTTTGAATTTAAAAAATAATAACAATATTATAAATAAATTTTCGAAAGAGTACACTGTGTTGCCTTTATTCCTGATATATTGTAGCCAAAAGTTGGTGTACAACTCGCAAGTGGCATTTTGCTCACACGCAAAGAGGGACAGCAAGGTGTGATAGTGATGTTCAAGCTCCTTTAAAATAAAGATTCTGGGTATACCCGAGCTAGTGTGCAAGCATAACCTAAATATAGATATTTACAACACAGTGCTCTCAATTTGTTTACAGCACCCATAAAGGCCCTTGGGTAAAGTAAAGTGTAACTTTATGGGCTCAGTTTGTTTGTTAACCACAATATTAATGAGAACCAATAGACAATAAGGCAAGGGAAAGTATAGGGGAGTTCCCCCATCCATCCACTCTATAGGGTATACATGCGCACTTATCATGGTGAGTGTGGAACACTCTTTTTGTCCTTTTTGCTTGTTTGGCACAACATAATATGTGATCTTATTACTAGGTGACAGGTGACCAATTATCCTTCGCATACCACCTCAAAGCATCAAGTCTGCCAGAACGAGACCCTGGCTATGAATGAAGGGAAGAGTAAATTTAAGGGCTCATTTTATTTATAGGCTAACAAAGAAAACAAGCCTTTAATGTTGCACTTTCCTTCATTCATAGTGAAGGTCTCATTTTCTGGCAGACTGCCTTACGTTCAACTCTCACATAGGCTTGAAAAGGTGGGAGCAGATCATAGCATTGAAATGGTTTTTGCTGCCAAGAATAAGGTCGGCAATGTTTGCGCGGCGGTGCGGAATCTTGTTGAAAACTCTCTGTTGACGAGGAATGCATGCTCCATTAAGCACAAAAATATGTTTGTAGAGTGTGCAGTAGGAGTTGTGTACTGCATACTCTTCCGTGCAGATGCGGTTATATTGGCCAGACGGGGCGATGTGTCAACTCTAGACTGAGGGAGCACCGAAATTCCCTTCGGGGTATCACACATTCAGCACACTTGACCATGCACTGCTGGGTCTGTGGATGCACTCCAGATTGTTCGAGAACGAAGCTCCTTCACCACCACTGCGACAAGCTGACAAGGGAAATTTTTGAAGCTTACAGAATTCAAAAGGCAGGCAAAAAACTGCGTCAGTGAACTTTCAATTGCTCTCCATAATAAAGAATTATCATTTTTAGATTATTGCCACTAACGTTGATAGGGCAAGGTGCCTCGTGTTTACAGCAGTTGTTTTATTTTGTTTAGTTTTCTCGCAATGCAAGAGCATGTGCGAATAACTATATATATATATAATGTTTCTTCATTAAATCTTTCTGTTGAAGGTCAGCGCTTGTCCTGTGTCCTCTGTAATCGTTTTTCGCGCTGTATACCTTGAATAATGAATCATTACCAACTTGCCCAATTTTCAACACTACCCAAGATCACGTATTACGCTATGCCAAACAGGCAAGAAAGAAAAACAGCGTTCCTCACTTTCTTTATATCAGGGGGCGCTGAGTGACGCTTCCACATTTAAATGCTCATACATATACGCTACAAAGTGGACGGGGGATGATCAACACCGTAGCTCAGTGGTAGAGCATTGGACACGTTATTCAAAGGTTGCAGGTTCAGATCCCACTGTTGGCAAGATATTTTTTGTCTACTTTTGTTTCTTCCTATTTGCACTACAATTAGGTTCAAACCCCTTTATAAGAGACACTGATATAAGAGACAAGTGGGTATAAGATATTTTAGTATGCCAACAGTAAAATACGAGGGATAGCAAAATGCATACAAGGTACCCTGCTTATAAGAGACATCTCGTATAAAAGACAAGCATTGCTGCCTGGAGTGCGAGAAACGAAGAAGAAGACCTGGACCCGATCGTCTGGCTACATCCAAGGTGAACGGAACAACTGAACGAGCCAGTGCCCGCGACTCGTGCCCGCCGCCCCTTTTTCTTCCTTTGTTAGCAACATGGAGCATGCTTCTTATAAAGGCGTTTAACTGTAGTTCTAATAACATCTCTTACATTTTCCCTGGCATTATTGACTGTTTGTTCTCATTAATATTGTGCAAGAGTGGTAGATGACACAAGTACAGGGGAGAGGGGCATGACACACACACACACACACACACACACACACACACATAAATACATCAGCAACTGAAATACAACTGTTAATAAATGTTTTGAGGAAATCAGAGAAGACTGCATTGAGTAGTAGCAAGGCACCTTCACTGTGAATTACATCAGAGGAATCGGGTAAATCGGAGTCGACATTTGGCCATCAATAAAACCGGTGGAGTAAACAGGTGATCGAAGTAGGGGTATAGCTCTTTTTTCCAACCAGAAACAACATGCTGGTTGACGCCCTAAAATAGAGAAACAACAACTGAGGGGGAGGGGGAAGTAGAGAATTCCCGGTAACCCTGCCAAATGTTCTCATTCTCCTCTGTCATAATCTTATTGTTTATTGTATCCTGGGCAGCCAGTATTGTTACATTTAACACACTGCATGACACTATGCATATGATGTGCCTTCAGAATCGAGTAGTTTGCACATGTGAGAATGTTGATATCAGCCACCATTTCATAAGCAGTAGTTGTGGCAAACAAGTTTAGTTTCGATTCTGCACTCATTAATGGCCATCATTCGCAAATTCCCAATTCTAATTATGGTCACGTCAATAACAACCACATAATTTCATCCACAATGGTTGTGGCAGGTAGCAGACGCACATTTAAAAAAAAAGAAGGCATACTAGGAGCCTCTACATCCTACAACAATCATGATTATTTGGCTCGCTAGCAAGCATTTCATTTCTTATAAACACTTTTCAGACATGTTTCCCATCAAGAAGGTTATGTCCCACTGATATCGTTCATGACCTTGAAGTATACCAGGCACAAAAAAAGAATACGAGATAGAGGATGAATATTGTTGTGGGAAGGTAATGCATTCCATATACACCCTTTGTTTTAAATAGCGTATAATTTTGTTTTGACTCAATAGAACGCATGTACAGTGTTTGAACACGGCAGAACCCGTAGAAGACTGACATATTAAACCATGTCCGCTCACACCGAAATTGCAGTCTACATGGCTATATATGAATGAAAGATCTGCAGCTGACTAGGTTGTAGGCAGAAAAATAAGCAGCAAGGAAAAACAGGTATGTCTCAAATGATCACACAGGCCTAGAGTACGAACCACAGTGCAATGGGAGTCTCGATGCCTCTAAATCTTTGAGTATTGATGAGTCACTAATTGACGAGTATTTTCAGCATTTGCAGCTCTACACAAAGTAAACACAAAGACAATGATACCTATAGCTTGGCTTAGCTCAGACTACTGCGATTCTGGTAGCCCCTGCGATGCCACTTCTGATACAAGTAGTGCTTGAAGGGTCTGTGTAGTTTTTGAAAGCTGGAGCGTTGGTGTAGATTAAGTGCAGATTTGCCATATCTTGAATAAATGTAACAGGCTGCTGCAGGCTTTGCCTTTCGGTGCAGTTGGGTGCAAATGGGGTAGTGTCAGCATTGGAATAATTTCACACTATGCCTTCACGTTCCTCTGAATAGTTTCTTATTGGCACACCCTCTCACAAAACTACAACCCCAGGAAAAAGCGCAGTACCCCATATTTTTGAAAAGTTCCTAGAGGCAATCAAGGATAAGAATCTCATTCACGACTCCATGCTTGGTGGCATAATACCAAATCAGCATGCCATTGTGGCTGCTGCCTAGAGAAGCATTAAACAATACACCAAGAAGTCTTCACAATTTTTTTCTTCCTGGTGAAATTCCAAAACAGTTTGTTTTCGAAGTCAATTTATATGTACATCATGTTATAGGATGAAGTGTAATTGGTGTCCTCTTAATGTTCTACAGAAACTTCCATCTTCCCCTTCATGCTTTACTCAAGCACGAAGGGGAAGATTACCAGTAAAACTGCACTAGGCTTGTATGAATAGTAAAATTTAAGTTCGAAGCAAATTCGAGGGGAATGACGTGGTTAAATAATTTTCAAGCAATTTCGAATACTATATCTCACATATTGAAACAAAAATGTGCATAGTTGTCATGACCCAACAAACGTGCACTATATATATATATATATATATATATATATTAATTGAAACAATGCATCAGCAAACGTCATTCGTTTTGGTACAAAGGAAGTGGAAGCAACTCTGAATCGTAGCAGATTTTGACTTTTCGTAGAATGCAAGTGATAACCTGTAAAATATGTTATGTTTTAACTATTCTAAGAGCATAATATAGTCATCATCATTACCAGCCTGTCTACGCCCACTGCAGGGCGAAAGCCTCTCCCATGATCCACCAGTCAACCCGATCTCGTGTTTTCTGCATATATGCCAGTGTAAAAAGCTTTTAAATGGTGAATCGATGTGAAGCTAACATGTCCATTTGACCTTCAGGTGGAGCTTCATGACAGTGCGGATTTACTTCGGATAGGTAAACTCGCAGTGTAGCACCTCTCCACTGCAGTGAAACCACCTTTACAAGAAGTGACATGCGGATTAGTTATATTTATTCATTTCAATCTGAAATGTTTAATAAATTAAATTCGAATTGAAGTGCTTGGACATTCGCACAAGCCCAAAAAACACCATTAGTTCAGGATGACACCATGCTGGGAAACAACATTCTGTGGCTATGAAGGCACAGCCACAAGGTCAAAGTATGCATGTCATAAAAGCACTCAATACAGCCCCTAATTTAAACCATAACTTTATCACATTATAAATGCAACAATGCAATTTGATTTTTTTAAATGAGCAGTAGTAAGACATTCTTTTTAATACAACATTGTTTTATGCCGGGCTCCAGCAAGAACTTACTGCATCACAAAGAAAACATGTGCAACATGTGCATATTCAGGAATAGGCAACAGACAAAATTATATTAACACATTACCATGGTGCAGGCCCGTAACTAGGGGGGGGGGGTTGAGGGGGTTCTGACACACCCCCCCCCCCCGAAATTTTTTTGATGCTTTAACTTTTCGGGTGATACTAAAATATTTACACGCCTTCACAGCGACCACCAGCTGCCAAAGTTATACTGCAACTTTCCTGGCATTGCATCCCTCTTCTTCCTTTCTTCAAACCTACCCTTTTACCAGAACACCTCAGCGCTCCCTCCCCCGGACGCGCACCTGCCCTATTTGTACAGCTCTGCACTTCGCCCTCGCATTCCTTCGAGTCTTTTTTTTTTTCGTCTTTCGCACCGTAGCAGCTCCTTTATTGATTCCAGATGCTTTCCTTGTGCATTGCCGCTGGAGAAGTTATCCGTCTGTGCGAACCGCACGTGTCGGCTTTGGGTTCCTACGAAAAGCGCGTCTACTTCTGTGAAGGTAAACAGTTCGACAGCAACGGCAACACCAACACGACGTGCGCAAATTTGCCAGGGAACGAAACCCCTAAGCGGAAAAACTCAGCGGCGCATACCGAGGACGCAGGCTGCAGGGCAAACTTTTCTCAAACTGTAGTCCTCGCCACCGAAACGAATCATCGAAGATTACATCTACTGAAAGACTGGCATATCCGAGCAACTTCGAACAACCTTAACCACACGCAAGGAAATCTACCTCTTTTGTACACAGAAGGTATATGCGCCTCCCTACAAAGCGCACAAAGCGAGGATACAGCAGGCACACAATCCGGCACCAGCGGTCAACTTTCACAGGAGAAAAAAAAACGCCGCCAAGCTGGGCTGCGCGCGGGATTACAGAGGCTGACGTCACAGCCTACAAAGTGCATTTTTGGGGGGTCACGGCTATTTGATCAACGCAGCCCAGAGAGAATTATGCAGGCACCCAGGGAGCCGTCTGTGAAAAGGCGACTTTTTCACAGGAACGGAGCAACACCTCCTTTCTGGACTGTACCACGGGAGTGCAAATTTCTCGGCAGTGCATTCTTGGGGGTTCACGTATATTAAGGGGAGTATGCAGTGCCCATGGAGTCTTCTGTGAAAAGGTCTTCAAGTAGCGTTAATCCAGTTTGCTGCAGCTGGAGTACAATAATGGGCCTGCATGCACAACAGCTGTAGCAGCGTTCAGAAAACACATGCGCCACGCGGGAGCCGGCGCGTTCATCACACTTCTACATTCTAGCCACTGTAAAGTGGATAAGAGAGGAAGAAAACATCGCCCGCCGTTCACG
Organism: Rhipicephalus annulatus; assembly: GCA_013436015.1. NCBI lineage: Eukaryota > Metazoa > Arthropoda > Arachnida > Ixodida > Ixodidae > Rhipicephalus > Rhipicephalus annulatus. The sequence continues at coordinate 617,058 of WOVY01014708.1, read as the reverse complement.
CCAGGCAGTCGAAGCAGTCGCAAACGTCTTTTTGGGGCCACTGGCCACTTCTGTGTGCGTGCACAGGATTGCGGAAGCAAAATGAAAAGACACTCTGCAACAACGAAGCAAAGGAGTCTTGCGTCTTACTTCAAGAAAGTTCGAACCGATGAAGCGGACGGAGAAGAACAGCCTCCTTCCAAGGATAAAACTTCGCCCTCCTCAGCACTGGTGAAAAGCCAAGCGCGTCCGAACTTCTGTAGCGACTCAGGAGAATGCACCGGTTTATATGAATCACCTGAGAACGAACACCAGCAGGACACCCATGCGCCACCGGGAAATGATGATGGCCGCAGTGCAACTCCAAGTGATCTTTGTTCTACAGTCAACGCTGGGCAAAGTGACGCTTTTACCACTGGGCAATGCCCAAGGAAGGTGAGTGGCATGGCACCTACACATTCTGGTTCGCCTCCCCTCTGTGCGACGAGTGCGAATATTTTCGACTTGGGACTGTTTGTCTCGAAAAGCAATAATGTAAATAATCCAGAGACGATGGAGAAGCTGCTGCTCAATCCGTGGACCCCTCCGGCTAACTATGATTATCCAGCCACAGGGAAAAGGAATCTGAAGTTCCAACCTCACTGGGTAGATCGTTACCCATGGCTTGTTTATTCAGAGAAGCTTCAAGGAGCATTATGCAAATGTTGCGTAGTCTTCGCAAGCGAGTGTGCAGGAAAAGGGGAGCACCAGCGCTTGGGCTGTTTTGTAACTAAGGAGTTCGCCAATTTCAAGAAAGCCATGGACGCCTTTAAGAGCCACGCATCCAGCAGTTATCACGCCATGTCAACAACGCTATCGGAAAACTTTTTAGCAGTCCGGTCCCGCTCACAGCATGACATCTTAACACAACTTGACCACGGCCTTAAAAAGCAGGCAGAAGAAAACCGCAAGAACTTGCTGCCAATAATAGAAACAATCCTTTTCTGTGGCAGGCAAGAAGTACCGCTTTGTGGCACAGACGACTCTGGTTCGATAAATATGTCTGAAGTGCTGCCATTCAAAAATGATGGAAATTTCCGCGCACTGCTTAGGATGAGAGCAAAATGTGGAGATGCCGTCTTGAGAGCTCACATGAAAACATCTCCGGCAAATGCGCTGTACACGAGCCCAAAAGTTCAAAATGAGTTGATCACCCTCTGTGGTAAAATCATACAAAGAAAGATAGTGGAAAATGTCAACTTAGGTTCGTGTTTTTCAGTTCTAGCTGACGAGGCCACTGATATATCTCGCACCGCCCACATTTCTCTATGTGTAAGGTACGTTGGACACGACACGTCGGGAGTGCCCATTCTTAAAGATTTTATATATTTCGTTCCCGTGTACGATCTCACTGGCAAGGCAGTGGCGAGCACAATCCTGAAGAGCCTTACAGGTCATGGCTTTGACCTGAACATACTTTGCGGGCAAGGATATGACGGCGCGGCATCAATGAGCGGCCACCTTAACGGTGTTCAAGCCTTCATTCGTCAAACAGCGCCCAAAGCGTTGTACGTGCATTGTAGCGCCCACTCGTTGAACCTTGCTCTGCTTCACGCATGCAAACTCCCCAGCATCCGCATCTTTTTGGGAACTGTATCCTCAACCTGTACGTTTGTGAGAGCTTCGCCACAGAGGACGAACCAACTGCGAGACAAAGTAGATTTAACACAAGAAAAAAGGAAATCAGTTCTCTCCTTTTGCCAAACTAGGTGGGTAGAGAGTCACGATGCACTTCAGCGTTTCCTTGAACTGTACGTGCCTATTGCACAATTCCTCGAATATTTGGAAGAAGAGGCCGCGTCATCTGATACTTCATCAAAAGCTTCTCAACTGCTCAATGTCATTACGAAGCCCAAGTTTGTCGTTTCGCTTCAGATCTGTAGCGACTTCTTCTCTTTGACACTGCCACTTTGCAAGTTTCTTCAAAAAATTGACTGTGACTTGGCTCAAGCGTGCGATCACGTAAAGAATGTTATAGACGTTCTTTCCACAAAAAGGGCTAGTGCGAAAACGGAATTTGATAATATTTTTCTGAAGTCGCTCTCTTTGCTGAAGATCACAAATGTTGAGATGGCCCTACCACGCATCACTGGAAGGCAGATGCAAAGAAGCAACTTACCTTCTGCTACTCCTTAAGAGTACTACCGGAGGAATGTGTATTTGCCTTTGCTGGCTGACTTCGAAAATCAATTAAGAGACCGGTTCGATGCCCATAAGAAGGTCGTGGTTGGCCTTAACATGCTGCTGCCGAAATTCTGCGCATCGGCTAGCCTTTCTGATATTCATGATGCAGTGCAGTTTTACCTTGGCGACATTCCTTCGGCTAATGTCATCGAAGCAGAGTTCACACTGTGGGTGAACAAATGCTGCCGGATCGAAGAAAAGAATCACCCAGCTTGTGCTTTACAGGCCTTAGAGATGTGCAACCACGACTTTTTTCCGAACATCCACAGCCTACTTTCTATTCTGGCGACTTTACCCGTGTCGACGTCGACCCCGGAACGAACTTTTTCCACACTGAGAAGGCTGAAGAGCTACCTTCGAAATCATATTAACAACGACAGATTGACCGGACTAGCACTGCTCAGCATCCATCGAGAACTTCAAGTGACCCCAGAACAAGTCCTCACAAAATTTTGCAAGTTGCCGAGAAGGAAAACTTCCTCGTTTAAACTTCTCTCTATGTTTCAAGAGTCTATTAAAAGCTAAACCCAGCTAGCCCAAGCTTTAACCCTTCTATCCTTTCGCAATTACGAGGAAACTATCCAGCAAGCAGAATGTGCGAACGGTAACAAGAAGATCGGAATGTCGGGCGACTTGTTTGTTTGCTTGCATACATGCTGTCACGGACTGCCATTTTTGCGACCCGGCGTAACGGCAAATTAGCAGGCGCCGCACTCCCTCGCTGACCGGTGGAACCGTTCGCTGATGAAAAGACTGGCCTTTAGTGCAGGGAAGTACTGAATGGGGTGTTCTTCTTCAAACGTTAGTCGCCGATGTTTGATCCTTTGTACCTACGGTGGCGTCGGCAGGGTCGTCAAAGGCCGCGATGCACCCCGAACTAGCTGTAGACTGCAAGACGCACCGGCTGAAACCAAGGAAACTGACCATTCCCACGGGCAAAACTGCTTGTGGACAAGCCGTATGAGAGAACCCCAACAGGTCGTCACTCTCGCTCAGTTGAGGACCCTGTCCTAATTAAAAAGGGACGTGGTCAATATATTTTTAGGGTGGATTTTCTAACAATAAAACGTGCATGATTGGACCCATGTAGAGGTCTCTTTTCCCCCAGGACGAGAATCAGAGGACACGGAGGTCGATTTAAGAGCAGGTTTTCGCCTTGCTAAGCAGTCTAGTTGCTGACCAACATGGTGTAGAAGGAGATCGAGAAGTATCCCTTAAGTAGTTGTGGCTCCGTGTCGGCTGGCCACCTAAACTTAGCCATTCGTCTAGTTGTGACGCGAAATTAACGTCTGTAATGTAGGCATCGGTACTTGAATCTCGTGTAAGCTCAACCTGCACGAGATCGGCTTCAAGCACTAGCCTCCCGGAAACACCAGCGCTGCAACACAGCCGACATCGCAGTTGTGCCAGAACTCTCTCCGACTTCTCGCATCCGATCGTCGTGGACTCAATGCTGCCGGTCATCACAGGTATCCCTTCACCTGTTTATACCTTCGGACTTTCTCATCTGTAGTTTTATTGTCGGTTAGTTTTGTGTAGTTTGTAATACTTCTCTCTTGTAAGCTGATTTATTGATTTTATATGTATTTTGTTAGTTGGTATTAAGTATTGTACTAGATTCCTCTGCAATATTTCTAGATTCCTCTGCAGTGCTGCAATATCACTAGAGTTTTGTTTTTCCCCACATACGTCTCTGATCTCTTCACTGTCTCTGCTTACGTACGGAACAACCTAACCTGCTGCCATTCCTGTCACCGAATTCGCGCTGGCGACGCTAGAGTGGCAGCTTGTAACACATACATACCGTTTTTGTACTGCGGTTACATTGTGTTACTTCATCAGGAGCCGTTGGTCGCGGTTGTCCCTGGCTTTGGTGGTGCTATTGTCCAAACTTATTTGTTGCTTTAACCAGAATTTGAGGTTGACATACCAATTTCTTTATTTGGGTACAAATAATTGAAAAGTACCATCGAATTATTACAAGTAGCCGATGTACTCGTTTTATTCACGAAAATAAGCCAGTATGAATCTTAAAAAATGGTAGCCGTTCTACACGCAACCCCCCCCCCCCCCCCCGAAAAAAATTCCTGGGTACGGCCCTGCGATGGTGAGAGATATCCCAGTGGTAAATTGGACTACACCGGATATGCTGAAATATAGAAAGATGAAAATATATACATCTGATCTGAAGATCGCTGTTAGCTTGATCATTTTTGTTGCTGCTCTGATTTGAATCTTGAGAAGAAAATTAGTACTGGCAGGACCAGAAGGGATGCAGAGCCTGTTCAGACTACCTCCACAGATGCACACATGTGGGGTAGCTCTGCTGCTATAGCTTTCGCGGCATAACTACACAGTGCTGTCCTTGAGAACAATCCCTTCACATCATTTTGCTTGCTCTTCATACCACAGAATGCATCATTTCCCTTTCCACTAACTCCTGTTGCCAAGGTATTAACAAGCAGCATGCACGCATATAAACATTTACACTGAAACGCGTGTTAAATAAGAAATTTTAAAATAGAAAAGGAAAAAACAGGCTTATGAACGTGAATGGCAGACCTGAATATTTCCACTTTGGTGTGTCTTGAGTGGGTGCCGTTTCTTTTTGGTGATGTCTTGCTTTACATTGGTACAGTCCCCAGAGAATGAGGAGGCTTTGTGTATCACCTTAACTGCTGCTAAAGGCTTCTCCTTTCTCCAGCCTCTTTTTGTATCTTGATTCTCCTCTGATGGCACAAAAGCCAGAGTTCTCTCTTTCTAAACAAGATAGATACAAACTGATGTAAATTACATGGTTGTATAATTAATGTTGTTTACTCATAGCAATAAATAATTATGTATTCAGAGAGTCATACTAGCCCCTTCCTGTTAACTCACAACACCGTCAGATAAGAAAAAAACTTTCATTACTCTGCTTCTTCAGAAAGACTATACAGAAAAACCACGTAAATATATAAAATGTAGCTGGAAGGCTTATTGATGCAAATACATTAAATGACAAAAATATATATGAACAAAGCATAGGAAGAAATAAGTTAGTCTTGACAAAGCTAAGTGATAGAGCCACACCGTGTCACTGTCAACAACGCCCTTTTTATCATGGTAGAGATTCTTTGATGGAGACCAACTCGCCTTCATGCCGGAAACATCTTCATCGGCCTTTGTATTACCATTGTTCTTCAACTGCTCTGACTTTTGTTTCCTTGCAGTAGCTTTTTGATGGGGCTTTCTTTTTCCGGTAGTACTTTTTTTTTCCTAAAGAAAATAGACAATAACACATGTCAATTGAATGGTCTCCTAAATGAAGCGGTTCGAAGCTTTCCATGCGCTTTTCTTCCAGCACTTCTGTGCTTGTGCTGCAATTCCTATTATCATAAAATTCATCCAACTAGCCCAAATAGCCATTCTTTTTCGAAGCGGTGTGCTCGAGTGTGCTAAATAAAAGCGTACACATCAACCTCCAGGTGCTGCCTCCAATGTTCAATGAGCTGTATCATAATTAAATGCCTATGACACAAATATACTTTGCCACACCAAAGACTGGTATAAACGTACATACTAATACTGGCAAAAAAATAACTATAAAAGTAATGAACAAGTGTATACAAAGTAATGGTAAATGCCTTGCCTCCAAGAGTCAACAAGCAGTCCCTTGCCAATATTATTCACTCATTTGAAGCTCTGCATATGTGTTGCAATGGACAATTAAAAAAAAGTTTGGCAGATCCCACGTATCATAGGAATGGATGTTATGTGAAGCATGCAGAAGTAACATCATGCAATTTTTTTATGGAGTGAAACATTGTAAAATGATGCTATAGATATGTACAAAAGCTGTGCACACAGACATGCATTGAACAGTCACATGTTTTATATAACCAGTTGTCTACAGTCGCATAACGATGCCAACAGCAACATAAGTATTACCAACACCGGACGAGGTGAGCTGATATGTAGCGATTGTGCTTTCAAGAATGGTAGCCCTGCCTAGTGCTACATGGACCAACAACAGTAGGTGGCCCTCAAGTATAAAATTGATGTTAACCCAACATGATACCTGTACCATTGGAATACATATGCAATTATAATAAGATTGGATAGCCAGCACTGCAACTCTACTTGACATTTCACCAACATTACTCCTGCATAAGATTTTTTTTTTCCAGAGCCGTTTCGAGACCTGGTGTGGCTCTGTGGTAGAATACCTGATTGCCGCACAGAATACTTGGGTTCGATTCCTGCTGGGACTCTGGTATAATCATTCTTTGCATTCATCAGGTCAACACTGACAATGACAGTTTTTATAATGCCTTCACATTTAAATAACTAATGTCTGTTCTCGCTGTTCCTGAGCAGATATAAACTGTCAATCACCTGTGGTGTATACCTGCATACCACGACTCATGGCATTACAGGTACGTGCCACGCATGTCGGAAGGAAAAGCTTTGACAATGTACATGTTGGGATTCTCACATTATTCATTTTATGACCAACTAGATGTATTCGTGAAACCCTCTTACCCTCTCATACTAATTTCGATCTGCCCCAAGTTAGGGAGATGATTAATAGCACTCAGATGTACGTGCCTAGATAGATAGATACATAGATAAAAACGCTCACAGTGCCTACAGTTCCCTAAGAAACGATTTGCGTTTAAAACTCCAAATGTGCTATGCAACTGTTGCTGATGCACAATGCTTAAGCCAAGCTGTTTGCCAGAACATGTATTTATGTGTAGGATGTACCACATCAAGATATTGTCAGTGCGATTTTGCTATCACTTTTGCTACCAGCTGCATATGCTTTTGCTACCAGCTGCATATGAAGATAAGTGTAAGAGGTAGACATTACAGCATGCATCTGTGGCATAAATTCGATTATTCACATAAATTCACATTTTACAATTCTAATAGCTGCTTTACGATTCTAACAGCTGCTTCTGCTTTTATTATTTGTAATCATCACCGAGGGTCCCGTTGCAGTCGTGTACTTTGGGACCCTCGTCTGTATATTTTATTCCCTGTAACATCCTTTTATGACATGATAATAAACTGATTGATTGATTGATTGATTGATTGAAATTCCATGTTTTTATAAGAGACAAAGTGTGTCTGACTTGAACATGTGATAATGTTATAAAAAGGAGCATTAGTAAAAAAACAGCTGAAGCTTTGTTTAATGAAGTGATGACAGCACTCAAATTACTTTGTTAAATTGAGAAGTTTATAGAATCAAAAAATTATTTCTCAGTTTCTCATAATCTAAAATTAGAATGTACCAACACTGAGAAGCTAGCATGCCATTCTATTTGCCATTCATGCATGCCTGCAGGAGCCATACCGGCCAGATAAGTTGTCACATGAAGCTGTGACAGGCTTTCACTGAGCAAAAAAAGTGAAAAATTAATTCAGTGAATGTGCGAGAAGGCGATCAGTGCCATGTGTCACAAAAATTATGAAAAAAACTACTACAGGGTCCCTGTGAGAGTAATTACACGAACAACAAGCCAGGCTACCCCTGGCATCAGTGGTATAAAAGAGCGCTATCGAATGTAGGGTCCGTGGTTCTGTGCATAGGGGCAGCATGCAGCCTCATCAAAACAAACCTACATGCGCAGTAACACACATACTCGAAGATAAAGTAGTTGTGTGAAGATCGGAAAGAAATCACAAGTTCTTCATTTATTTCTTGAAAATCTTGGTTAAAATAGGGCTTGGTATCTAGTCAGTTTTGTTACTTTGGAGTGATGACAATGTCGAACTCTATGGGTAGCTGCTGGGCAATAGAAGTTTTTTTGCTAGATTGAGAAATTCGTAAAATCGGGTTTCATTATATCTAGATTTAATTGCATAATGAATGCACACATGACTTACTGTACTGCATATGTCAAACTGGAAAATCTTGTTGAATATGCTTTTGTTATATAAAATGTTATAGATATCAAATTACCTATACATCGAACCTTTTTGTGATCCCCTTTAGATTTGATATATTGATATATGACCATATTAAAGTTTGTTTCACTGTGACTGAGATCTTGGATCATCCATTCTCTAATTTCTACTGCAATAGAATACATAGTAAAGTAATATTCCAGTCGCATGTGCACTAGTAAACTGCTTTTAACTCTAACATCGCAGAAGATATGTTCACGGGAGTCACGGTATCCCTTACATGAAGAAAGTTAAACAAAGCTTTTACTGAATAGAGTTGATCCCCATTTGTGGAAGAATAGAGTACTCTCATCCCCAGTAAGTTGTTGTTATGGAAAAAAAAAGACGCAAATAGAATATTATTCCAGCCAACACAATAATAACTTTAGCATTTTTATAGGTTGTTTGATTGTATAAACATATGATAATGCAATATACAAAATGGCTCCAGGTATGAGTATGCCTACTCTCTACACTATGCTTCGTGAAAAAACCCTAGCACCACCATTTCGAACAAGTTTTTACGTGCATTTTGTTCTGTTTCTATTGCAGTGTACTTTATTGTAAACTAACCTCACCAAAAGACGTAACATTGAGTGATACTGTTGCTTTCCCATTTACGCCAGTCATGCTAGCAGCAGATGAGAACACAAGTGAAGCACATCTGAAGCAAGGGCTGCGTGCACTATTTGCAAGTCCCGGGCACATCTGATTTTCGAAAGAATGCGCTTGAGGAGGTAGCACAATTTCAAAGAAATCAATCACACCTCTCAGTTAATTTGACAGTCAGCACTCATGGTTTGGCAAACACATTCTAAAACAAAAGTGCAGTGTTGCCAGCATCCCTCTTAACATTGCTGTCGATGTACTACCAGTACACATTTCCGTGAAAAGGACCAAAAATAGATTTCCGCACATTTCTATCTCAATAAATTATAGATTTTACACTAAATATCATGATGTAAAGCATTTATACCATGATTCAATATTTTGCATGCAAACATAGGTGCCGCAGCATCTAATGGGCCTTTTGAGGTCGGAATTCAAACATGTTAAGCCATGTCACATGCTATTGCCATGAAGCTTCTTTATGGTGTTTCACATTTATGCAGTTCAAACAGTTTGTTTGTGACAATTTAACAAGAGTATACAGCATGGCTAATACCATTTTAGGTTAATTTGTTACGATTCTAATTGTTGTATTGATAAGGTTCAAAGCTGAAACAAATAAAAAGAAACATTAAGCACACCACCAAAAAACTGCATCCCATCACACCACATCTTAGTTCACTGCGTTGACTGCTTTTGTTAATTCGGCTGTAAATACTGAACTTTTACTACAATCTTTACTATAAAATTAACTGCCTAACAGATATTATGACACAATATGAAAGGTTTTATTGCTGTAGCATTGCATAAAAAACAATGCCCGTGAGCCAAATTATTCTTGAGAATGCGAGATTGGGGGCTATATCTTTAATGATCCGTTGCATTACTCATTTTTATCAATTATCAGTAATCAGCATTAGTAATTGACCAGAGTTATCGCTACAACATGAATTCCTATGAGCATACCGGATATTAGCATCTGGTTAACCTCCCTGCCTTCCTTTTTTTTCTTTTCTCTCTCTCTCCTATGAGCCAATGATAAAAAACAAAAGAATGCAAAAGGAAAACACTCATTACAATGCAATACGGCAACAAAAAAGAACTTTACTTTGCACGCAGAGCAATTCATTGTGTCCACTGTTAGATGGCACATAATCTAGAAAAGTATGGCAAGCCGTGTGCTCCATGGTTTTTTTTTACTTTCGGAAATATTCTACTATCATGACCCTTTAGAAGCTTGTGACATGAGTACAAACAGAGCACACAAGTGTTATTCTAAACTGAAGGTGGCAGCTGGCGTCGCGTATCACGATCTCGTTAACAGATACTCTCAAAGACAGTGTAACTGCCTCAGCCACAGACGAAGCGGTAGCCGACAGTAAAACGAATCAGGATAGCGAGTGTGAATGAAGCCTGAAGTCGTGCCATGAAAACCGGTTCCCAGATATAGATAGTCTAACTGCTTCGGTCATGAACGAAATGGTTGCCACAAAGTGAAACAAGAAAGGGTGGCTTGAGTGTAAGTAGGGCCTAAAGCCACTGTAGCAGAGGTGGGTGCGACAGGGGCTGTCCTGCCACACGTCTTTACTCATGCATATCTCTTCTACAAATAAGATAACTACATATACCCATAAAAGAATACAAAATGCCACTGAAAATCAGAAGGTTGACACAGAAGAACCACAGGAGATCCACAGCTCTGCTGTTTCTGAAGATTTCACACCAGGTAAAACTGCCGTAAGGTGTTTTTTGTTTGTTTTTAAAACATTGTACAGTTGAAACTCAATTTAACAAGGCAGTGACAACACTCAAAATATTGTGTTCAATGAGGGAGTCCTAAAGATCAATAACAAATTTTTTTGTAATTTGAAGTCTAAATTACAGCGTAGCGACACTCAAAACCTACCACACTGTATGTGCCGCTAACCCATACCTGCACACGTGTAAAGTCCAAGGGAGAAGGATGGCATCACGTGAAGCTATCACAAGCTGCTGATATACAAAAACGGAGAAAATAAACAAAGTCGCTGCACAAGCAGACCGAGCAAGAAAGTTGTGAGCAAACAATCAGTGATATCTGCAGCATAAACTGGGAAATGACAAAAGCAATCGCCATCATGAAAGAACAAAGCTACTGCCAACCCTATAAGGTCATATGGTACGTAGGTGCACTACCAACTGCTGAGCTCTTGTTATATGCATACACGTGCCATAAAGCCGTGTATGCACAAATAACAACGAAAAAATGAAGCCAGGGTTGTAACTAAGATGGCAATGCAACAGCGTTAGTCCAAACACTTGATAAAAGCCTGCATCTATACCGCAAATAAAAAGAAATCACTTTTTTGTACTCATTTTGAGAAAACATTTGTTGAATTGGGTTTGGTGCCAAATTAATATTAGTAATTTTGGTTGACAACAAGACTAAACCGTATGGGTACCTGCCAAGGAATGAAGAAACGAAATTTTTTTTTCATTATATTGGAAACTATAAAATCAGGTTTCGATTGAGTTTCAACAGTATTTGATTTGCTTTTTCTTTCTAACTATGGAGGTTTATTATTATAGAAACAAAATTCAGACTTGCTTTTCCTGTGCTTTTTGGTGACAATAAGGCTCTTAATGTTTAGACATAAAAAAAGTGCACACAAATGCAACATTTTCATTCTCTTATAAGAAAGAAAGAAGGTTAAGGTTAAGGTTAAGGATGTTGTAGGTAGCCGGCGGATCTAGCCTTGCATTATTTGCAGGCAATTGCCCCGCCCGTAAGAAAGAAAGAGTTTATTCACACATAGGGTTACACCAGTGACATGCAGAAGAATATCATGCAGTATAAGAATGTACTGGGATAGTTATACAATTACTTCATGCATCATTATTTTTTTACTGAGTGGCAAGACACAGATAGCAGGAAAAATGAGAAGAAAAACAAGAAGTAGATAGCCTGGAAAGTGAAAAAAAAATACAGGTACCGCAAAAACACTTGCATAAGAAAAGGAGCAAAGTAAAAAAATACAGACATGGCAAAAATGCTTAGAGAAGAAAAGGAGCAAAGTAAAATAAAATACAGCCACAGCAAAAGCGCTTGGAGAAGAAAAAGGAGCAAAGCAAAAAAATGCAGGCACGGCAAAAAAGCGTGGAGAAGAAAAGGAGCAAAGGAGCCAAGAAGCCTACAAGCACTCACCTGTGAAGAAAAGAAACAATGTCATTTAGTTAAAGTATCGCGTCGCAACGCCATGCATGCTTGCAGAAAACATTATTTCAGTATGTCGATAAAGCAATCGTGGCCAGCCTTTTTTTGTTTTCTGCATATGAGTTTCATTTAATGAAACGAGTACAAGACCAGCTGTTATACAGATATCCTAATTATAGAGCTTACTGTGCTGCTTGCACTAGCTCCACTTGCTTTATTTTTTTCCATGTTTTGCTTCGCAACTTGAGTGCAAACGCTGGTGACTTGACAACTGCTAGCCTTTTTTGACAATTCCCTTGACATTGACTGAAGAAGTAAGGTTAGGAAGCATGTCAGAAGAAAGCGAGCACAAAGACTGATGATGCCAAGAATGGAGCATCACAAAACTAGTTTTCACCAGTTGGCGGGAGTATGACTGAGGTTTTCTTGTATACTCTGTGAGTTAAAGTGGTGATACAAGTGTGAAATAACAAAACAATGCTGTTGTACACAGCCTATCTCACAAGCTGATTGCACCAGGATGAAAGCTAGCCATGTGCTTGTGCACCAGAACACAGTTCTGTTTGTAAATGCATTAAAATAGGCAAAGTTAAGACAACGGTGATGGTAGTGATAAGCCAACATGGCGAGGCCCTATGCAGACGCAACTGCCCACTTTCATTCGAACTTGCACTAGCTACTCTGCAACAATCCTGACAGCAATAAGTGAATGGTGAAGTCGACTATCGCATCGTGCCATCTCAAGTTGAGGACTAAGTATCGGGCATATTTTCTTTTTGCTATTGAGATCAGCTGTTTGTTCAGCCAAACCCGGAAGGCACTGCTCTCAAGAATTTAGAAATCTTCTAAACAGTGCGAAATAGTCACTAGTTCATTGCTGTCAAAGCAAACAGAAGTGTTGGTTTAGACTTCACGGGCGACACAGCGCACGACGACTTCATAAATTCAAGAGGGAAGAAACCAACTTATGCAGGTGCCACCATGTTTTTTCTTTGACTCTGCCATTGCTTACCAACGCTTTGAGCATTAGCTGTTGCCGTGTGCTCGCTTTACTCACCCAGAGTGTGAGTGCAGATGATAAGACGTTGAGCAGATAATGCGACAAGAATGAATACATTGCAAGTGATTTTCGCTCTTTCTATTGGCTAAGCAGCCTTGTGGCCTCGGCAGTGCTACACTGAGCTTCTAAGATGGGCCTATAGCGCAATGTAGAAATCGTAATTACTAGCACTTGATGCCAGAAAATACAAGGTTGCAAATGGAAAATTCGAAGGGAAAAATGCACAGCTATCGGGCAACACAGTGAAGGAACTGCAGGTGAAATTTCTGCCAAGGTGAAAGACGAGCAGGAGTACGGCCACACTGAGAAGAGAACTGCAAACCAAGCAAAAGAAATTCAAATAATGCAAAAAAAATTGCTCACAGTATTGGCAGACTTTTTTTTGGTTGGTTTTGACAGCTTGGCAACCAAAAAGTCCTCTTCAACCTTCTTGGCGTGCAATGTTGCTTTTGACTCTAGTGCTGCCTTAGCCTTGGCGCTCACTGGTTCTGCCTTTGGCTTCTTTTGGTTGCTGACACAGATGCTGCTCCTACGCAAGCAAAATGAAAATTATTCTTGGTTCTTTACCGAATATCCCATCAAAAAGAGGCATGTGAAAGCTGCCATAGGCAATAGAGTAAGACAGGAAAAAGATATGAAAACAGTTGTGCTCCACAAGAACCCATCAAGGAGACCAAGACACCATATAACTAAAATCATTAGCTGTGTTCTTAAAATAAAGTTTGACATGCACTCAAACCTGACTATGACAAAGTTGCATCTTACACAAAATTAAGTTTGTTATATCTAAAAATGTGTTATAAGGATATATTCCTAATACTATGTTTATTGCAGGACTATTTTTTATTTATTCATTATAACCAATATCTCATTAGATCAGGGTCCATTATATCTAGGTTTGAGTGTATGAGAGCTGCAACTTTTACTATCTAGTAAAGAATTTTCATATCAGGTTAAAAAGAAAACAGCAACCATAAGCATCACAGATACAGTGTGTTTCCAGAAGGCTTCTATTTAAACAGAGTACTTCATGCTTAAATGAAGGAGAGAACAAGAGCTACAAGAAAGGCAGGCATAAATAGTAGATATGAATGAAAGTTGTGCGTACAACTTAAGGAAGAGTCTAGCTGTTCCTTCTAATGTTTGCCCAAGGAGATTGCTGTGTGTGCTTTCATTTTTGTCTGTGTATTGAGTAGGTTTTTTAGCTCAAAAAGAGTATGACTAATAATACAGAATAGCTGCACAACAAAATTTTTAGGGAAACCTTCAAAAACACACAACATTATCTAGAACAGACAGACAATCAAGCCAAGAAAAATATAGAAGATGTTCCTTGTAGCAATTATAATATAAATTTAAAAAAAGAATAATAATTTGAGTGAAAGGACAACTTGCCATCGGCAGGAACCAAACCTGCAAACATTGAATAAAGCGTCCAATGCTCTACCAATTGAGTTACAACGAAGGGTGTCCTCACATTCACTTTATCGGGTATATTTATGCATTTGAACCTGGGAGTGTTATTCATTACCGCTCATAGCCACGACGGCAAATGTGGAACACCTTTTTTGCCTGGTGGCATCACATGGTATGTGATCTTATTATGAGCTGGCGACTGACCAATAATTTCTTTTAGACTACCTAAAGCTATTTAAACTGCCATCAGAGAAACCTGCCCTCTGTGTACACTGAAGGCCTGTGCTCCTCCCTACACAGCGCAAAAAACAGAAGATGGTGCCTGCATTGAGCATCACAAAGCCAAGCACTCCAGCAATCCCCCTTTTCCTGCCTCTCCTACTTCTCCAGTTCACTTAGCCACAACCCTGCCCTTCCCTTCTCCCCGCTACTGGCAGACAGTTACTTCATGTCTGATATTTTCATATTAGCACTTAAAAACAGTTTAGTGCATAAAAATAAGCACTATGAGATTGTCCACTGCCTAGAATAAAAGTAAACACAACTGTAAAGATTTGTATCGGTTGCAAAGCATTTAACTAACCACACCACTGAAGCTTGACAAGAAGTAATATTCAACATAACCATTGGCTAAGTATAAGTTTTAGTTTGCCCTCAGCCCAAATTTTTTAGGAGACATGCTGACTTACATATGGCTTATCTTTGCATGCAGCACGCTTACAGCAGTGA
This sequence comes from Rhipicephalus annulatus, assembly GCA_013436015.1. Taxonomy (NCBI): domain Eukaryota; kingdom Metazoa; phylum Arthropoda; class Arachnida; order Ixodida; family Ixodidae; genus Rhipicephalus; species Rhipicephalus annulatus. The sequence continues at coordinate 601,912 of WOVY01014708.1, read as the reverse complement.
ACTTGGTACAACAGAGATTGGCAAGCAACGCATCATTTCTAGATCAGTGAACTTTCCAGATACCTTGTCTTTCCCTTTTTCACCTCCTCTAAAAAAACCTGGTTAAACTTGCACAAAGCAAGTACCACTTTCTCCCAATTACAAGATATTTAATAGTTCAGTAGGATACTCACAAGCTAAAGTTTACTTGGCATTGCAAATTTTTTTGCCTAGTACTAGATATCCATCCATTCGCACAGATTACCATAGTGATCCACAGAATTTCGTTGTAATCCTGAAGCACCTTGGCAACTCTAAGTGGTACTTTTTTATTTTATTATACACCTGATTTTCATTTGTTAAATATATGAAAAAATTATTCCACATCCTGAGCCATCAATTCATTTTTTTTTAACTTTTCTAATATCATAGTAGTGGCCCAAATTCACAAACTTCATATAAGACTTGAAGTAGTTGGCAGGTTTAGATGGACAAGAGAGGATGGGGGAGCAGGCTCACACTATTTTCCAACTTTTCTTTTCACTTACCTGATTTCAAATTCAAGCACTAATCTATGTTTCTAGTACTGAAGAAGTAGCCAAGAAATCTTTTGGATGCGAAGCAGCTCTTTGACTAGCCTGTGTAACCCTGCCCCTCCATATGAACGCAGCGCACCTCGCGTTGTAGGTCACGCCGCTGCGGAGCGTTGACGTCACACTCCGCTCCCAGTGCGCACTGACGTCACTCTCTCCCTAGCCTGCCACCTGCTGGCCACAGCACCCACAGCTGCCGCCTCGTCCGTTCGCCCCACAACACCTACCACGACCGCCGCTCGCTACATCGCTGACAATTGGTTTATTGCGTTCACACGCAATAAACCTGTAGCATGCCTAACGAACACGTTGAAACATGTCGTAAGTTTCATCTACTGAACTTTAAACCAGCCATCACTTCAAAAGAATATTTTAGTGCTCACTGTAGCACAGGCCTTAGCGCCATTTAACCCGTGATGCCACCCATGTGCAACGTTGCTGCTTCGCATTCCATCAGGGTTCCTTTTGAGGTGATGGTTTAAATTTTTTCAGTCCTATGACCTCGCCCTTGCGGTTCTACATAACTTACAGAAAGTTAAAAAACATTTATACATTTCAAAAAAACATAAACTATACAGGCTGTGATGTACTAGCAGCACCTAGAATTAAAATAACTTTAGAAGGACTGCTGCGATCCTCTGCATCCTCGCAGATATATTTCAGAGGTATTCTAGATCAAACTAGAAGATATCTTCCACCTATTCAACAGCCAGCTTCATTTCGCAGCATTGAGAGGAAAAAAACCAAAAGTTAACGAGAACTTCACGTACACATCTCAGCTGCCGATGATTATCACGGCTAATAGCAGTAACTGGCGGAATCGACAGTACCTTTCAGGGGCCAGTGTGACCTTAAGAAACGGCAAAATCAAGGCACTGAAAAACGTTTCTCGGCTCCTGCTATGGAACAAGAAGGGCAGATCAGTGCTTGACTTTGGAATCAAGCAAACAAAAATAAACGTCCAAAAATAGTCTGAGCCCCCATTTGTCCATATAAACAAGATCAGCCTTCAGAAAATGCTACAGTGTGTCTGGAAACAGCCATCTTAAAATTACATTAACAGAATTTTCTTTTTTTTTTTGCTTTCATTGCTAAACAACATTTAGCCAACAAACAATGAAAGCATCTGTTGCTTGCCAGTGCTTCAAAGACCTAGTTCAACTTTGTTTTTGTTTGTTTGTTTCAGACATGGAGAAGACAGAGGAAAAAGAGAGAGAATGGAGTTTAAACAAGAAAAAAGAACTCTTCTGCTTTATGCATTTGATCTCTTAAGGAAACAGTGCGTGATCACAGCTGTGTAGCTAGTTACAGGGTCACAGGAATTGTGGGATTTTTAAATACCACACCATGGTGTTTTCCACCTGACAAGAGTGGAACAGACAATGAGCAAATTTGCCCCATACAATTACAAAACTTGAAATGCAGTGCATATGTTAAAAGGTATGTCAGACAATAGAAGCACAAAATTTTCAAATATTCAATGCTGACTTCTTCTGGAATAGTGAATGAATAGATGAATATGCAAAACAAATAAACACTACCCACCTAAAATTTATAGCAAAAAAGCTTCATCAAATTGGCTCAGAAATTGGCTCAGTATTTTGTGACACAAAATTGTTGAAGATGTCTATCATGAACATGAGGATCCTTAATTTCCAACATACGCATGGCAAGAGTGCTACTTAAAGGGGTCCTGCAACACTTTTGCAGCAGAGCTGCTCTGCTTAAGGTTAGCCGTCATTCGTAGATAGAAGTTTATCAACATCATGCACAGGCATGTGTTCTCCTCATCCTTTCTTTCATCTTGGTTCTCTTTTGTTTCGGCCCAAACCCCGAGCACCGATTTGTCCGGCACAGGATAGAATAACTCTTGGTGAGACAGAGATTGAGTACAAAGAGAGATAAAGAGAACAAAATTTCTTGGCGAGGCATGATTCAGAGCTGTGTATCCATGATCTAAAGGTGAGCGTGATAATTGCTCCACTGTCCAGGCATGCTAGCAGAGCATAGTGCAGTCTTGTAGACTATAGCATAGCAAGGAAGTGGGAAAGCAGTGGTGGTCCACACAGAGGTTCCTATAAATAAACCAGAGGGAACTCAGGGACTAGTGTTTATGGGAACTGCAATGCACAGCATTTCAGTCAGCATGGGAATGATGAGTAGTACAAAGATTTGTCTTCAGCTCCGCCTGGCTCTGTGTGGCCTGAATACTCTTTGCTGCAAAACGAAGTTCAGCAAAGGTTTAGCAGTTATGCTTCACCACCTTGACTGTTTTAGGCTCACTAATCCAAATCAGCTCATCACAAAGTTCCCAACAGTCGATTTCTTCGTTTGAAACAAAACCAAAACACAGCAAAAACAAAGCTACAAGTAAGTTCAAAGCCCGCAAGTACGAAGAAGACTAGGCAAATCTGTGTAGTACCCATCATTTCCATAGTGGCTGAACAACCGCACCATCAGAATTTTCTTCAGTTTTTTTTTAATAAACTTTATGGTGGTCCAACCAGTTTCTGATTTAGAGCAAGGGTTGGAGCAGAAAAAAAAAATTCCGCCATATCCACGAAGTGAATGATGATGAGTGGGCGAAGCTCCGGAGGTAAACCTGGTAAACCATGAATCCTCAGTACATTTTGCCCACTCGATTACATCGCTCCCCCTAACATACGTCGCCGCACTAAATCGAACGATTGCCTTCAACCAATGACGCGCGCCATATGTGACATCATTCCTATTTTATAAGATCTCGCGTCTTTCATCAACTACAAGTACCGCTTTATAGTTTATAACATCTTGCATCTTTTCATCATCAGCTACAAGTACCACCATCTAGTAAACACTACAAGAACTAAACGAGAGGTGGCTACATACAGGAGACGGTACCGCCATCTAGTGAACACTGCAAGAACTAAACTAGAGGTGGCTACATACAGGGGACGGTACCGCCATCTAGTGAACACTGCAAGAACTAAACTAGAGGTGGCTACATACAGGCTACAGGGGACGCACAGCCCACGCCCTAAGGAGCTTCGCCCCTAAAAGCTTATTTGGTGCAGAAGTAACTGTGTTCAGGAACAATTTTGGAGCTGAAAAAACAGTGCTTCAGAGCAGGTTGGAGCAGTAAAAGAAGGGAGATTTCGGATCACTCGGAGTGCTACAGCCGTAATTCTGCCACTTTTCAGTGCACATTCTTATTAATGAGCAACCACAAAATGCAGCTCCAATGTAAACAAGAAGGCAAGACCAACAGCCAGAGAGCAGCTATTAATTATGCTGTCTACACTAGATAATGTCACATGCAGGCTTCACCGAAACACATAAAACGTGCTGAATCATTAATAACAAGTCAAGCATAGCCTACTCGGTTTCTACAAGTGATAGGTGTCACAACATCAAGGCCTTCTAGTTTCCAGAAAGGGAAGAAGGGAGTGATCACCTCTGTAATCCCCCCCCCCTCCTTAATCAACCCGTGGGTTCCCCACTGGCAGAAATTCTCCTACTGGGTTCCGCTAAAGCAGCATTACGGTCCTGTGAGTGGTGAAAGCTACTTTAACTACATACCGTTTTGTTTCACACTTATTTACAAGGTTTATTATTTAGACAAACAAATTTAAATTGCACTTCGGCATGAATGAGGAAACCTTCGCAAGCCGCATCCGTACTTCCGCACTCTGTGAACAAGGAGAAACTCGCATGATAGCGGCACTTCACATTTACCATTTCGCCAAATTGTTTGATTAGTGGACCTGCCAAAGCCACACTAAGTAGACTCGCAAGCATAACTTGTAAGTGCATAGGAGGGAAAGAAAGTTTCGCATGATGAGAGGAACTTGTTTTGAAATGAAGGTGCACGACGAACAGGGTTGCTATTTAGTAGATCTCAAAAGTAGCCAGAAATCAAGCCAAAAGTAGCCAAAGTAGCCATGTCATTTAATATTTTAGCGGTAAATTCGTAGCCAAATAGGAAAAAAGCGATTAGTATAGAGTTGTTAGAATTCGACAATAAATAATATGATTCTTAAAAAGCAAAAACGGAGTATAACAGGCACAAATTTTTTCCCTCTTGCTTCGTCTCAAAACCTCATGTAAATTGCAATTAAATTTATAAAGTTTTTTTTACTTTCGGTGCCCCTAATACAGTTTGGCTACAATAAAGTTCTTGCGAAAGTAATTTTGAGGCCAACAACACATCAGGAACATTAAACTTTGAAGCTGTTTTTTTCTTGCAGCCACAGACCTATATTTATTAATACAACATTACAATAATGCCAGTCTCAAGCTACAAGAAGCAAAATCAGATTGAAGATGAACCACCCAGCTTTATATTGTTGAGGAATTCTTTTTGACGCACTATGTTTCAGCATTATAATCTGGCGTCTATTATAACCAAGCATTTTTTCTGTCATTTCAGACGAAGGGACCCTCGTTGGGCGCCTCGATGTACATTAGCCCCCTGGCAGGGGAAGGACATGCGTGTGCATAAGCCAACATGAAAGAAGCTTGCAAATAATGGTTATTCTTTAAAGTGCTGCTGTTTGATGTTCAAATAATATAGAGAAATTTCCACGGAATGTGACAAAACTGAAGTACAAAGTAGAAAAAAGTAACCAGGGCACCAACTTGAAATTTTTGTAGCTATACAGGGTCAGAAAGTAGCCAGTTTGGCACAAAGTAACCATCTACAGCAACCCTCGCGACAATCCCAATGATGCATGTCAGCGACAGCGGCACAACTTTGTGCCTGATGTGTGCTCGTGCATTTACGCTTTATGTTATAATCGGTACGTCAAAAACCTACGTACCGCAACGATATCGACGTGTAAATTTTCATTTTGCGACATATTTGCCTATAATATAACTATATTATTTTAAAGCTATCTATGCATGAATATGCCTCGTGGTTTTGATGCTTAAAATGTAAGAATTCATTACGCGTGTACAATCAGTAAACAGCGCGTTGCCTGAAGTGGCACAGCTGCATGGCTTGCCTGCTTTATATGCATAATGGCTAGGTTACCAAATCATTACTTTTTGTATTAGTGACAGTTCCTCAATAAGAGCGATGAGTTTCAAAACCACATACAAGTGCCGAGCCGTCAATATACTTTGGTTAAACCAATTATAACGAGGAAACACATTTCGGTGGGAAAATAGGAGAAGTGAGTTCTCTGGCAGCTTGCAAAAGCTATGTGTACCTTGGGCCAAACTAAGAATATATTGAGCCATAAATGCCACACTACTGTTTAAGCAGGTGAAATAAGAACTTTGGTGCAGTTGGCACAAAATACACTTGAATGGGTGCAGTGAGGGGCACAGAGGTCGCAGCGTAGCGCAAGGGCACAGTTGTACCCTGCCTGGGGAAAGGAAAGTGAGGGTTAGGAGAAGAGAAAAGAACACAACGAGTACAGGAAGAGAGAGAAATAGCTAGAATGAAACAGGAAAAAGAGAAATGATGAAAGGCAAGAGAACGACCACTGAAAGACGAAAAGAAACACTACTACTAATAATACTAACAGCTAATGATAATAAAAATATCTGGCATCATGCGTCCCAAAACCACAATTTGACACCGTAGTGGAGCACTCTGGAAATTTTGACGATCTCATGTTCTTTAACGTGCCATGACATCACGCAGTACATGGGCCTTTACCATTTCGCCTCCATTGAAACCAGCACAGTCGGAATCAAACCCAAAAGACAAAGTAGTAAAAAGACAGAAAATAGTGAAAGAAAGAGAAAAGAGGAAATGATAGAAAAACAGAAAGAGAAACAGACAAATGAAGAAACTGATAGAAACAAACAGACAAGAAAAAGATAGAACGAAAAATAGAGAGCAAGCATAGCCATGTATAGCACAATATAGAAAGCAGTGGGAAAAAGAGGTGAGTGCCTAGAATTTACTATAAATTCTGAAAGTCAGCTAGAAATGGCTCCCTTTCCTTTCAATGACAATTAATGCTATAAATTCAAACGAATGCACCATAAACCCAACTTCCACAATCTAAGGTCGATATGACCAACGTGAGCTCTATGGTTACTGTGGCTGCCGCCACATGCCTGTTTGTGCTCAGACTGGAAGTAAGCCTCCTGTCTGAAGAAAAAAAAAGTAAGAGTGCTCAAGCTTATGGCACATGCTTTTGAATGAACATAGCTTTTTTGCTCGTTGCCATGCCTTAAACCTGCGTCGCTTTCAGCACACTCACTGGTATGAAATGAAAGCGCTTAAAGCATGTGGCGAAACCCTGTAACTTAGCTCAAACTTTAAAAATTCTAAAAGTTTTGTGGCAATGAATTAATGAGGCGATAAAATTATGGACCATCTCTCAGAAGGGAAGCCTCACGGGATCCGAAACAGAAGCGGTGCGCACTGCCGTGACCCGGTTGAAATGGGCTGCAAGTAAAAGGATGTGCTGAAAAAAGGGTTTGAAACGAAACTCGGCGTAGCGTTTACTCAAGTAAACTTTGGTTTGAAACGCAATGACACTGGAGGTGGTGTTGATTTTCGTGTGCGTTTCATCACAGATAAACGAGCCGAAAGAGTGTTTCCACTCAACCTGCAGTAGAGAGTGGAGAGGGTGAGGCGAGAAAAAAGTGTGTTGCGAGCGGGGGGAGAAGCCGGCTGCTGCCGGCACTGCGGCGAGCATGGTGCTGGTGAGGATGAGAGTGACGACAGCATGCACCTGTGAGGGAAGCGTGTGAGGGGAGCACAACAGCAGCATGACCTACTTGACACAACTCTAACACTTGCGTTCAGACGAACGCGTTTCGGTGTGTTCGTTCAGATGTACGTAGGTACGACATTACACAGTTGAGTCAAAGAGCTGCTTCGCATCTAAAGCTCCCTTGGATGAAGCCATTTGATGATAACTTGGAAAAGTATTGCAGGGCCCCTTAATGTTGCCAGTTTTATTTATGCAATGCACAATAATAGGGCAAAACATTTTCATGAGACTTGTTGAACAAACTGCTAAAATACAATGTTCAAAAGCTACTGTTCTAGAGTTGAACATTATGTTAGGATAAATTGCCTTTAAAATGACAGAACAATCTTAATACACAGCCACCACTTTTAACATACCCCAGTTACAAAAAGGTCAAAAAAATATTAACAGGTGAGTAAGTATAACAAATGGCATGTACCTGCAAATATAAAAATGCAGTGAAAACCAATCAAAGCACTGGCAGAAAAATTTCACTAAACCTTGGCATTCTACACTTATGATAAGGCAGCATGACAAGATTTATTAAGCTGTTATTTCTCAACCCAACAAACTTAACAGTTAAAAATAAAGCTCCGAAAGCTGCAGCTAGAAAACAATGGCCAAATGGAATATAGGATTAAGTTGAGATCCCTAGCATAAATATAAAAAAATTTTAAAGGCTCATCACACTTCTTTTAATGTGTGCTTATTCTTTGACACTACCACACTTCACAGGAGGTAATTTTCTGAGGTATGATTGATGGAAGCTCTTAAAAGCAAAAAACAGGCCCAATACACAGTCAACAAGGAATCTCATGCATCTAACTACAACTTTATATAACCGATCAATCAACTGAAGCTTCTTAGCACCCACATTTCAAATGAATTTGAACCACCAAACCAGTTTTGACTTAATTCTCTAAAATCTTTACTGTCCTTTATTTTGCCCTCACAGGCTTATAATAAAAAAACTGGTATGTGAAATTTTCATTTTTAGATTTCATGCCAAAAATTTGTACATAAAAGTCTGCGTGACATCTTGGATAATTAAGTGCTCTTTTATATTTTAGCCCCATTTGTTGCACAAAATTTCCTTAAAATCATTATAATATATCTCTGGCCCACTTAAAGGAAAATTTATATTATTTTCACCAATTAAGACCACGTAGACCCCATTAGGAACTGATAAAACCTATGATGTGAAGGGGAGTTGGTATGGAAGCTTCATGGTGGTGCATTTTTTTGTGCATTTTTTCACTGACTAAGCATTTTCCCACAGCAAGAGCGGGGCTATTGGTGTTGTGAAAGGGTAACTTACTAATACAGCCAAAATAGACTCCGCTTTATTGGTTGATTAAATGGGTCCTACTCTGAGTAAGTACAAACCGTAACAGCAAGAGGAGCTATGGTAGTTAATACAAACAAACATAAGTTATTCGCTGCAGTAACTTCTACATACAAATACTTCTAAATGTCAAAAACTTCCCTTGACATGAGTTTCAGTGGCTTTGGGTGCCACTTCAACATTAAAACAATACTCCCGTGGAAAGGCAGAAGCTGGACATTGAAGTTGCCACACAAAAGCTAGGATATGATGTTTGGCAAGCTTGATGTTTTATTGATGGCAATGTTTAAATGGTTACAACATCCTTCTGCCGGGAAAGATGTCGTAGACCATGTGCTTTGCATGCTGGTGGCACTGTTCCCATACCTGGAACACCTACCTCATGACAGCCAGGCGATACTTAAACCATACATTCCTTGCCTCTCTCAAAGTACTTGCAATAGCATGCAACTTGAAATAACTCATTACATATTTAGCCTATGATCACAGCCCCATAGATCAACATCACACATGTTCCAAACTGTTCAAAATATTGGTGTAACTTTGATGTTGCTATCCAGAATAGCAAAGTTTTCTCGGTGCACTGCAGGATTCAGTTATGTGACGCCAGTTTTCCCACAAAGGGTATGAAAAAATAAAATGATGGAACTGATCAGGATTGCAAGTTGGGCTTGTTAAATGAGGTTAATTGTAGCAAAGTAGAAAGACAGAGACAATTGTGCTGGCCATTTCTTCATTTGTCCCTGTGCTGCGTTATATCCCCTTCCCCTCCTCGAAAAAAGAGCCAGAAAAGTCTGTTTTAGTGAAGTCTTCAACCAAAACCCTGAATGCTTGAATATTAATCTTCTGCTTTGTAAATTTGCTCCTCACAGTAGCAAGTCACCATTCCCAGGCCCAGTGACGTCATTGAATAAAGCCTTTTCAGCACAGCTTTCGGAGCATCAAAACCTTGCTTCGAAGGGCCAAATTAGCAGCTCTAAAGTTTTTGTGCTCAGTGCATGCACTCAACAACAAAACACCATAAGCTGTTCCTTCTCAAGCACTATTGCTACAAGTGTAAAATAGATGGTGTAATAGCAAAGCAATAAAGGTTTTAGGTGTGAGACAGAAAACTGGACTATTTATCACAATCAGTGCTTTTGTTGTAGTATTTAGATATAAAAAATAGGACCTCTCATCTACAGATGGAGAGCAAAATTACAACTCAGCCACTAACCTTGGTCCCTTGGAACTCGTCGAAGCCTGTTCAGCATGTTTCAAAAGCGTCTCTCCACTTGGGTCACAAGACTTAGCAGCTGAGCTGGTGGAACTGCAGCATGGGAAAGCAACACCTCTACAGTTGTTATGTAAAAGTAATACAGATTCATACATCACTTCTCTTAATGAGCATAACATACCAAAATTAATGAATAATCAATGATTACACTATTTAACTATCCCAGTCTTGCTGGCATGACCTCTATATTTTTGTTTGCAACATAAAACATACCCGTTTTTCTTCTTATCTTCATGATCAACCTCTGTAAAACAAAACATTGAGACAAGTCATAAACAGACGAGTCACAGTGGGTGAGGTAAGCTGGATAATTCCCATCATCATACACCCAAGTGTCGTAAAATTACTAACACAGTGTGGCATCTAAAAGAGACACTTTTATGGAAAAGAAGCAATGGACACTTTTCACAATCAGGGTCTTTTACAGAAGTTTTGAAGCAGCTCACCAATCATGACATTTTCAGTTTTTTTTATTTTCCTGTATAATTCTATGTTTACATAACAATAGAACAGAGAGAAATAAATACCTTAAAGGGTCAGTGTATGATTCTATGTTTACATAACGACAGAACAGAGAGAAATAAATGCCTTAAAGGGCCAGTAAACAGCCCCAAGGTCCAAAAGTTGTTGTAAAGAGAAATATGAGCACTTTTACTTCGTGAACATGTTGCCGCAAGAATTTCTCAAACACATGTTATTTTAAGCAAGTTACAGGGGCTAGAACATCGCATACAGCTGGTTTCAAATTTTCGCGCGGTCTCGCCACCCGGAAGGGGAAGGTGTGGCCTGTCGTCGTGACTTTGCCCACTTTGGCAACGTGGTAAGACCTCGGCGATCGACGTCGTCAGCGAACTCGATCAGTCGCAACACACTTCCTCTTGCTGCGATGCCTGCTTGTTTTCTGTTTACCCGGTGCCGATGCTTCTTCGCTGCTCAGTCGCTGGATTTGCAGCCAACAACGATTTGCAGAAGAACTGCATTCCCAAACCCCGACATTGAAGTTGCCCCGATTTTTCTGGAGTTCAAGTTTTGGGGAGCAGAGTTACCGTATATGCTCCCCATGGGAGCAAAGTTGCACATAGTGCCGCCATTATGTTTAACGGCTGAGCAGTGAAGCCGGAAGGAAAATGGATACGGAGCGGTGGAAGGAAAAGGTATACGTAACTCCGCTACCTTAAGGTAGCATATACATTATCTCTATTTGGAAGCAGACTGCCGCGCCACCTGGCAGCAGCAACACAAAACACAAATATTGCGCTTAATAGTGGGTGTGCCTATCAACAGGTGACGCGACAAATTGCTCACTCCCAAGGACTGGGTCAGTGAAGTGTCCCGCTTTCAAAAGTTTCGATGCATGGAGCCTATGGAGAATTTCGCAACTCCTATGAATGAATAGCTCTGTCGTAGATGTGGGTGGGAACAGGAACTGTCATTGACTTCACTACTGTTTGTTGAGACCTGGTTTAGACCAATCGACGAGCTGCATGCTGTGTCACATTGCCGATCGCCGAGTTGTCGTCACTGCGCGTGCAAGGAGATTGGTCAGGCGTAGGAGAGGAGTGCAGGAATCGCTTTTCGAAATGGAGGCTACATGTGCGTGGTGCGCAGCTCTGTATTATTCAGAAAACGTGATCGCTGCGGTCTACTCTACAAATTACCGAGCTTATTTGGGAGGTGTAAAAAAAATGTCGGAGCCTGTTGACTGGCCCTTTAAGTGGAGATGCAAGTCGAAAAACGTGATTTTTTTTCAAATTTACATATTTTCTTTTTTATTTCCTTTAACAAGTTAGTTTCTCTACTTTCAGGAAAAAGAAAACTTCAAATTGCAGTTAAATCCTAAGTAGGTTAAAATCGCTTTTAAAGAGCACAAGGTGGCTATAAAAATAAATAAAAAGTGTGCATTGTCTAGAGTCCCCTGGAAATAGTCACCAGGCTGCTTGCCATTGCATTTTACATGAGGGGCTCTATAAAGCCCCATGCTCAAAATAAGCATGATTGCCAAGCTCTCATGATGAAAAAATTCATCTTTAAAAAACACATGTATTCCACATAGATGACCTTACACTTACACCATTACAATGCATTTTTCTCAATATTTACGTTTAGGCAACTTCTCGAGTTTGGACATCATGTTTTTGGTACTTCTGATAGCTCAATCGGGATGGGATTTCGGCCACATATTCCTGAACACCTTAATGGTGTACCTGACTCCTTTAAAACTTGATATCACCACAATTATTATTACAAATAAAGTAAGCAATTAGTATAAGCTGAAGATTACATAATATCTGAGGCTGAGGGTATTACAATTTTCCTTGACCAACATAATGTCTTACGTGCTCTTCCTTGATAGTTATTTGCTTTATACAGTTAATGTGGAGAAATTTGAGCCATGAATGACTCATAACCATAAAAGTTTCTCCGAAAACGAACAATACTTTATATATTGTCATGGCACAAAACAAAAACTGTGAAACTTGCTGTAAAACGAATTACATATTTGAAATCAGCATAAAAGCCTATATAAACTGAGAAAATTTAATTGCCCTGGGCAACAGATTAACACTTTTTTTTCTGAATCACATCTCCCATTGATGATAATGTATGTGGAGTACAATTCACATTTGAAGCACAGATAAATAAAAGCTACAACAACCGGTGAACGTAAAGATGTAAAACTACTAGCACCAATGTCATAATGTGCAAAGCACTTGCAGAAAATACTAAATTATTTTGCTACTTTGACATTGACTGCTCATTAATTAAAAGCAGTACCTTTTCACTCTTTGTAAGGACACTGTGAAAGAAGACAAGAGAGAGGAGATAATGCTGCCCTCCTCCCATCAACTTCTGAAACTGGGGGAGAAGGGTCCTTTCTCCCCTCAGTAAATACACACCATCGGTAGGCGTACCCCAATGTCATGGTGGGACACGGCATACAATGTTCCCAGCAAAAACAGGTGACATGCAAAAAAAATTCCGACAAGTTTCCGTCTCGTCTAAACATTCATAAATTACATGACTGTCTTCTACTCTGTTGTTCGATTAGCCAGTGAGGCCAGCGTACTTGATCTTACAGACTCCCGTGGCCACTGAACAAGGCACCGGAATATGTGTTGTGAGGAGTGTTAAACGACCTGGCAAGAGCGTACCATACAATCATTCCGGACTTCTCAGAACTCATGTCCCAACATTCAATCGTCAGCACTTGTGCAATAATTTGGCGCTGGGATCACCTTTACTGACGAAAGAGCTCCGGTGAAACCAGCCGACGCAAATCACAGAAAGTGCCCGCACTTCAAAACAGCAAAAGCAGGCAGTACAGGGTGGACACCAAGGTTCTGTTTGGCCAACGCCTTCTAAAAAACTACGCCTGGAACGTCGCTCTGTAAGCCTCCTGTCAGCGCGCAATCTCGGAGGCCATGCTGTGTGTTACTACCGGCCGCTATGAGACCACTCGCCTCCGCACCGCTCAGTCACGTGAGAGTATCTCGGCAGCTGCTCGGAGGCAATTGTGAGAGCTTAGCTGTGTTTGCAAGGGACGGCCGTCAGAGGCGCTAGCCTGCGTATCGGAGGGGGAGGGTAAAATTTGATGGTAGGGCAGTACGTTCGGGTCTCACACTCTAAGCATAGTTTATTTAGAAGGCATTGGTTTGGCGGACGAGAACCGGCGCATTCGTCATGGTATGGCCACGAGGCCGCGTGCGCGCTAACCGACCGCGCCAGTTCCGGGCAACAATTCGGGGCCAACGGGGTTGCGGAAAACAGGGACGCGCCTGCCACGTACAACGAAATAACAAAACATTTTTACCTCGCGTGAAGACTATATCTACTCCCTCGTCCAAATCCTAATAGGTCACAGGCCCTTACGCTCAGACTACTGCAGACCGACACGTACGCTAACCTGAGATCCCTTCACGCTATTTATCCTGATGTGTTCCCCAATGACGCTTGCCCCGCATGTGGGGATGTATCCACGCTGGCGCACATGCTCTGGGAGTGCAAGGCAATGTACACTAACCCCAACACTACATCGGTCAGGTGGGAGGCGGCCCTACGCAGCTCCCTCCTGGCCGACCAACTTTGGGCCGTCCAGCAGGCCCGCGGAGCGGCCGATAGGCTTGGCCTAACGGTCCCGACGTGGGAGTCGCCCGCTGCGCGCTTATGCGCGCATTGCAGGATCACAGGTCCGTTCGATTCACCTGCACCGGTCGGAACCGGTTCACGGCTGTGCACGCGAAGTTCAGAAATTGTGCAGCGTGAGTTCAGCGGTGCAGGCACAGCACGACACCCGAAACAAATGACGATGTGCCGACAAGGTGTTGGCCTTATTTCTTTTCGGTTAATTTACACCATTCAGCAAACACCGACCTATGGCGAAACGCACATGCGGACAGTTTATGAGGCGCAAACATCTTGGCAAAACACACCGCATATGTAGAGGCGGGTACGGCGCCTAAGCCACCTCCGTCTAAGTGCTGCGTCGTCTGCTCAGCTGCACGCGCGCCTGCACCAAGCCGGCACCGTCAGCAAAGGAGGTGCAGGAAAATTGTGAACCGGTGCTGCACCTCTTCTGCACCTTTCGAAACGAATGGCAGGGTTCAGCGGTCGTCAATGCTGCACCGCTGAAACGAATGGTAAGGTGCAGCACCTCGTGAACTGGTTCACGTGGTGCAGGCGAATCGAACGGACCTCACAATAAAGTTTCGCAACCAACCAACCAATTGGTTTGGCGCTGCATAAGCCATCACCAGACGTGAGGGGCTAGTGTTGCCAGACTGCTGCTGACTCTAGCGGCTATGTTTTCGCGTACAGTTTAAGCTTCCCTTTAATGTTTTCCCATCGGCTCTCACTATTTTTCTAGTGTACAGTCACAATCTTTTTGAGAGTGAACGTGGCAGTGCGTGGCTTTCGGAGCTCCCAGCGCTGTTATGCGGTGGCGGCAAGAAGTATCGCTCATGCGCAGTGTGGCTAGGCTGCGAAAATTCTGCCATCGCGTGCATTGTGTCAGGCAAGCTAGCACGTGCCATCTGCTGCACGCGCACAGCAATATAAAAGCCATGTGACGCAAAGTGGCAGCAATTGATAACTTGCAATTATGTTCCACCTGATATACAAACAAACTTGAAAATAGGTTATGTTTTGCTGGTGTTTTCTAGATGATCGTTTATCTTTCAGTGGGCGCTTTCTCCAACTCACAATTTGTGTTCCAGCATGACTTGGTACCGGTGCACATTGTAAAAGTAATGAACGAGCACATAGAAAATGACCAGATCGCAGTGTTTCTTCTGGCATGAGAATTTGCCAAAATATGAGGAAACATACATAAAATCAGCTATGTTGGGAAACCTTGTTTAAGCTGCGACTGTGGACAAACTCAAGGTTAGCCAAGAGTGGCAGAATGTTCGAGCGCATCGTAACTTTGGGTCACTATTTTTCATAATTTCCCGAATGGCAGCTGAGCTTTTGTTTTACAAAGGGGGATAAGACAAAATACTAGAGTAATATTAAGTGAAACTATTACAGATTACTGATCGCACATAGTATTTCGTCAAACGTGAACCAAGTAACAGTTCGAGTGTTTGCTTCGCCTGCTCGTTGTATTACTAAAGAGATACAGAAAAAAGAAGAAAAAGACAAAAAATCAAGTGATACAGCAAGCATAAAATACAAGTCATCAGAACTGAAAGCACCCAAATTTTAGTTGCGATCATAATAGGATCATTAGGGAAGTCAAAAATCAGCTAGCAGATGACACACGAGCGCTGCGGTGACATAATGCGCGCGAAGTGCCCCCCCCCCCCCCCCCCGAGCAATATGTTTTGGGCAGGTTTCGGGTTAGCAGACGCCGGAAAACTACGCTACGCGCTCGGCGCCATCTTTGTGACCACTCGACGCATTGCAATGTGGGCGCTTGAGGACTGCGCCCTCGCTTGTCATTACGCATGGCGTTATCTTCTAAAGCATGTTCTGCCTTGCGAGATGAGGCGATTATGAGTGGCGGCGAGGGTTTGAAACTACTGTTCATCGCTTTTGTTATATTTCCTGTGAAGCTTCCTCCTATGAACAACGAGGCGAACTGTTGCCTGCAGACTGCGTCGTGCAATGCCTCAAAAGTTATGTACTACACGTTCATACGCACGCATAGAGACAACTTTAAAGTTATTATTTTTGTTTCTTAGCAGTCAAGAACTTGGTAGTCGTTTGTGGAGCAGTGCCTGCTTTCTGTGCACTTAGCGAAGAAGATTGCATGTGTGGTCGAACTAGCTCGCTCCGTCGTATGTTTGCGGCGTGAACCTCTCAGAACCTCTCTCCTGATTACTCGATTGATCTTCGATGGTGATAGAAGGTCCAGCAAGGTTCTGTTTGCCGTTGCAAAAGTCAGTTGCCAGACTTAGGGGTGGTTGTTGCCAGAATGCCACCAAATTTAAAAGGAAATTCCTCCTTGTAGTTGTGGCTTTTCCGTGAGGGTTTGCTGTCGTCTGCGGTGCATTTCGCGAGTGCGTGAGCTACGGCCATTTTAATTAACAAATTGAGCATAAAACGAGCATTGCAAAAGTCTGGGCGCGTTCTCTTGCTGTGTGCGCTGCTCTGCAATTAAGAGACCATGTCTCAGAGTTAGGGAATCAACGACGCGTCATCCGCCGTGCATTTCGCGAGTGTGATGAACTTGTTCGCGAGTGTGTGTGCGACGTAAAACGGAATGAACCACGCGTTACAGAAGTCGGGGCGTGTTCTCTTGCTGTGTGCGCAGCTGTGCAATTAAGAGATCGCGTCTCAGTATTAGGGACGACGGGGACGACCCAGGATGCGGTGAGTCGTTACGTACAATCGCCCCGGAAAAAAAAGCGAGCAGATCGACCCACAATTCAGGTGCAATGACTGCAGGAAACAGCTAGCTGTCCCAGCTCCGCGGGACACATGCTATGCACGGTAGACAGGGCCAAGGCTCTTTTTTGCCTGTCAAGACCTACTTGGTCGTCGCACGTCCCAACGTGAAAGACCCTTTCCTTCGGTTAACGGAGGTCATCGCTTGCCGATAACCCGCTTAAAGGTCCCTGTCATGTTGTGATGAGTGTGTAGTGAGAAATATTTTGCCATTTTATTCTTATTTATCCTATTTTTTGTTATACTGTAGTCTTGAGATGAGAGACAATAACATTCATTATTTGGAATTTTGGTCGTTTGTGCTTATTGTGGGTGGGGCCCTGCAAGCGACGGCGGCTCGTCGGTGGGGTCCTATTTACAGGTACGCACGAGTCGCGCTTAATTCGCTCCAACTGCGTCAATAAAGCAGCCTTCCAGGCGTATATAGCTGCAGCATATCCGACGTACCCCGATTAGCCAGCCTTGGGACGTTTATTCGTCATATGTACACGAGTCCGAACGATATGTCTTGTGCTTACACTATCTAGGGGAAGCGTAGTGTCCCCGTCGTGGCGCACGGTCGACGCAACAGGATAAGCTGTAAAAAAAAAGGGAAAAAAAGGGGGGGGGGGCAGCGCTCCACCTGCTGCGACTCTGTTCATTTTTTCCCGTGGTTCCTAATACTGAGACGCGTTCTCTTAATTGCACAGCTGCGCACACAGCAAGAGAACACGCCCCGACTTCTGTAACGCGTGGTTCATTTCGTTAACTAAAACGGCGCCTCTTAATTGCACAGCAGCAAAATAACGCGTCCCAATGTCTGCAAGGCGCGGTTGATTCCGTTAATTCCGTAAATAATGCCTTAAATAATGCCACGCAGAAGGTACTATAGTAGGCCAAATAAAGGCTGATATACATGATGTTTGTTAAGTACCACTTAGGACTGGAAAACAGGCCCAGGAAAGTTCCAAAACGAGTCGAAAACGTGTCATGCATAAGTTTATAATACGACGCGCACTCGTGGTACCGGCGCCTACGCATACTACGCGATAGCCGAGCAGGTATATATCCTCGAGCACTTTTAGGGGACACGATCACTTTCGCGTGATTTCGCCTCGTGTTGTACAGTGACTGATACATGTACTAAAAATGCGTGAGCTTGTTAAGCCGTCAGCGTCGCGGCAGCTCACCTTGCATCGTTCTCGAGGAAGCGTGCGCCAGCTGGCCGTTTTGTTCGCGGATGCGGCGAGTGATCGTGCGAGCGTACGAAGTCGTACCCCAAATGCGTACGCTCGAGGATATTATATCAGTTTGGCGAGCTTCGCTATGTATTTCCAACCGGACAATGCAGAAAAAAAGAAAGACTACCGTCTTCAAAAAACAAACGTGCACGCGGTGCAATGTTTTGTTTGCTGCCACGACGGTGGAGTTCGTTTACGTTTACTTTAGTGTACTAGAATATTCTAGTACACTATACGTTTACGCTGGCTGTACCAGGGTTCAATTTTGCGATCTTCAGACAGCTTCGGATTGTCTAGGGGTTCTCCACACACGTTACCACGACGCTGTTTTCTGTTCGGACCGAAACTGCCTGACTGACCTCTGACTAGCTTGAGCTGCCAGAGGCGTGAAAATCGAAGAGCCCCAGTCCAACGGCATATAACGGCACTAATAGTACCGAAAGCCATGGATGCGCTCTTGTGTTCACTCTCAAAAAGATTGCGACTGTACTTGGTGTGCCTGTGTCACTAGAGTGCCAGTAACCTAGGCGCTCTCAGTATTTTGCGAGCGTCCGGGCTGTGTCACAAGGGCGCCAGCAACATACGTGCTGCTTCGGGGTTATCAGTATTTTGCCAGCGTCCGTGATGAGCACGAGTCGCCTGCGTCGCCGCACAGCAACAGAGGTATTCGTACTTCGGCGACAGCGATGTATACTGCCCACGCCGTTCAGTTCCCCCGGTAAATCCGTCGATGCACGTGGGTTCCCTACTTCGAGTGCGAACTCGTGAATTCTCTGCTTCTGAGGCACGATCGAGTCCGATCTGTTATTATTAGAATGGAACGTACAGTGAAAAAATGGGGCTCACACATTTGCAACACACACGAGCTGCTAAATAAAACGACCGTGTCAACACACCATACCGACGCAACGGATTATACAAGAATTATACGGGAAAGCCTAAAGTGCAGGGGCAAATATCCCCAAGTCTGGCAACCGACTTACGAACGTACGCCAAACAGAACCTTGATAGTTATAGCGCGAGAAAACAACGATGGCACAGAGACAAGAAGGACACGAAAGACACGCTCGTGTCCTTTGTGTCCTTCTTGTCTATGTATTGTCGTTCTGTTCTCGCGCTATAACCATCGCCATGTCATACCAACTAGCCCAAGCTGCCACATTTCTAAGAACCTTGCCGGTGCAATGCCAAACAGAACCTTGCCGTAACCCCACTGCTGCGAAAAACAATATTCGCGTGAACTCTGATTGCGTGTGGCAAGTTGTTCTGTCTAGTTCGCCACACACAAACGCACAATTTTCTTAGAAGCATGCTAATACTAAAATATGCATAAAGTTCACCAACCATACAATATCTCTGCTTCCGTTTGACTGTCGTCCGAACTGGAAGCGTACTCGAACAACCAGGTCCACAACCAGGACATTGAGGCGCGAAGACGTGCACAGATGTAAGTCGACCGTGACCTTCCTGCTGGTTATAAGCACGAGGACGATCTGATCAACGACGAGAAAAAGGAAGATTGGTTGGTTGGTTGGTTCCTCAACACCTTGGCGCAACCCACCTAGGGGGATAGGCCATGAATGGGACGGTGCCTTGCTTTTTAAATTAATTCACTTCTCTAAAGAGCGGGTTGGATTAATTAGGTAATATAGGTAATAATAAAAAGGTGTTAAATTTAAAAAAGAACCTTGAAAAGAAAACATATAAACATAAAAAAGAGAAAAAAATTATACATAAATCAACTGATGTTACCTATTTTTAGAATTCCATTCTTTTAGATTCTCGTAAGAAATTTGTAACAGCGGTAAAAACGCTCCTGTGGCTCAATCCAAATGCGACTGCACCAAATGAAAGAATCACCGGAAGTGTCAAGTTTAAGCCCAACTTTCGTAGGGGTTCTTCTAGTAGATTTTCCCTTTGAGTTTTCAATTTTCGGCATGACAAAAAGAAGTGCTCCAAAGATTCCCTCTCATTACAATAAAGGCACAAAGGCGAGTGTGCCAGACCCGACCTGTGAAGGTAAAAGTTCAATGAGGGGACTCGACAACGCAGCCTGGTAATTACTATTTCTTCCTTCCTTGATGAACACCACTTGTTCTTCCAAGGAAACTTTAGCTGTGTGAAGTCTGATACAAACAAAGGGGATTTTTCAAAGTTATTGGCCGTTGTGCGTTTTTCAAAGCGTGCTGCTGTTATATATTCAGAAGTAGGCAAAATAGGTAAAACAGGACAATCAAGGGAAGATACAGCTAGTGCATCTGCATGCTCATTCAGAGCTAAACCTCTATGGCCTGGTACTGTTACGATCGGCCCTGGGGAGCCAAGCAGGAAGTGGACTGTTACGATCGGCCCTGGGAGCCAAGCAGGAAGTGTTTGGGGGAGAACCGGTTCGTGACTCGCGGTGGCGGCCACCCCCACCTCCCCATTCGGGTTCCTCCTCGCCGGGAGAGCTACGCGGTCTGCTGTGCGTTCGTGACCATATTTGGTAACATTTTGGGGCGCTGGGACCATATATGGTGTTGGATTGTGCCACTCCTTGTGTTGTGAGAGGTGTTTTCCCCTCCCTCGTGGCCGAGGTGCCGGCGACACCGTATTGGCTGACGATGCGGACAAGACGCCCAGTGTCAACAACGTGGCGCTATAAAATGCCGAAGACGTTTGTATCGCACGCACTCTTCTCTCTTTGGGTCACTTGACCACTTCTCCACATGTAAATAAATCTCTGTTGTTCGTTCGGGCGCTTCTTCTCGCTGAATTGTTGGACGATGGATCCTGCGACGGGGCCAGCTACCGACAACGAGACCGGCAGGACCCGGAGTCCCAACAACTGGATGGCAGCGGCGGGATGCTGATAACCCCGAAAGCGACCACTGGACGGAGTGAGCCCGAAGTTCAACAACGGGACGACAGGAGAAGGATTACACGAGCTCATCGACTTCCAAAGGGAATCGAACGGCACTTCTGAGAGGCACGACGCCGGAGACATGACTGCGAACTGGGTGAGTGCCGGCTTTCTCTGTTAAATTTTACCAGGCATTTACTCCATGTGTTAAGTAAAAGCTGGTAGAGAGGGGCTGTCTTGGTCATTGGATTAACAGGTAACTTGCGTCAGGCAGAAATTGTGTGATAGCTTGGTTAAGCTCTTTCTGTCAGTGGCGTCAAGGTTAACAGTGACAGGGCAGGATTCCGTGTAAGAGCTTTTGAAGCTTTATTTGTAGACTAAGTTAACGGAAAACTTGAGGCAAGGCAGGTATCTAGAGCTGTCGTTGCCGTCAAGGTTAATTAGTTGCAGGACAGGAATCTTTGTGGAACAGAGACAGCGGTACTGGAGGCAGCCATGAATCTGAAGTCCCTGCGAAAGTCCATGTTGTTGCTACTTGCAAGGGAGTTGAATCTGGAGGTGTCGGACTCTCAAAGAAAGCCAGAGCTGATAGAGGCGATTCTCGCATTGGGGGCGGAGGATGACGAGCTGTCAGAGTGTATCGAGGAGATTCAGGAGAGGCAAGCGGCCGAGGCTGAAAGAAAGGCGGCCGAGGCCGAAAGGAAGGCGGCCGAGGCAGACAAGATGCGAAAGCACGAGCTTGAAATGAAGCGCCTCGAGCTAGAGATTAGCCATAATAGTAGAACAGGAGGCAGCGAGGCATCCGGTACAGCAGAGCGGGCCAGGTTCAAAATGACGGACCTAATGAGATCGTACAAGCTAGGGGAGGACATTGGGCTGTTCCTCGTCAACTTTGAGAGAACTTGTGAAAGGCAAGGTTTCAGCCAGGATACATGGTCTCAACGCTTGTTGTCCCTACTTCCGGGGGAGGCCTCAGAAGTAATCGCGCGCCTCACGAAAGAGGAGGCTGACGAGTACAGTGAGGTAAAGTCGAGCCTTCTCAAGAAATACAGGTTGTCAGCGGAAGGTTTCAGACAAAAATTTCGCAACGCCGTAAAAGAGAGCAATGATTCATACCCGGAGTTTGCTTACAAGTTAATGGCCAACATGGGGGAGTGGCTGAAAGAGGCAAAGGCATATGGGAATCATGACAAGGTGCTCGAGTGTATCGGTCTGGAACAATTCTATCAAAGGTTACCAGAAAAGGTGAGGTTCTGGGTTCAGGATAGACCAGACGTGAACACCGTAACAAAAGCCGCAGAGCTCGCTGAAGAATTCGTTACGCGCCGCGCCCTCGGGGCAAACAGCGAGCCTAAAAGGGAAAAATTCCTACGGCCGAATAAGGCGCCGTTTAGAAAACAACCGACAAGTCTCGCACAAAAGGGTGAGGAAAACAATTCATCTAACCATGGGGCGTCGGCAGAGGCAAGCAAAAGGAAATTTGAGGCGAGAAAACCGGCTGCTTGTTTCAATTGCCACGAAACAGGGCACTTCGCGAAAGACTGCCCGAAAGAAAAGGTGGCCTTTTTATCTATAAATGAAGCCGACGAGAACATGAAGTTGTTAGAGCCCTATATGTACGACCTTACCGTGAACGGCAAGCAGTGTCGGGTTCTTAGAGACTTCGCAGCCACTATGGACGTAGTTCATCCGTCTTTTGTTCAGTCCGGACAGTATTCAGGAGACTGTGCCTGGATTAGACAAGCCGTAGAAGCAAACAGTCAGTGCCTTCCCGTAGCTAAAGTTGTCCTTAAAGGCGCATTTGGAACATTGGAAACAGAAGCCGCGGTATCGCCATATCTACCCCCTCAGTATCCTTACTTATTTTCAAATAAGTCAGATCAAATGCTGAAGGAGAAAGGTCTAACGTTGGGAGAAGGCATAGTGCAGGCACTGACTAGATCGAAGGCACGTGCGCTGGCTGCGAGAGCAACATTCACTGAGGCAAACAAGCCTCAAATCGACAACGGGCCTGGTTGCGAGTTGGACACCACGGTAACAAATCGACTCGTGCGAGAACAGGCTGCAGAAGCCGTAGTCGCGGAGACAACCATTCCTAAAGGCGACGACGAATCTCCTCCCGAATCGGAAGGGGTCAATTACGCCTCGTTGGCCGAGCAAATAGAAAATGCCGTTGCTCCCAAGCCGATTCCTGGTAGTACAGAGGATAGCACAGAGGGTGACACATCCCAGGTACTAGGAAATACAAAAGAGTTGTGTGTCATGCCAACTTCGGATAATTTCAGTCGGCTGCTGCAGGTGAGCCCCGCTTCATTAATAACCGAACAAAAGGGTGACCCAACGCTTAAGCAATTCCAGGACAGTTCGAAAGAGGGAATCGCCAAACGAAATGTGAGATTCCAAGAGAGGAGCGGCATACTCTATCGAAAATATCTAGATAGGCGAGGAGTAGAATTTGACCAGGTAGTCGTACCTCAGGCGTATCGTCAGGATTTGCTTAGTTTGGTGCATGGAGAATCATGGTCAGGCCACTTAGGCGTAAAGAAGACGAAAAATCGTCTCTTAGAGGAATACTACTGGCCTGGATGCTTTAAGGATGTAGAGAGGTTTGTAAAATCTTGCGATGTGGGTCAGCGAGTGGGTAAGCCGGGAGATAAGGCGAAATTTCCAATGAAGCTGGTACCCGTAATCACGGAACCCTTTCGTCGGTTGGTAATTGACACAGTAGGTCCTTTGCCCAAGACAACTTCAGGCTACCGTCACATCCTGACCTTAATCTGCCCAGCTACTAAATTTCCAGAGGCGGTCCCGCTAAAAGAGCTAAGTTCCGTCGAAGTAGTGAACGCACTTCTGTCCGTGTTTGCCCGGGTAGGCTTTCCTGCCGAGATACAATCAGATCAGGGCACCATTTTCACGAGTGCCTTAACGACAACCTTTCTAGAGCGGTGTGGCGTGAAATTATTGCATAGTTCAGTCTACCATCCGCAGTCGAACTCGATAGAAAAGCTTCACTCCGTGATGAAGCGAGTGTTAAGAGCCTTATGTTTTGAACGGAAAACTGACTGGGAAATGTGCTTACCTGCAACGATGTTTGCACTAAGAACTGCACCACATGAGACAACAGGGTTTACGCCAGCGGAACTTGTTTACGGCCGCAGACTGCGGTCTCCTCTTCGTATGCTGAGAGAGTCGTGGGAAGGGCAGGGTGATGATCCTGTAGTAGTGGAATATGTCCTCACCTTATTGGATCGTCTAACAACAGCCCAAGAACTGACCGAGAGTGCGATGACCAAAGCACAGCAGAAGGCTAAGCTTTACTACGATCGGACCGCTAAAGCACGACACTTTGCTGTAGGAGACAGGGTCATGTTGTTGAGGCCCTCCCAAAAGAATAAGCTTGAAGTGCAATGGGTCGGCCCGGCCGAGATTACTCGAAAATTGTCTGACACCAACTATGTGGTAAAATTACCAGGAAGTCGTAAGGCACACCAGGTGTATCATAGCAACTTACTCAAACCCTACAAAGAGAGGGAAGCCATCGTGAACATGACTTTAAATGTTCCGGAAGAGGTTCCGGCAGAAATCCCTGAATTAGCTCCCGAATCGGACGAAGTCCCGATCGAGAAAAGAGTTGAGGATTTAGTATCAAAGTCACAACTAACAACGAAGCAGAAGCAGGAATTGCGTGGTCTTTTGACCGAGTTTCAGGACAGATTTGTAAGCGAGCCAGGCCGGACATCCGTCCTCACTCATGACATAGAGCTTACCTCGTCGGAACCGGTAAGATCTAAGACGTATCGGGTGTCACCTCGCCGGCTTGAGCTAATAAAGGCAGAGGTTAACAGGATGCTGGAATTGGGTGTGATTGAGCCGTGTGAAAGTGATTACACTTCCCCGTTAATTCTCGTGGAGGTACCCGGCAAAGATCCGCGTCCTTGCGTAGACTATCGTAAGTTAAACCTCATCACCAAGGATCAGACATACCCAATTCCCCACATTGAGGAACGCGTCGAGAGGGTAAGCAGCGCGCAATTCATCTCAACGCTAGACCTAGTGAGAGGTTACTGGCAGGTGCCGCTCACCGAGAGGGCGAGCCGGTATGCTGCATTTATTTCACCATTGGGGACATTCCGCCCTAAAGTGTTGAGTTTCGGCCTAAAGAACGCGCCTTACTGTTTTTCCAACTTAATGGATAAGGTTTTGCGTGGTCAAGAGGACTTCGCATTGCCTTACTTGGACGACGTCGCCGTGTTTTCCTCGTCCTGGCCAGAACACTTGACGCATTTGAGAGCAGTACTGACACGCCTACGCGAAGCAGGTTTAACGGTAAAGGCGCCCAAGTGTCAGCTAGCACAAGCAGAGGTACTCTATCTAGGGCATGTTATCGGTCGAGGGCATCGCCGTCCCTCTGAAATGAAAGTGGCAGCTATCCGAGACTTTCCCCAGCCCCGAACGAAAACCGATATTCGGGCTTTTCTTGGAATAGCTAGTTACTATCGTAAGTACATCCCTAGATATTCCGACATTGCCAGCACTCTTACTGACGCGTTGCGCAAGACCGAGCCCCAAATGGTCGACTGGGATGAGGAGAAAGAAAAGGCTTTCCGCGTTTTGAAAGCGGC
Organism: Rhipicephalus annulatus; assembly: GCA_013436015.1. NCBI lineage: Eukaryota > Metazoa > Arthropoda > Arachnida > Ixodida > Ixodidae > Rhipicephalus > Rhipicephalus annulatus. The sequence goes on along the minus strand of WOVY01014708.1, from coordinate 576,449 downwards.
CTTGTCGAGCCAACCTTTGCTTAGTTCACCGGACTACTCGAGGCCTTTCATAGTACAATGCGACGCTAGTGATAGAGGCATGGGGGCAGTTCTTAGTCAAAGGGATGAGGGGGATCAAGAGCATCCCGTCCTATATGTTAGCCGGAAACTCACCCTTCGCGAGCAGGTTTACAGCGCTAGCGAAAAGGAATGTGCGTGCTTGGTTTGGGCAGTCCAGAAACTGGCTTGTTATATTGCCGGAAGCAAGTTCATTGTGGAAGTGGACCACTGTCCTCTCACCTGGCTACAGACCATGTCCTCTAAGAACGGCCGCCTGCTGCGTTGGAGCCTCGTTTTGCAACAATATACGTTTGAAATACGCTACAAAAAGGGTGTACTCCATGGCAACGCTGATGGCTTAAGTCGATGCCCCTGACGCGAGAGGATGTCTCGAGAACTCTGGCATTTTTTTTCCTGACCTAAACAAGAGCTAGTGATTGTTTTTTTTTTTTACTCTTTTAGGTGTACTTGTTTTAAAACGTTGAAGACACGGCTATCCAGGGTTTCGGGTTCGGTGTGCTTCCAGTGTTGTTGTTTTGTGTCACCTTAAAGTGTGAGTAACATTTTGAATAAATTGTGTATTTCCTTTAATATCAGTTAAAGGGGAAAATTGCCTGGTGGAGTTTGGCGGAATTGTCCGGCGCTCACCGGCTGAGTAGTTGTGTTTTCATGTGCGTATGTGACGTCTGTTGAGCCCACAATGAAGCAGGTGTTGCCCTCTACTTCATCAAAGACGGTCGTCACCAAACCGACTGCCGGCGCTGATCTCTCCGGACAGTGGCTGCAAACCTCAGCCCATCGAGATCTTCACCCCCCCCCCCCCCCCGCGCGAGAGACTGTTACGATCGGCCCTGGGGAGCCAAGCAGGAAGTGGACTGTTACGATCGGCCCTGGGAGCCAAGCAGGAAGTGTTTGGGGGAGAACCGGTTCGTGACTCGCGGTGGCGGCCACCCCCACCTCCCCATTCGGGTTCCTCCTCGCCGGGAGAGCTACGCGGTCTGCTGTGCGTTCGTGACCATATTTGGTAACATTTTGGGGCGCTGGGACCATATATGGTGTTGGATTGTGCCACTCCTTGTGTTGTGAGAGGTGTTTTCCCCTCCCTCGTGGCCGAGGTGCCGGCGACACCGTATTGGCTGACGATGCGGACAAGACGCCCAGTGTCAACAACGTGGCGCTATAAAATGCCGAAGACGTTTGTATCGCACGCACTCTTCTCTCTTTGGGTCACTTGACCACTTCTCCACATGTAAATAAATCTCTGTTGTTCGTTCGGGCGCTTCTTCTCGCTGAATTGTTGGACGATGGATCCTGCGACGGGGCCAGCTACCGACAACGAGACCGGCAGGACCCGGAGTCCCAACAGTACCCAAACTAGTCGGACGAGTCGCACATGTGTTGGAATGAGCGAGTAGAAAGTTTTAGAAGGTACACGAAAAAGTTGGTGAGCTTAAGGCAGTACAGACCGAGAGACAGTCTATTATAACAATCACCGCTGATAGATCTTGCGGCACTTTACGTAATGCAAGGACTATTGCCTGTAGTTCAGCTTGGTAAATAGGTGTAAAGTCGGGTAATCGAATTGCGAAAGCCCAATCTAGAGAGAATGATACGATTCCTACACCAGCCTTCTCTCCATAAACCGAAGCGTCAGTCACTATCACAATGCATGTTTCTAGATTGGCCAAATGATCTTCCCAAATGCCATTTATATACTGATATGGTAAATTTTTTACATTCTTGGGATATATATCGTCAAATTCTATCCTAATTGCATCTACAGTGTTGAGCACAAGTGTTTCCAAAGGTTAACTCTTAAGGGCTCCAAAAGTTTCTGAGTAAATATTACTTGAGGACACCTTAATTTAGGCCATTGGTGGTTGAAGAATGAGGTCTGCTGGCTAATGAACACATACTGTGCCCTCCGCTGAGGTGATGCATAGATTTTAAGGAATGTACGTACTGTTAGAATATGAAATCTTTTGATAAGAGAAGGCAGGCGGGATTCTTCGTATAGGATATTGTTGGCAACATATTTGGGTAGCCCTAGGCATAAGCGTAAAGATTCGCGTTTTAGCAGAATCAGTGGTCGAACTTTGTAGGCCGGAGGGCCAGAAAACAAAACACAGCCGAATTCTAGTATCGGTTGAATGTACATACAATATATCATAATGAGCACGTCAATACGCACACCGGCCCAATAATTACTGAGTCTGCGCAGCATCCCTACGGCACGTGCTCCTTTAGCGGCCATGTTTTCTATGTGGGGACTCCAGTTTAGTGTTTCGGTGTAGGTTACCCCCAAGTACCTAACTGACTCGACCTGAGGTATGGTGTCCTGCCGGTACGTTAGTGAAATTCACACTGTGGCATTTTGTGCGAAAACTATGATTGCACTTTTGTTTGTATTGAGGCATAGGTTGATATCCTCAAGCCACGTTTCCAGACTATTCATGTATGTCTGCAGAATCAGGTACAGTGTGTGAATGTGCACCGACGCAGCAAAAAATGCAATGTCATCGGCATACACATAGACCTGTACATCTTGCTGTACGAGAATGGAACATAGTGGAGCATCAAATAATAAGGGCGATAGTACTGACCCTTGCGGTATACCTCTCGTTTGCCTGTATACTGAAGATTTGACACCAGATTACGAGCAGTAAAATTCTTTATCACCTAAGAAAGCATGGATCCAGGCCACAAAGTATTGAGGCAGTCCTAAATTCTGAAGTGAATCTAGCAGTTTAACATGCTCCACTCTATCATAGGCTTTTGTGATATCTAAGGTTACCAAAGCGGAGTATTGTTTCTGATATCGAGCAAGTTGAATTCTGCTTTCGAGATCCACGTGCGCACACCAAATGGAGCAACCACGCCTGAATCCAATCTGACATGGGCTCAGTGTCAGTTTTTCTGACATCCATCGATCTATACGTCTATATAAAATTCTTTCAACTAGTTTTACTAGGTTCGATGTAAGTGAAGTGGGTCTGATATTAGCTAAGGTAAACCCAGCGCCTTGCTTTTTTAATAACGGAATCACTTTTGTCATTCTCCAATCAGGTGGCATCAAAGAGCTTCTAAGTGAGTGATTCATAATTTCGAGTAGGCCAAGTGGGTATATTTTATGCACAGATTTTATCACTGATGTCGTCATACCATCAGGACCAGGAGCCGAATGGGGTAGTGTTCTGACTACGTTTGCTAATTCTGCAGGCGTAATCTCTTCAAAATCCTCAGCCCTTTGGGGGGACTGAGCTTGGTATGAGAGAAGTGTCGTAAAGCGACTTTCTAGGCCCTGAGCTATATCTTCTAGAAGGGCCTTCAGTTCAACTGGTGATGATACTACAGATTCTATATTTCTTTGTACCGGGATAACTTTCTTAGTTCTCAGAAAGCGAAAAAGTGCTTTTCTATTGACCGGCTTTGACAGGAACTCACATCGGTCGTTGTTAAATTTGTTCTTCGCATTAGCGATGGTTCTCTTAAATATAGCGGCTGCATACTTATAATCACTCCAGTTCCTGGGACACTGGTTGAAGATTAATTTTTTCCATGCAGCCTTTCTTAGTCTATAAGCCCGCGAACAGTCCGCATTCCACCAAGGGTTGGCAGACGGTTTAGCGCTTCCAATGGTGAATTTTGATTTATTTAACGACTCTTTTAAAGTGTCGCTAATTCTGATGGCGTCTAGTTCTGTATCATTCGTTTGGCTAGATAAAGCGCCTCGTAAGGATTTCTCGAAAGTATTAAAGTTTACATGTGGTACGGCAGATCTATTCTTGGAGGATGTTGGACATACCACCTCGAACAATATTGGCATATGATCACTACTTGTTCCCGAGTTAATCGCAGACCATGATAAGATGGTTAGAAAAAGTTAGATCGAGTACCGAGGAGGACTGATTACACATAAAAGTAGGAGTTTTTGTGTTTATGCATATAAAGTCATTATTGTTCACCCAATCCCATAAACGTTTGCCATTCAGATCAGTTTTAAAACCCCAAGATATATGATGAGAATAGAAGTCATCTACTTATACAATATCTTTTTGGCAATATTGAACTGCAGTATCTAGGACGGAAGAATTTAGAACACCCGCAGGAAAATAAGCATTAATAAATGAGAATGGGAGGGACCCAGGAATAGTAATGCTTATTGCTAAAATCTCGCTTTCTGAAGCCAATGACTGATAAATAATTTTAGCTCTATGGGCGATTTTAGATGAGACAAATATTGCCAAACCTCCACCCCGAGTTGGGCAATCTAGACGAAATGTGCGGTAATTTTTAATCCTAAAATACTTATTTTCTGCTAGCCAAGTTTCTTGTAAAGCAACAATATCAGGGGAGTAATTATCGCAAAGTTGAAGTAAGTCGGTGGCTGCTGAAGAAATGGAGCGGCAATTCCACTGTAGTACTTTTAAATTCCCTATTTTGAAGAGATATACCAGCAGCACTCACTGCTTTCTCTAAGAAGCTATCCTTTAAAAAATCTTTTTTGATGGGTTTTCCTTCTGATATCTCTTATTTCTTGATTTAGGACTAATTGAGAACCGTTGTGCCTCAGGAGAAGCACGTAGTTTCATATTTTTTTGAGTCAGAGTCCATTTGTTCTGGTTGTGAGACATGAGAATCGGAGTCCGAGCTCCAATCTAGGTCCTGTACAAAAGGCTTAATTATTCTACGGCCAGTGTTCGGCGTGTCTGGCTTTGACTTCGAAGGGCCTGGTTCCGATGGAATATCAGTAACCTTAACTGGTGAAGGGGGCACGGTAGGTTGGTTACCTCCCTGCAATATTTGATTCAACTGAGTGCTCACTATTTGTGCCAATGACTCCGTTAGGCTCACGAATAGAGATTCCATAAGTTTCGTCATGGCCTTTTCCACCGTTGATGTTATTAAATCAGGCAACGATGACTCAAGCATCTGGTTTGCCCGGTTGGCAACGGAGGCATAGCCACGTGAGAGCTCAGAAAGAATAGATCGGGCCTCACGCCGGGAGCATCGTTGTTGTTCGATGATCTCTAGAAGTTGCAACTGACATGTCCTCATGGGGCAACTTTCATCGTCAGCCGTGTGATTTCCTCTGCATAGACAGCATCTCACCTCTTGGGTTGAACATTCGTCGGGTTTATGTTGGTCAGAACATGTGCGACACCTCACATCCGATCTACATCCCTTGATGATATGCCCATACCTCCAGCATTTTTGCACTGCAGTGGACGAGGGGATAGTACATCAACATGATAAATTAGTGGCCATGCCTTAATTTCGGTTGGTCGAGCCGTGCCGACGAAAGTCACAATCACTGATTCTGTGGGGACCTTTTTGTTCTCAACGTTACGCGAGCATCGAAATACAGAGACTGCTCCTGCGGCCGCAAACATTTCAAGTATTTCGGGTGGTGTAAGGCTCAAGTCCACTCCTCGAACCAGTCCCTTCACACAGCCCAAATGGGCAGGTACGAAACAGCTCACCAGATTTGAGGCAAACGTTGTGCATTTTAGAAGATCTGTGATGCAGGCCTGGTCCGGCGAGCAGCACAGGATGCCTCCACGCCCAAAATGACGCACCTCAGTAATCATTTGGTAATGATCGGAAATCTTCCGGAGTTCTTCCTAAATTAGTTTCGGGTTTTTCATGCAAATAGACTCGCCGTTGGTTGGAACCAGGGCCACAGGAACGCTCTTCAGACCACTGCGCAAAAATAGATCGATTGGCAAATCACTGTTAGGAAGGGACGCCGACCAGGCAGAATATGCCTGGCCGGGAGAGGAAAGAGACATCATGTTAATAGGCTTAACAGCACCGCCCGATCCCGCCGCTGCCCCACAGGAGGAAGCACTAAAGTGCCCTTGAAGCAGTCAGGAAGCACCGGAATGAAATCTGCTAGCTCACGATACCAGGTAGTTCCACCGAGGTCCAATGGCGACGCGCCAACGAGCGAAGCGAGGACAGCTCAGTGAGGCAGCTTCTCTGCCAGCCACGAGCGAAAGGAGCCGAGGTTCGGAAGCGACAATCGACAATCGAAAAGGAAGAAGCTGCACATGAAGAAGCTGCTGCTTCTTCTACTTCTCCTCTCATGGCTCATATGGCTGATACCATTGAGATACTCAATGCATGGGATTAATCGGCCGATTAATAGGTGAATTTCCTGCATGGATGTCGCAGATAACCAATGTGCCCCCAATTAAAGCGTTTAAACGTGCAATTGTTTCTCAGTATAAATGACCTCAACCTTTAAAACATTTTTTTTATCTGTAAGAACACTCATCCTCATAGTGGACGTGCGTGGTGGTTCCATATAGATACTGTGGCCTCCGTGACTTTTAAGCATGAAATCACGGAGGCTATCACTGTCATGATTCTATGATATATTTTGTCACATTTCCTGGTCATTTTTTTATTGTGCAAGCAGAAAGACTGCTCATTAAAGAGACCACTGGTTATGCTTTTGATGATATTTGTACCGTTGGCTGCTGCGCACGCATATTCGTGTAAATGTTCTTCTTTCGTGCCCTCGTGTAGTGAAGAAGTCACGCATGCAAGCATAATTTATGTGCAAGCGCACTAAACCAGCACCTCGAGAGCAGTAACGCACTTCCACAGAACACCTGTACCTGTACACAGAGCACTGATGCCGGTGCGTTGGCGGCTGGCCAACCAAAAATAATTATCGGTTAAGAAGAAGGTGAAGGAAGCTGAGACCGATATGTGGAGAATTGGCATGATTAAGAAGTCCGCACTAGTGACCTATCGAACTTTTAAGCAGGAAATTGCCAAGGAAAGAATATATGATAATACTCGGGGTAGCTCTTTACTGTTTGGGGCCAGGACCAAGGAGGATTAAAAAAATTGCCGGAGTGGAAATGATTGCCCAGAAGTGAAGCCGTTCTTTTGGCAAGATGGCGGTTGTGGCGACCCTCTTACTAGGGGCATAATAAGTATCACCGTTCAGCGAATAAAAACGAAGCGTTTCCCTCGCATGCCCAACGAGTTTAATGTGGGAACTTTTTCGGGCCACATAGTGCTCCAAGTGCGTCTTGAAGTTGCTAATTTTCCGTAGTGAGCCTCTAATTGGAGGCAAAGTTCTTTGAAGATTCCGTCATCCATACTTGTTTCTCTGTGTTACTTCGTCGGGAACAACTATCCTTTAATACAGAACTAACGTAGCATTTACATAACGTATCAAAGCCACTTGATCTTTAGGTGGGCACTATCAGAAAAGAGCATATTTCCGCCATCTTGGCAGTGGCAAAAAGTGGCTTCACTTCTGCTGGCAAGGGATTGCAGGAGCTTCCACTCCAGCAATTTTTCTTTAATCCTCCTTGGCCAGGACGGAAGTATTGCGAACCAAGACATATCGGGCCAAATACGAAGGGGCAGACATGGTATGCAGTGCGTGTGGAGAGGAAGAGGAAACTGCCGGACACTTGATAATGTTTTGTAAAGGGCTTCACCCTATAGTTCATGATGATGGCGCAGAGTTTTTCAAAGCACTAGGGTTTAGGGACAGGGAGGGCAAGATAGACTTTAAGCAGGTAGAATTAACTAGAAGGAGGTTATCTGATTGGTGGCTAAAGTCAAGGCACAAGTGAAAATTAAATCCTTCACTGCAAAGTACGTGTCCCCAACCTCGCTATTTAAAGGAAAAAAAATAAATCTAGTTTTTGGTTCACTAAGTATTGCGGCTTGGTAGCGTTAGCCACCACCCGATCTAAAGGGTACAGCCATATCAATCCATCTACTCTATTTATCCAACCTAAGGCAGGTGTTCTGTGCCTAAGGTCCGTATCGGCCAGCCCACTGGTAGGTGTTCTGTGGCCAGCCGCCAACACACCGGCGCCCGTGCTAGTAAATTAAAGTACACGTGTTCTGTGGAAGTGCGTTGCTGCTCTCTCGGCGTGTCTGTCGGTGTACAAGTTCTGGTGTGCTGTTTTGTGTTTTACTGCACGCCGCGTGGTTACGAAACATGCGTGCCCTTCTGTACATCGAGCCAACGTAAGAAACAACCCGGCGTGTTGTTTCACGAAATCCCTGCGGAGACAACGCTGAGGAAACAATGGCTAAAAGTGATATCGAGGAAAAACTGGCAGCCAAATTCAACGCCCAACTATTCTGCTGTCTGCAGTCTCCACTTCCTCGAAAGCGACTTCCGAGGAGACACCGAGAAGCGCATGTTGAAGCAAGGTAGCGTGCCCAGTGTTTTTCCATCCTATCCGTCGTACCTCCGGCCAATACCACCTAGGCCGCGGAGTGACACGAGCATCGCCAAACGCAAGCGCGAACCATCGCCGGCAAAGACAGCTTCACGTAGAGCGTATACTCGCGCGCGCTCCTGATGTAGACCTCCATACCAAGTGTTCTGGACAGTGTGACTGTGGATTGCTTGGATGCCTCTGCACCTGAAACAGCAGCAGCAGATGCAATGACTGCGCGATGCGGCGTTTCCGGCGTCACAAGTGAGTTCTTGGAGGATCGTCAGCTGCCTGAAGCCAGCAATGTGCCACTTCTCGTGCCTACGGTGCGCGCTATGAGGTCTTTGGCACACAAACGAACGGATCAAACGCGTCAGCTGCCTACTTGCAAAAAAAAAAGTGGCGCGAGAAAGAAAAAAAAAGTTTGAAGGCACAAAATGAAAGGTTGCGCCTCACTGTAGATAAATATAGGCAAGAGCTTGATCACCTGAAAGACGAGTGCCATGTAAGCAAGTTTCTGCAAGTTGTTGAAGACTCAGAACTGCCAAGCACTAAGGCCAAGCTAATCTTAGATCAAGTGATCAACTACAAGACAAAAAAGCCGACATAGTCCGAAGCAACAGTCAGACAGTGCACTATATATTACGGCACCTATCAGCAAAAGCCTAGGTATGAGCACATTAGGACTGAGAAGCTGCTTGCCCTTTCCTGCCGAGCTACTCTGCAGAAATACCTGGGAAATTCAGTAGGTGAGGATTTAGTGATTTGGTGAAGGCACGGCTGAGTACTGAGCTGGAGTGCCTCACATCTCCGCAGTCAAAACACTGCAGCCTCATCGTAGATTAGATGCGTAGCCGACAAAAACTTCAGTATAATAAGCAGAGGGATGCATTTCTGGGAGATGTTGATTTAGGTGCTGACCTAAACCACCTTTTGCCTACGTCAGCAAAAGTCAGCTTGCGAACTTTCTTTTATTTTTTGTGCTTTGTGGTCTGCACGGCAGCTTTAAAATTCCCGTAGGCTACTTTCTTTACTAAAGGATGTTCAGGTGAGCTACTTGCTCAGGCAATAAAGCTCATCATAAAGAAAACTGAAGAAGTGGGATACCGCATTAATTCTGCGGTTAGTGACGGACAACCACAAGATAAATGTTCTTGCAATAGAAATTCTGTCACAATAACAACTGCGAACCCGGATACCCCACTCAACTGATGCTTCGAGGCAACTGTTTCTGGCTTTTGACCAAAGCCATATAATCAAGAATGTACGGTCGCAGTTCCTCTCAAAATAAATGGGTGGGAATAAAGAAATCTTATCTGTATATCTCAAGGACTTGTACAAGATGCAGCAAGGCTCCACAGTGGAGCCAGTTCGCTTTCTGCTAGAAAGCACATTTTTCCCACGAACATTGAAAAAATTGGAGTGAGAACAATTATCCAAGTGCTCTCGCCTCCGGTCACAGCTGCCTTGCACTTCATGGAGGATCAGGCAAGTCACACTTGTGATTTAAAGTTCGCAAATGTAGGTCCAACCGTGGAATTCATGTCGAACATGTACAGGTGGTTTGTACTGATGGATGTCAGCAATTGCCAACAGCACATTCACCAAAACAATCCTCATACAAAAGAATTTTCTGACCCCGAAGACGTAAGGTTGCACTGGCTTGAACTTATTATTTTTTTTTTGAGTATGTGGAAGATTTGAAGGAGGCCAGCTTACAGGAGAACTTTTTAAGCAAGGAAACATACCATGCACTAGTGTTTACAACCGTCTCAAATGTAGAGGGTATAAGATTTCTTTTGAACGAGTGCAACTTTCAGTTTGTTCTCACAAGAAAGTTTTTTAGTGACCCAATAAAATCCTTTTTTGGATTTTTGAGACGAACGGCAGGCTGCAACGACGTCATGGACGTGCGAAGTGCCCTTTGTGGGGTAGAGAAGATGCTGAAGGCAAGAATCGTTGCAGCATAACAGAAAAAGTAACTTGAGCAGTTCTGAATCATTCTGCTCTTCACGAGCAGTAACTGTCGCTCAAGTGGATGGCAGCACAGTCGCGGTATCTGTAAATGTGAAGCTTGCTCAGCAAGCGCTTCGAGAACCGTGCACGTCGACAAGCAGCTTCCTACCTACTCCACACATGGCTGCCATTGCACTTGTCGCTGGATACATATCAAGTGTAGTGAGCGAAAAAACTGTGTGTGACAGTTGGATATCTCTTGTCCAGAAGCCGAACGGGGACTTTGGTATGGATGGGCTTATCGCACACCAAGACAGAGGTGGTCTGTTCTATCCTACACAGCAGCCTATCAGAATATTGCATGTTGACATTATGTTGTCTGACCGCAAATGTTTGCGAAAGCCTCTTGAGGAGTGCATGAAGCACTGCGTCAATATTGTGACAAATTTACCTGTGTTGCGATGTGATCAATGTGATGATAGCTGCAGGAGAAGTTTTGTGGAATTGCTTTGCAAAAAATTTATTAAACCATTGCTTTCTAACCGCGCATTGGACATCACTGACCGAAATGCAGAGGCCAAATTATATTAAAAAACCCACTGTCGCGCAAAATGCTTGAACTTTCAATCGTTTCTATGGAGTGATGCACCTGGTTTCTCTTTGCTTTTTTTATGCGTGCATATGTGCTTCATCAACAGTGCCTTTTCTACAAGCTGATATGTTTGTTTTATGTTCAGTGCGCATTGTATGAAAGTGGTGCTTCTGCTTTTTTAACTTTTTTATGAATGGAGTGTAATTTTGTTTCCTACAAGACCATGTCTTTCAGTAGGAAGCATTTTCTTGCCTAGCTGAGGTGTTTTTCGTGCGTTTCTTATTTTATTCCTTTTTATCGATGCTAGGTCATTGTCTGTTTGATTTGAAGAATGTTGAAATAACATCACTTGCCTGTTTGTTTTGTTGTTTTGAACTCATGTGCGAACACGTTGATTGTTTCCCTTGTTATTTTTTCTTTTTTATGCACCTATATGTATGTATAGTACCACGCTGCCAAGATTTTGTAGAAAGTTGCAGTATTTATAAAGAAATAAATAAATTCATCATACTGGCTCTTTTCTGCCGTCATCCTGAGGTTTTTGTTTGTTGCATTCTTGGATCCTCCGCTTTATGCATTTTCAAGCCGACAATGAACTTTAGTTATGCAGGCAACCTCGCAGATACAATTAAAAAAAAAAGGAAGATGGCAAGTACGGGCTTTCCGCGCTTTCTACTCTGCCACGAAAGTGTACCCTGACTGAACGGGTAGTGTCAGAACCTCGCGCCGCCTTGTGGTGGACCCAAGAAGCAGTCGCGGCGAAGCAAGGACAATGGGAGAGTGGGCGACGCAGCAGGCACCTGAAAATAGAGGAGGCGCTGTTTCAGACATGGAGGCATGGAGGAAGGAATGCATGAAGTGAGGTGTTTTCGATTATTGTAGCTCTCCCGGTTCTACTCTGGGTTTTATTGACTGAGCTACTAGGTTACCGCACGTTCGCGCTTCCGCCGGAGCGATCGAAAAATGTACCAACCGTGAACTAGGCATCAGAAACGCCACCGCGATCTTTCATGAAGCGGCCACGTCCAAGTCAACACGTCTGCGCTTGCCACGCAACACGTCTCGCGGTTTTTCACGAGAGCCTGATTAGCGCTGACTGCGTGTCCTCTTGCTGTCATTAGCTAGCGCAGCGATAAATTTTGTATGTGTTGAAACTGCCGTCATGCAAATGTCGCCAATGCCCAAGAAGACTGCTGGGCTGCTGAAGGCCGTAATTCTAATCGGAGGGCCCCAAAAAGGCACGCGGTTTCGACCGCTGTCTTTCGACATCCCTAAACCGTTATTCCCTGTCGCTGGCCGCCCGATGATGCAACATTTGGTCGAGGCATGCTGTGGTCTGCCAGGTGTGCGCGAAGTTCTGCTCATCGGCTTCTACCCGGCCGACGATGCAGACCTGACGGGGTTTGTGAAAAGTGCCAGCCGCGAGTACGGCTTGCCAGTGCGCTATCTCCAGGAATACGCGGCACTGGGCACGGCGGGCGGCATTCACCACTTCCGCGACCAGATTCGCCGGGGCGATCCAGAGGCCTTTCTGCTTATCCACGGTGACGTGTGTGGTCATTTTCCGTTGTCAGAAATGTTGGAATTCCACCGGTCGCTGCCCACAAGCAACTTGGTCACCGTGCTGGCCACCGAGGCAACGCGCCAACAATCGCTGAGCTACGGCTGCATAGTCGAAGACAAGGCGACGCATCAGGTGCTGCACTACGTCGAGAAGCCTTCCACATTCGTCAGCGCCGTAATAAACTGCGGCGTCTACCTGTGCAGCCCGGACGTGTTTCAGAGGACTGGGGCAGCGCTGCGCGACCGACACGCTCGAGAGGGCGACAGTCTTGACGCGCTCAGCTTAGAGCACGACGTGCTGGCGCCGCTGGCCGCCGCCGGCCGACAGCTACACGTCTTTCAGACGAATCGCTGGTGGAGTCAGCTCAAAACGGCCGGATCAGCCATCTACGCCAACAGGCACTACCTCGAGCTCTACCGCCGGGAGCACCCGGAACGTCTAGCGCAGCCGCGGCCCGACGGGCCCACAATATTGGGCGACGTGTTCGTGCACCCGTCAGCGTGCGTGGACCCCAGCGCCACACTGGGGCCTAACGTGTCCGTCGGACCCGGGGCGCGCATTGGAGCCGGTGTGCGCATTCGCGAGTCGTTGGTGCTCGCTAACGCCACTGTCTGCGACCACGCGCTCGTTCTCCATTCCATTGTGGGCCTCGACAGTTCGGTTGGCGCCTGGAGCCGTGTAGAAGGAACACCCTGTGACCCCAACCCGGACCGGCCCTTTGCCAAAATGGAGAATGTGCCGCTGTTCAACGCCGACGGTCGTCTGAATCCTTCGATCACAGTGCTCGGCTGCCATGTCAGTGTGCCTGCAGAGGTCATTGTGCTCAATTCCATTGTACTACCTCACAAGGACCTGGCTCAAAGCTACAAAAATGAGATAATCCTTTAAGGGTGGGATGAAAGCAGGATTGGAAAAACACCTCTATGGTTTACAATAAAATGTGCTTGTGGCAAATGGGAATAAAACATGAATGGCAGTGTGGTTCGTTGTACGTGGACACCAATGTCAGGTGCTGAGAACATGCCCTATCACTGTACTGCACTGTAGGCATGGCAGGGTGTGCTGACAGCATGATTCATTTGTCTGGTGAATGCACTTGCTAAGAATGCTAAGGCATCTTGCACTAATACAGGGTATGCATAGACATTTATGCGTCACTGATGTTTGATGTTTTTGACACCTGGTTAGAGATAAAAAATAAACTTGTTTACTTAAAAAGGTAGCTTGGGAGAGGTGCCCTTAGTCTGGGGATGCCTTGAGTTCGGGCAAGTCTAAAGTTATATAAGGTGTTGCAGAGCAATAACTCCAAATTGTTTTCTTAAATAACTGTCTGGAAATGTTACACCACTAGCAGCTCACTTGTTCCCCAATATCGTCTAATCTTGCCATTGTATTCAGCTTTGCCGCGGTGGTCTAGTGGCCAAGTTACTCGGCTGCTGACCCGTAGGTTGCGGGATCGAATCGCGGCTGCATTTACGGTGGAGGCGAAAATGCTGTAGGCCCGTGTGCTCAGATTTGGGTGCACAATAAAGAGCCCCAAGCAGGGGCTCTGGAACCGGGGGGGGGGGGGGGGGATGGCAATGCAGGCCGTCACCCCCCACAGGTTAGAAACCAGGGGAAGGGCATACCCCACCACTAACAGCTGCTACAACCCCTTTCCCCCCATTTTCTCACCTTGGCAAAAACAGACATGAACCTCTATATATATATATATATATATATATATATATATATATACAGACATGAACCTCTATATATATATATATATATATATATATATATATATATATATATATATATATATATATATATATATATATATATATATATATATATATATATACACACACACACACATGGCAAGTTATCTTTTCACCCACTTTTCTTTGTTCTCATTTACATTGCAATTGGCCTAATAACTTCCCCTATACTTTCCTTGGCATTATTGTCTGTTACATCTCATTAATATTGTGTAAAAACACAAAAAACGAGCCCTTAAGTATACACTTGTTTCCCTTATATATATACATACATATATATATTCAAATTAGATCCTCTGTGAGAGGTCGCATCTATATATATATTTATATATATATATAAGGGAAAGAAGTGTATACCTAAGGGCTCGTTTTTCCGTGTTTTAACACAATATTAATGAGATATAACAGACAGTAATGCCAAGGAATGTACAGGGGAAGTTATTAAAACCAATGGAATGTAAATAAGAAGAAAGAAAAGTGGATGAAAAAATTACCAACTGTGAGCAGGAATCGAACCTACGACCTTTTTTTCATCCACTTTTCTTTCTTCTTATTAACATTCCATTGATTTTAATAACTTCCCCTGTACATTCCTTGGCATTACTGTCTGTTATATCTCATATATATATATATATATATATATATATATATATATATATATATATATATATATATATATATATATATATATTCAAATTAGATCCTCTGTGAGGAGTCACAACATTGTTTATTTCGACGTTTCAACCGGAGTCTGTCTGGCCTTCATCTGGAATGAGAGTATAGTTTGTTGGTGATCTTAAAAGCAGAGAGGGTATGCGGAGAATGAAACAAACTAAAAAAAATTGTGAACAATATGGCAATGTGCCAGCACTGTGTAGGTCCCATGTTTTGTCTGCTTAAATATGTGAATTTGATAGGTTGCAAACTGCATATATCGAAGGTATACAATGTCTAAACGTACCCCACACAGGCACCAACACATCCAATGCGTGTGGGATTCAAATTGTGCTTACGTCATTGTGTTGAGTCATCTTCTCTACTGCTGTTTCATGTCCTTGTTTTGGGGCCAAACTGGCACAATCATTAGGAAAGGTGCAGCAAAATCGTGAACCAGCAGTTCAATTCTGTATATTGTCAAAGGAATGACATGCTTTAGAGGATCCCATTGCTGTACTGTTGGAACAAATGGCAGAGTGCAGCACCTCCTGAACTCATTCGAATGGCTGAAATGGTCACTAGCTTCCCTTTATAACAGCAAATCAGTTTTTTTTGCATTTTTATTAGTTTATTAGTGACACAGCACTTGATTCTTTGACTATGGTTGTAGCACAATTTGCTGCTACAATGCTGTTTCACAGCAGGATGGAGAAAGAAACTGCGAGCAGGGCAACTGGGGCAGCTGTGCCACCACTGTGCAGCTCAACAATTCACAATTCCTGCCTATAATTTTACAAAAAGTAAGGGCTTTCTCCAAAATGCTTACTTTGCTGTACGCTGACAAACAATTAAGCTAAGGAAAGCACGAGGACATTTATGGTTTTTCAACTGTATTCTCACTTAAACAGAACGCAATTGAAGTGAATATGAATTTATAATTAGTTGCTTGTAATTTTTTAAGTTGTGAACTTTGATTTTTGTGCACTTGCACTGGTCAGCACTGCTGCATTCCCACATAATCAGCAACACTCACACTCATGATCTCTTCCATTCCTACATGAGTATCTACTCAAAGCAATTTGCACATATGGACACTCAAACGCAGTCATCTACTTTTTTTCATGGTTAAATAAACCAGAGCTAGCTCCTTTTCATGTGCTAGTCCAGAAAAAAAACTGGTGAAATGGGTGGGTAATAGGCTTGGGTGAATAGTCAATTTCAGGGTTGAAGCGAATTCGAAGCGAATAGTGATTTTGGTCGACTAATTTCAAATTGAATTCAAATAGTGTATAAACATACTATAAATGAAAAGGGGAATATTTGTGATAGCCAAACTAACCTGCAGATATATTTTTTAAATTGAAACAAGGCATGTACAAATGCCCTTTTTTTTTGCATCAAAGAAAGTGGGAACAACTTTAAATTGTTACAGGATTTGACTTTCCGTAGAATGCAAGTGATAGCCTGTAGAATATGTTATGTTTTAAAATTTGCTATACTTGGAGCATATAAGTTTGTATAATAAGCGTCTAAATTAAAAAAAAATGAATTGATGTGAGGGTAATATCTTCATATAACCTTAAAGTGGGGCTTCGCAGCAGTGCGGAATTTTATTGATTATGTGTTTGCACAGCTCAGCAGTAATTCACAGCAGTGAAGCCTTCTTTACAAAAGGTTGCATGTAAATTATTAAGTATTTAAATAAATGTTTTCACTGCTTATCACTCCTCTACTGTAGTGAAACCACCTTTGCAAGATGTTACATGTGGATAATTGAGCATATATTCGATAGTCTCGAATAATTCAAAATTTTCAATAATTTAAATTTGATTCGAAGTGAATTCAGATACTGCATTATTCATTCGAAGCATTCGAATATTCACCCAAGCCTAGTTATAAGTATGAGTAAATATACATTTAGAGATGATGCACAGTGAGACGAGAATGAAAAATACAACTCAGACCTGATACATATGCCTTATAACTTGTTAAAACATACCAACCTAACCTGCCACTTAATCAGTAAAAAATGAGGGCGCCTCACGCGTGGCTGAACAAATCTCACTGCAGCAATAGAACCAGAAATTATTTCCAACTTCTTGTTTTTTAACACTGGGTGAACTTGGCAGATTTGCATCTGTAACTATGGATGAGAAATTTGCAGTATTATAAGCGTTGACACTAATTCTGGTTCTGTGGTTTTGCCTTGTGCCACGGCAATGATGGTTAATGAAAAAAAAAAGCTAAGTGTCCCTTTGAATCCGGAGAGCAGAGAAGCTCAGGATTATGAAACGTACAAAGCTTTTATGAAGAACTAAAACACATTTTTTTTTGTGGTGTAAGCTTGCAATGCTTGATACAGAGACTTGCAGTGACACAGCATGTCTACTTTAGGATACCTCCCATAAAACAACCTATCCACATCCACCTCACACCAGCTTCACGATCAAGGGTGAGCATCTTTTCTCACATCCTTCCTGCTACCACACACACAAAAAAAAGCACTATTTGGTCTGCTGTCCAAAGCAGACGAAGTAGTGCATGCTTAGACCCACCCAAGTAATTATTATTTACCGCCGCGGCAACCTCAAGTTGAAATGTTTGAGAGCCAGGAGGAATAGAGACAGCGCACTTGCCGAGCTGTTGGGCATTCGTTTTCGGAATAATTGACATGTTTTTAAATGAGTCAATCGCGCCACAAGTTTCGCTACACCATTACTACAGACATGCGTAATGGTAGTTGCAGTACAGTACTCCAGCTGCATTTGAGCACAGAAAGTGCACAGAATGCGAAATGCACTGATACTTTTTGATAATTTGCAGCATATTTCCGTCAGTGCATCATGACAGTACAAGCACTGTGCACTAGCTAGAAAGCACTATGTCACTCTCATTTAATAGGCACTGATATCCCCGATTCTCGACGTCACCTACGTTGGCAGTTAAGGATATGAAGAAATGAAATGCATGCGAGTGTCCCTCGTTTAGTCCAGCCACGATTAGGTGTGCACGTTGCCCTTTACTGATCGCAGCCCAATTTTGCTTCTTCACATCGCTAGATTGTGCGTTGAGCCACTGCCTGCTGTTGCAAGTAAAAAACTGCAGTGCGTAGTGTCTATAGTAGAGCTGTGCAAATGGAAAATTTAGGGTGTACAGTGAATTCGAATATTAAAGCTTCAGTGTGAATCGAATACTTTTGAATGCTTGTTGAATATTTGTTTAATATTCTTTAAATACTTCAATGTGAAAGCTACTGAAAAAAGGTTGCCAGAAATTCCTAAGCACATTCGTAAGACATTAAAACATGGAAGTATTCCTTTTGACTAGCTTGGTGAAATGCTGTAGGAATGATGTTCCCTAGATTTTTTATTGAAGATAAGGCAATGCAGAGGCCACTGTATTTATTTACATGATTTGGTGCAACTAATGTGATGTCAGCGACACTTTACATGTGAAAGGAAAAGACTGTTTTCTCCACCTTAGGTTGAGGCCCAACTGATTTGGCAGACAAGGGCGTGCTCCCTTCAAATTGGGAGTTGCTAATCTGTCCTGTACACACCAATGTATAAAAACGTCTGAAATTATGGATGTTGAAAAGCTTCGTCCGGTTTTTTGGCCTTTTTGGTCGGAAACGGCATTAATTACAGCCCTCACATAAGCCGCGTAGGTTCGAACCAGCGCTTTCGTGAGTTGATCTAATAGCGGTCGTTCCAGAGCCCTAAAGACAGCTTTGCTGCAATACCAGAGTGTGATAAATATGAATGAGCCATTGAAATGCCACAATGAACCTCTATGTTAAAATCGGTGTTTTCTCGAGTCAATAAATTTGCTATCATAGCAGTATAAAAGGCGGCTTCACTGCAATGTGATAAATTTATGGGGTGAAGCATATAAAAAAAATTAGTAGATCCCACATACAGTGGGAATCGATGATATGCGAAACACGAATGAGGAAGGTTAATTTGTTACATTAAAATTAGCCCAACATTATGAGGAAAATGTAAATGATGCTGTAGATGACTTCCATTTCATGATTATTATGTTTCCACCTGGCATTTGTGTTCGTCGTCCATTCACGCGTTAAGTAATACCAAATTTGGTATATGGGAAGCTAGCAAAATGACCGTGAGCACGCTATGAGCATAGAATGTAGTGATGTTTTACGTAACAGGCATGTAATGATTATCACGTTTGCACCACTCATATACCTTCGTCATCCATTCACGTCACATAACACCTAATTTGATATAAGTGAAGCTAGCGAAATGGTCGCGAGTGCACTATGAGAGTAGCATGTAGTCATGTCTTACATGACACGCATGTCATGATTATCATGTTTTCACCAGTCATATACTTTCGTCATCCACTCACGTCCCGTAATACTAAATTTGGTATAGATTAAGCTAGCGACACAACCGTGTGTGCATTATGAACGTAGCATGTAGTCATGTTGTTACATGACACGCATGTAATGATTATCATGTTTGCATCAGTCATATTAGAGTGTCTACCATTTTGATTTTTTCAAATTCCCTGACTTTCCCAGGTTTTCCATGATGATTAAAAGCAAATTCCATGACCGTCCAGTCTGCTTAAACTCTCTGCACAGAAAACAAATTGGGAGTTTTAGCACAAGTCCGTTCACAATCACTCCATGAGAGATCTCACAGATGGGAGAAAATTGGATGAAGTGCACATCCCAACCACAGCCCAAATCATCAACAGGCCTGCATAAAAAACGAAGAGTTGTACGAGTTGCAATTATCTGTCTTTTTTTTGTAATAAAACATATCCGACAAATTTTATCGGTTTTTCCTTTTTTAGGTGTTAATGTGAATTTCAAATGTGCCTATGCTCAGTGTTTGTTATACTGGAGCTACTCTCATGTTTGACATCTGCTCACATCACATTGACTTCTCATAACAAGATATTTAACTTGTCCTTGAGTACCCTTTAATCTACTGTGAAAAAAATGACACAACAAAGAGTGCCAGAGCTGGTTCGAAGACTGTGATGTACCAGTACCAGTGATGCATGCATTGTCCCAATCAGTATGATATGGTCAGAGGTTTCAGCATGCATGCTCAACAACAGCATTTGTCAGTTAATTTGGTTTTTTAATATCATAGTTATCATAATTATCATCAGCCTGACTACGTCCACTGCAGGACAAAGGCCTCTCCAATGTTCCGCCAGTTCAACTCGGTCCTGTGCTTGCTGCTGCCAATTTATATGCGCACACTTCTTAATCTCATCTGCCCACCTAACTGTCTGTCTCCCCCTAACCTGCTTGCCTTCTCTGGGAATCCAGTTAGTTACCCTTAATGACCAGCAGTTATCCTGTCTATGCGCTACATGCCCAGCCCATGTCCATTTCCTCTTCTTGATTTCAACTATGATATCCTTAACCCCCGTTTGTTCCCTAATCCACTCTGCTCTCTTCTTGTTTCTTAAGGTTACACCTACCATTTTTCTTTCCATTGCTCACTGTGTCGTCCTGAATTTAAGCTGAACCCTCTTTGTAACTCCAGGTTTCTGCTCCGTAGCTAAGTACCGGCAAGATACAGCTGTTATATACCTTCCTCTTGAGGGATAGTGGCAATCTACCTGTCATAATTGGAGAGTGCTTGCCAAATGTGCTCCACCCCATTCTTAATTCTTCTAGTTACTTCAATCTCGTGGTTCGGCTCCGCGGTTATTACCTGCCCTAAGTAGACATAGTCTTTTACAACTCGAAGTGCACTATTACCTATCTCAAAGCGCTGCTCTTTTCCGAGGTTGTTGTACATTACTTTCGTTTTCTGCAGATTCATTTTAAGACCCACCTTTCTGCTCTCCTTGTCTAACTCCGTAATCATGAGTTGCAATTCGTCCCCCGAGTTACTCAGCAATGCAATGTCATCGGCAAAGCGCAGGTTACTAAGGTACTCTCCAAGCCCCTCATTATGCATGCTCAAAAGAGTTGCCCTGCCATTGTTTTAATAAAAAAGGTGGACTGGATAACCAGCATGGAGGTCTTTGATACTGTGTTCGGTATATAATCCCAGGAACTGAAAGTAATATGGTGTCATGGAAACATTTCGAACGTTTCCATATTTCTAGCGAACATACATAATGACTACAGAGAAAGAGACAGGATAAGACTCTGTAGTCCTTGTGCATGATTGCTTGTAATATGAAAGCATTCGGTCAATACCAGCTACCCCAGCTAAATGCATTAACATTCAAAACAATGATTGATATAATGCAGTGTAGAACCACACTTCTCGTAAGGTTACGGAAAAAATTAGTCATATTGAAAAAAAAAAAAAACTCGGGCTCAATGACTGGGAGCCTGCTGTCTCTGTATCAAACTAAACGTTCAATTTATCAGATACACATTGCTGTATGCAATATAACGCAAGTAAGTATGACTTGCTACTGTGACAGTTGCTATACATGTGCTGTTTTACAGCAAAGACTATTATGAGATCACAAAGGTCGCGTGCATCATAGTTGTTCACTGCGGCTGCTGGTGTCTGTAACCACTATCACACAAAGTGAGAAAAGAACTAAGTGAATAAAGAATGCCATAAACACAATGGGATTCGAGGTCTCCAGCATGGCAGCCCAGCATTCTACCCCTGAGCTCTGCTGGAGCTTGGAACTGCGTTGCAAACTGACCCTAAGGAGCCTTTGTCTCAGGAAAGGAATCTCAATAATGAGTGTAATAAAGTGCTTTGGAACACCAAGGACGAGTGATTCATGGAATGGTACAACCCAATACAATAGCGTGTGGGAGTGCTGACACCCCCCCCCCTGTAAAGTTGTCTGCGCCGCGTGGCGCACGTGTCTCGCCCCAAGGCTTTGTTTCGGTGGTGACCACCGCCGGGCGATAGATGGCGTTGTGTTCGCTTTGAGTGCCACTGTTGGTAGAGTGGTAGCGCCGGCGGTGGCCCCTGGCGGAAGGCGGGCCTTGGTGGTGAGCGACAGTTGAGCGAGCCTCTTCTGCGCGTGGCGGCTGCCGCGAACGGTTGTCTGTCGCGTGGGCCCCCCGGTGCTCGGCACCGCGGGCTTCACGCCGGGGTCCCACGTGGAAGGTCAGGCGTTGGCGACGCCGCCTTGGGTATGTGCTAGTGTGTTGGGTGTGTTAGTGTGTTTTTATCATGTTATTGTGTGTTTAGTGTGTCAGTGCGGTATGTTGTTTGTATGGTTTAGTGTTAATTGAAATTGATGTACCATTCGGCGGACGATATCGTCGTCTAAATTAGTTAATAAATGTATGTATGTGGTGGACGTTGTACCGACTGCGTCAACTGTGTCCGTTCACTCCAAGAGCGTGGCGTGGCGAGGCGCGCGTTCGCCTTGTGGAGCCCCTACACTGGCGCCCAACGTGGGGCTCTTGGAGTATCGGACGACAGTTTTTGCGGTTCAATACAGGGATTTTGTTAGAGCCGGAGTAGAGTAGGCCTAGGGGGGGGACTTCTCATTGCTAGCGTCGGTGGTGTGCTTTGTTGAGAGCGAGGAGATCGGTTTGTAACGTGTTTCAATTTGTCGGCAGGTTGACTTTCTATTTATTTATTTTTTGCTCGCAAGTGTTGTTCTTCTTTGTTGTTGTTAGTTTTCAAAAACGTTGAATTAGGACGAGAGCCATGCGGTCCGCATCCTGGGGTGAGCAAGGCCTAGAGCACGTGGTTTGTAGGCCAGGCCCGAAGCGAGTGAGTACGGAAGCCTCGTGGGTGGTCCGATTTTCTGTGAATAGCTTCTTCTATCTCTTTTGGCTCAGGGAGCCGGGCGTCGTTGCTGACTTGTATTGCGGCTCGACGCCGAGGCGTCGTGACACCGCCCGGGGCGGTGGACGCCGGTCGCTCGGTAAGCTGCTGTGTGCGGCGAGTGATAGGGCCACCTCACAGAGTGGACGTCTCCTCGCGGCTGCCTCTTCTGCGCCTAGGCTGGGTGCTGGGTGGATGCCGGTTGTTGCCGAGCGACTAATTAGGCCTAAGGCTCTACGCAGCCGCCTGTCGCACGTGGCACAACTAGGTGGATCGTGGCGTTGAGGTGTTGCGCTCTGCTTCCCTCACTTTTTTTCTTGTGAACACGAGTTAGGAAAAGTGATTTTTGTTTTTATTTTGATGGGCGTCTCGGCCGCCACCGATGTATTAGCTAGCAGTACTGACCACCGTACCACGTGGCCGAAAAGCCTGAAGCTCCCTCCCCTGGGCCGCGCTCCTTTGTTTCTTTCGAGTTTTGTTTTTTGTTGATGTATTCAGCGGGAGGGATGTCATCCACGGCCGGCTGTCCTGCACATCGTCAGCGTCGTTGGCCAGGAATGCGGTCGTGAGGTCGGGCGATGGAGATGCCTGGGACCTACGCAACTGCCTGCAGTCCGGCGCCCTCGCGAGTGCTGGTCGCAACTGGAAGACGTGTCGGCGCTAGCGACGGATCGTCGCGCCGACGGCAACGTTGCTGTTGCGGGGCCGGTACTGAGGTGAAGCCTAGCCGGACAGTGCAGCAGTGTCGACCGGCGGCGGTGTCGTGGTGCAAGGACATTATGGTCGTGCGATATCATTTTTTTGTTAAAGCTTGTGTAGCTAATTTTCGATTTCGGGATATGGTTTGATTTAAGGTTGGGGGAATGTGGGGGTGCTGACACCCCCCCCCTGTAAAGTTGTCTGCGCCGCGTGGCGCACGTGTCTCGCCCCAAGGCTTTGTTTCGGTGGTGACCACCGCCGGGCGATAGATGGCGTTGTGTTCGCTTTGAGTGCCACTGTTGGTAGAGTGGTAGCGCCGGCGGTGGCCCCTGGCGGAAGGCGGGCCTTGGTGGTGAGCGACAGTTGAGCGAGCCTCTTCTGCGCGTGGCGGCTGCCGCGAACGGTTGTCTGTCGCGTGGGCCCCCCGGTGCTCGGCACCGCGGGCTTCACGCCGGGGTCCCACGTGGAAGGTCAGGCGTTGGCGACGCCGCCTTGGGTATGTGCTAGTGTGTTGGGTGTGTTAGTGTGTTTTTATCATGTTATTGTGTGTTTAGTGTGTCAGTGCGGTATGTTGTTTGTATGGTTTAGTGTTAATTGAAATTGATGTACCATTCGGCGGACGATATCGTCGCCTAAATTAGTTCATAAATGTATGTATGTGGTGGACGTTGTACCGACTGCGTCAACTGTGTCCGTTCACTCCAAGAGCGTGGCGTGGCGATGCGCGCGTTCGCCGCGCCGAGACCCCACAAGCGCTAGGGATAATTCTTCATTCTAGTCAGCCACAGCATAAAGAGATTGTGCAAAATTCCTTGCAAGTGTGTAGGGTGTACCATGCTTCTGTGAAGAATGATGAAGGAGGGTATAGTGTATGCCTTCCTAGAACACAAACATTATGACAATTTATGGCACAGTGCGTACCCTGCAAGTGTGCTTGTAGCAGTTACCTAAAGATAGTTTAAAAAAGGCTCTGAAAGGCCGCTAGCACAGTCCAGCTTTCACTGTGACTGTGCTAAACGTTCCAAGCAGGCCTGGCGTTTTTTTCTTTGCATCCAACATTTTACTGAAATAATATCAGTTGCAGGTCCAGTACTTTAAACTTTGCTTTTTCCTTCTTCTCGCTTTGTTTTCAATATTAATTTCCTGGCATTCACCCTGAATCGCACTCTATGGGTCCAATAGGTTGTAAAAAAACTTTTTTTTTTCATGTTCTTTAAATACATTGGTGCCTACTATACACGACTTGGCATAACAGAGGTACTATAAAACAATACTTCATTTGAAATAAAGCACTAATATTTTACAGGAGTGCCAGTTCTCAACATAAATGAAGCCATTTGGAAATTCTGGAAACTGTCATCTCTGTAATGCTTTATGCAATTACAAAAAAAGACAAAAAAAACTTGTCCACCAATAGCATCTCTACCTAAGCACCATGTCCCCTTTGTGAAGTATGGTGGCCAATGCTGTAAGTAGGCACTAACTATGGTAAAGTGACATCTTTTTTTTTTTCTGCAATTTCACCCTCGAAAACTCTGCCATCTGGTGGAATCTAAAACAGTTTTGGCTAACCACATATGTTATCTGAATAAAGACATATATATATGTGGGGATGTCAATGCATATCTACAGTATGTTTGTGCATGTATGTACACATGTGCATAAGATTTTTTATGTTACGCAATGTCATATATCTGTAGTAATGCTATTGATGCATTTGATTATTCATATTCGCTGTTCTTCTGCTGGTATGTTTCAGTTGCACATTTATTTTTGAACTATCAAAAGGTTGAGTATTTACGCTTAAGATGTTTTTTTTTATTCATTTGCTGCTCTTACCTTAGTTGCCAATCTTTCGTTCTACATTTTTTAATCATGTACTACCCCCGACAGTGCTTACTTTGGGACCCCTTCTTTTGTATTATATTTGCTTTGTATTTGTGTTATTATAAATAAATAATTCGAATGATACCCTCAGCATGTGCCTATGCCCCATTTTCCTATGACAAATGCACAAACAAAATGGCACAATCATCACCAATTAAGTTCTATATGCTAACTACAGACTATCAATAATTCATAATGTATTTTCCACAGTATCTCACAGCTATAGGTCAGCAAAGTTGAGCAACAAGCAACAGCAGTTCAAGTATGACTTGTTTATTGTGAAATATGGCACCGCCTAAGCTTCAAAACACAAGCGTACACATCAAGCATCCATGATTGGGAAAAGTTGAGCAGCATAAAAAAAAAAAGAACAAGGTGCACAGAAATATGCAACATAATCATTAAATTGTGTGAAATGATACCGACAATTGAGTAAGTTTATGTGCGCAAAGTCACAAGTGACAGTGCTGGTATTTAGTGTTGCTGCATTTTACCTATTTCTACATGCTAGGCTTATCGTCCAGCAATACAGCCAGCTGATCCAGTTGCTAACATGGGCAAACTGTCACTGTGACCACCGATGACATGTGACAAGGCATTGGAAAAGGCAATGCTATGTACCAAATAGCAGCCCCACTTGTAAATTTCTCACCCAGTACTGTGTATAAACTTTTTTAAACTCCACAGCAACATGCAGAGGGGAAGGGATGGAGTCCAGGTGTCCTGGCTCTACCCTCTCCACTTATAGTTTTTGCATGTACTGTAAAGTATGGGTTTTGATGCCTTATACTCATCTTATGATGATGGAATACAAATGTGAAGTCTATAATAGTGAGTGTGTGGAAACTTCTTCCTTATGTGATAAATGAGTACACAGCAAAATGCAATACACATGAAGAATAGCATAATCAATGCAAGCAAGAGTAAGAGATACAATTGTTCAGCCACTCATCTGAATATATTCAGCCACCCATTTGAATATATTCAAATCATGCTATTCAAATCGTGTTACTAAGGGCTTAAGACATTAAAAAATATAATGCACACCACCATAAAATCAAGAACACCAATAATGTCGCATGAAAGCCCACGAAAAAGGGAAACTTCTATGAACCCAGATAGGCCTTTCAACATAATATTCTTACCAAAAAAAAAGAAAGTTCATGAAAAGTCAGAATCACACATATCTTGTAAAAAGTCGTTTCAACCATCTTCAATGTAACCCACAACGATTGCAGTAAAATTTTAAGATAGCTGTTTTTCTGCCACAAAGGCATTGCTCACATGAGTTGCTGTTGCGATATTACGTTTCTAAACTGCCGGACTTTTATAACATATGGCTAGCCATCATAAGCTGAAAATGGGTTATCAATTAAATGCAGGTAATATCTGTAAATGCAGCTAATGGTGCACTATAAATACACAATAAACAAAACTAGCAATATCAACACATGTGACTTACTATACAATAACTGCTAGTGCAAAACCGATTTCTAACATGTAACCCAAACCACAATAACACTTTTATAAGCCACTTTTGCTAAGCAATAATACCTTTATTAGGCTCTTTGCTAAGCAAAAGACATAGCTTGGAGATGCCATGAGGCAAGAATGCTTATAGACATTATGAAAAGATTTCTTTTCCATTGATGTGGATAATTCTGAATGGCTACAACATATTCATTCATTGATCGATATGTGCGGTTTAACGTCCCAAAACCACCATATGATTACGAGAGACGCCATAGTGAGGGCTCTAGAAATTTCGACCACCTGGAGTTTAACGTGCACCCAAATCTGAGCACACGGGCCTACAGCATTTTTGCCTCCATCGAAAATGCAGCCGCCTCAGCTGGGATTCGATCCCGTGACCTGCGGGTCAGCAGCCGAGTACCTTAGCCACTAGACTATCGCGGGGGGGGGGGGGGGGGGGGGCATGGCTAACACATAGGCACCTCATATTACAATAGGGTGAACAGATTAACAGCACTTCTACCTAATACTTTAGTTACTGCTCAGAACAGGTAGTTTATTAGAAGGACACAAACCTTTTACCTCCTCTTTTTTTCCAAATCTGTATGACGTTGCCTCAAGCAAAATTCCAATGGCCTACATTTACACTGAAGTTATGAAGAATGACGCAAAGTAGATAGAGAACCATTCAAAGAGAAGGCACTATTATGAATGACTATGTTTGAGATTACAACTCATCCAATCTGGCATGTGATACAAATTCTGTGCATTAACAGAACTCTATAAACCAGGCCTACAGTAACTCACTTCCCTAATGATTGAATTGTCCTCTTATGGCAGGAAAAACATCACAATCACAGAATGACTTACAGTGCAGCAAGGCACAAAGCTCACAAATCACATTAGTTACTAAGTTATAATTTAACCTAAAGCGTCTCGTCATTAGTCATATTTATATGTGACATGAAAGATTGCTAAGAAACTGATAAAAACTGACATGAATACTTCTGGTAATTAGAGCTTTAGATATCAAATTTGCTGACATGTATTTCCAGCAGCCTTCATTTAGCCTCCTTTCATCATCTTGACAAAGAAACGTGCAGCCCAAAAACCAACACAAAAGTACACCAAACCTGCCTGGCCAATTCCAACAATGCGAAAACAAAAGAATGTGGCATGTCACACAGGATGTGGAGCAAAGGGGGCATGACGTAAGTGGCCTCGTTCCAAGATGTCGGGTAAGTGCCGTGCAAACTCTTTCTGGATGTCAATGCAATCCTGATTAGCATCAATCACCTGCACACAAAAGAACTTGTCAATAAACATGCAACAAGAAGTGTTACATATTACTAATCATTTGGGGGATGAAGCTAGCAGTTTGTCTTGCTAGAAAAGTCAGTTGCACAACTGAGCATTGCACGTTTTTAATGCATCAGGATACAAAAATTTGAAGTTTAATCAGAAGGTGCAACAGAAAACTACACTTCAAGCAAAAATCAAGGTCATACACACACAAATTCTCCCAGGCAAAATGCACCCTTCGCTACGTTACTCAGTGCAGAAAGCATAGTGCAGTGACTACAAATCTGGATCATGTAACATAGGAAAAGAAGAAGAAAAAAAAAAGAGGCAGCACTTGTTGCCTAAATGGTCCCCTTTATTTGTTGTCCCTCGGCTCAAGCACAGGGTTCTCAAACTAGATTCTGTGGAAACTTGGCATTCCGTGAGGGGCATTTAAGGGTTCTGTAAACAGTCAGCACGACTGCTACCTGGTAGATCCACTCCCATTTTGCCCACATAACACTGAATTTATTAATTTAAATAATTACATTTGCTTTGCACTTTCTGCTTAACAAAGGGATACCATGCTACACACATATATATAAAACCCATGCAGAAATCACACTAAATTAAAACTTGTAGCTACACAATGAAATGTGTGCAATTTGCAGACCTGCAGTGATAGGGTGCACAAAGTGTGGTAATTCATGCTCGCCAGCACGGAAATCAAATCTGAAATCCTGCAAGCTTAGAGACAGGAATGGCAAGCTGAGAGGCAGGTGCTAAAAATTTTAAAAGCCCATCACCTATACCAAATGGGCCTTCAACATTTTGAACACCCTCAGACCATCAAGCCATCAGGAAAGAGGAGGATGAAAATGTTAAATCCTGTCCGTAAATGGCAACTGAAGTGTCATTTATGGTCATAATATCAAATCGCCTTAAACCGGTACACATAGGATACATTTTTTATCACTCAAAGCAGCGGCAAGCGATCACATATCGCGAACTGTTCCTGAAATTTTATAAAACAACCTAAGCAAACTTTAATTATGGCATTCATTATTACCTAAGACCATTAATCTTAATTATCAGAAGCCAAACATGATGCCCTAAAACTGTCCTGCAGGCCATTGACTACATTATAATTCTGCGCTTTGATGATCCAAGGAGGAAGATACCGTACCTTAGTTTTAGCAATATTGCCGTTTTTGACATTCTATATAGCAATATTACTTAAACAAATGGCTAACATTTGTATGACTTGCATTATACACTGAAAAACAGCTCCCACTGGGATCCTGCACTGATGTGCTATGCAGTGAAAACAACGCAAAGGTGAACTTCTTACAACCTTGCGATTGCTGTCGAAAATTTTTTTTCTCCCTTCAAAAAAAAAGCTACCATTTTCAGGGTCTCTGTATGCCATACCAACAAAGCATACTACACTAAGATGTACCAGCCATAATTTTACATAGCAAAAATGAAGTCGCAATTAACAGCTTGAAGAAATCTACAAGGCGACTTTCCTGCAAGGTTGATTTTCAACCAAAAGGGAAAAAAAACTCCGTGCCCGGACTGCTTTTCTTGCTCACTGTGCTTTTACCACTCCTATTCCAGTAAAGGCACGTGGGTGGGACAAAACTACTTTTCCTCCCAACAATTACTGTGTGGTTGTCCCACCTCGAAGAAACCCTCAGATCGCATGGCGGGTGAGACACCTGTCGTTCGTAAGGGAGTGGGGGAAGGCAAAAACACAATGAGTGAGAAAAGCGGTCAGGAAACGAGACGTTTTGGTTGGAAAACGACTTTGCAGAAAAGCCAGCCTGGAGATTTGCCCAAATGGTGAACTTCGTCAAAATACTGTAGCACTGCTCCTGCTTTATTTGCTCCCGGAGTATTTTTAACATTTATTATCACTTTATCATTTATTATTCGCCATAATGTCAATACATTACTTGCCGAAAAATGTTTGCTTTTATTACAAAACACTAAACATGCAGCATTTTGCAATTTTTCTCCAAAGCCAGAAATAATGAACAAAAACGAAAATGAACTAAAATATCACAGTCATGAGACATTGGGGCCCTGAGATTAAGAAAAAAAATTATTTTCATAGCAATTGCTCAAACCAGTAATTTGATATAAATTATTTACCGCAACACAGTTTCACTTCCATGCCCTAAGCGCAAAGCACCCTCTAGCCAACACAACATTTTTTCCCAAGTATGACACCTAAATAACTACTTCTCATATTCACATATAGGAGGAAATTTTTTTTCAGCATGATTAGAGATGGTTGAAAATTTACCTGTCGCACTTGATACACACACATAATTTCTGTTAGTTGATATGACAGCAGTCATTCTGAAGACGGTAACTATACATTTTTTTAGTTTTCTCACGCTAGTAAATAGCTTTTGTAATAGTTTCAATAAAAATCAGGTGTACTTTAGTGATAACATTTTAAAAAAATCATTTTCAGACGTGATTCTTTAGACAGCGATTCATTAGTCACATAGTTCACAGAACCAATCTGTATCCAGCAAAATGAAAAGAGAAGCAAACATGTATCATTCTAAGCAGTGGCAAATCTTTTAGTGTTATTCAAGACCTTTTTGATGAACAACACAATATTGCAAAACTCTTTTTCAAAAAATCACAAACATAAAAATACACTGCAGTTTCTAAAGTACACACGAGACAAAAACAAGCAACACTGAGGAACACAGGCGCCAACTTCCAACCGATTTATTTTCAAACCGTCCCACTAATATATATGGGATTGGTGAAAAGCCTGTGCAACCACAGTTGTCATATTTTACATTAGAAACGATGACTATTACAAGGTGAAAGAGAGCTAAAAACTAAAGGATTAAGAGATTATATTTTTAATTAGTGCCCTTTCCGCTGTTTTTTGTTTCATGTATACACTAGAAGCTGCAACGAAATACCACCATGCCCAAAACCTATGTAATTTTTAAGTAAAAAAATAGTTTCAATACTTGCGACGACTACCAGCTACAAGTACAGCGGAGCAAATAATTTGGCCCGGAGTACTTCTGCTGCCACCTGACGCAGCTGTAGCGACAACTCGAAAGCTCTCATTGAAGGCACAGTGTATTGGCGAAGCAGCGTTGTTTGGCCACTTCTTTCACCCCACTGCAATGGCCCTACATGAGCATTTAGGCTTGGCACTACAAGAAATAAAACTTCTTTTTTTTTTCATGTCTAACACTCTCTTCACGTCTAACACATTGTTGACAGAGTGCAAGGCCTATAGCTTGCAATATAGCTGCGTGGGAGGCAGGCTTTGAAATTATTACAGTCATGAAATAATTACAGTCATGCTTACTAGGTACATGTTCATAATACCAGAAAGGGTGTTTAGTTTTCGTTTCAGAAGAACAATTGAGGACTACAGTATTTTCTAGTGTATAAATTGCACTTTTGCATAAGATGCACCCCCTACTTTTTACGACTCTTGTGCAGAAAAAAAATATATATATAAGACGCATCTTTGTGTAAGACACACCTATTTTTGACACTGTAAATGTCATAAAACACGATACACGCAGAGTATGCTCACGCAGAGTTATGCACGGCGTTGAATACCCTCTAAGCAGCAGTATAAAACTTGTAAATAATGCTGTCCAAAAGTGCAGAAAACCAGTCTTCATTCCACAGGATTAGAAGCAACATTATCTTTGGATGCCTCTTCAAAAGTTCTGCTTCAGTTAACATCGTAGAGTTGCTGTGTTTGGCCTCTCAGTAACTCTTGTATGCGGCATTGATAGCACTTTGGAGCACATCATTGGTGTTGTCTCTGCAGGATTATAAGAATTGACGGGAACACATAGACAATGACCACGCCACACATTCCAAATTCACACCCACACAAACGCATACAAAATGTAAATGGGGATAGAAAGCTGAAAGCTGCGGCTACTGTGCAATGCCTAATGCAGAATTTGATGATGATAACAAAGTGATAGTTTCGTTTCTGTGACTGATATAGCAGGTTCTGCAACGTTACAATGAAATGATGTGGTGCCCTTCTTTATTTATTGCCTCAGTACCATAGGTTTAATGAATCATTGTAATGTAGTAGGACAGGTAGCAACCGAGGAGCCAAACCATGAGAGTGAAATAACTAGAAGAATAAGGATGGGGTTGACTACATCCGGCAAGCATTCTCAACTCATGAATGGTAATCTGCCACTAACCCTCAGAAGGTAGGTATATAACAGCTGCATCTTGCCGGTACTTACCTATGAGGGTTCAGATTAAATTGAAGATGACACAGCGAGCGATGGAAAGGAAAATGATAGGTGTAACCTTAAGAGACAAGAAGAGAGCAGAGTGGGTCAGGGAGCAAACTGGGGTTAAGGATATCATAGTTGAAATCAAAAAGAAGAAATGGACATAGGCCGGACACATAACTGTAGGCAGGATAACCGTTGGTCATTAAGGGTAAATGACTGGATTCACTAAGAAGGCAAACACACAAAGGGAAGACAAAAAGTTATGTGGGCAGATGAGATTAAAAAGTTTGCAGGTATAAGACGGCAGCAAAAAACACAAAGCCGGGTTGATTGACGGATCATGGGAGGGGCCTTTGCCCTGCAGTGGGCGTAGTGAGGCTGATGATGATGCTGATCAATTATTCATTTAAGAAATAACCATTTGAACAATACAATAGTTTGGGTGATGATGGTGACCTTTATTGTAGCCATAAACTCCATGGTAGCCTCGTGCTTAAAGGGCCAGTAAACAACCCCAAGGCCCAAAAATTGTTATAAAGAGAAATATGTGCACTTTTATTTCATGCACATGCTGCCACAAGAATTTTGCAAATACATGCTTTATTAAGGAAGTTACCGGAGCTAGAACACCGCTTGCAGCTGGTTTCAAATTTTCGCACAGCCTCACAACCATTCTCTCTCAAAGGGACGGGAAGGCATAGCCCGTCGTTGTGACTCCGCCCTCTTTGACAATGTGACACGACGTCAGCAATTGACGTCATCGGCAAACTCGATCAGTCACAACGCACTTCCGCTTGCCGAGATGCCTAGCTGTTCACTGTTCACCCAATGCCGATGCTTTTCCGCAGCCCAGTCACTCGATTTGCAGCCGACAACGAATTGGAGCAAAACTGCGTTCCAAAACCTGGACATGCAGTTCGCCTGATTTTTCGGGAATCAGCAGACTGTCGCGTCGTCTGGGAGCAGCAACACAAAACACAAATAATACACTTACTAGTGGGTGTGCTGATCAACAGGTGGTGCAAAAATCTGCTCAATCCCACAAAATGGGCTAGTGACGTGTCTGGGTTTCGATACATGGAGCGTACGGGAGGTTTTGCAACTTGTATGATTAAATAACTCTGTCGTAGCTGTGGGAGATACCATAGAAACAGAAGACATCCCTACTGTTTGCTGAGACATGTTTTAGACCAATCGCCGAGCTGTGTGTTATGTCACATCGCCGATCGCTGAGCTGACGTCACTGCGTGTGGAAAGGGGTTGGTCAGACGCACGAAAGATGCGCGGGAATTGTTTTTCAAAATGAAGGTTTCGCGCTGTGCGCAGCACTGTAATATTCAGAAAACGTGATCGCTGCAGCCTACTCTACGATTTGCCGAGCTTGTTTGGGAGGGTGTAAAAAAAGGTCAGAGCCTGTTGACTAGCCTTTTAAACAGCAAGTATTCATCGCGAGATCGAGCAATGTCGCTGCCTGGTGGCAACTGGATGAAGCACGCAAGTGTGGATTGCTCTGTGCGTCATCTGCTAGCCACGTTGTGTTAATATCTGCGCGTACGTGATGCATGTTCCCAAAGGGTGGTTTGTCCGGTTAAGTCAGTGCGAGTATAACTGCTTGTACGTATGCCTGAAACGATGTACGAAAGCATTTAGTCTTCCTCGGCTTCTAATGCATTGTAATAAGATCGGCGAATGCAACTTTCCAGAGTGTTGTTTATTGTAGTCGTACCCTCTATTCACCAGAACAATTGCAGAGTGAATGCCGCTTTCTGCTTCGAGCACATGTAAAATGTTCTTGGCATTCTCCTAAACATGAAGACTGAAATGGTGCGTGAATGCAGCATTTTAGCGACTCGGTTGTAAACAAAAATGAGGCTCTAGGCCAAAAAACTTGCGCACTGTTGGTAGGTGTACAACTACGGCAGTTTATTGATTGTGCAAGGAGCCGTGGTACACTACATCGAAACATTACTATCACATAAACTGTGACACTTCGATACTTACGCTTAAATCTAAGCAACCGTGTGCTTAGATTTAAGAATGCTTTGAAGAGTCCAGACATTCAAAATAATTCAGATGGCATGCCTTACATTTAATGTTGTATAATTCCACTGAAAATGTCATCTTTTTTTACAGTCTAGAGCGTTTGTGTGGCATTGTTATTAACCGACAGAAGACAGCGATCATTTTTCGTCTGAAAAAAAAAAAAATGCTTGTCCCATAAAATAACCACACCTTTGTTGTAGCACTGTCATGCATGTAATTCCTCGATGAAATTTTTGCTGAACTCTTAGAAGGTTTTTATACTTCTACTGATGCAAGAACATGTACGTATACGTGGTAAATGCAATGTAGCATGAAGTGCTGTCAGTCACTAAGTTTTCTGACTAGACTTATTGACTGTTTCACATTTCATGGTGAACAGAATAAGAAAGAAAGATGCATATCCTTATAAGAGCAAATGGTGGTACTGAACTCATCGCACAGATATGCAAGCTTTCTAGGATCCTTCTCTTTCTCTCTTTTTTTGTTTTTGTTGTAAACAGATGATTTCGTCCCACTACAGCAGCGTGTAGCAGGCAAAACACAAGCTAACACCCACAAAAAACACAGCAAAAACGTGATTTAGTGCAAAAGCGCACAGACAGTCACCAAAAGCGAGCATCCCTTTGATAGGCACAATGCACTTTACTCGCTAGTAATGGTAACATTGCATAGGCTTCATGCACCGATTCAGTAGAGAGGAGCGTAGTAGATATTACCAGTAAACTGCAGTCAACACATTTATATTCGCTGACAATCGGCTCAGACTGCACGCAACGAAGCACCGCTGCGTGTATTTGTATACGTGCCGCCAACCGCCTATCCACACTACTGTGGAGACAACTCTGCCATCTATAGTCCGATCCCGCCGCAAATAGCCGACATCTAAAACCACATTCAGTTCATTGTTATACCAAGATTAGATGTCTTTTTACGAATTCTCTTGCGCTCAGTTTATAGTACGCATGAATCAAATGTCGACACAGTAGTCGCACAGAATCACACGACTTTTTGCATATACAAGACGCACCAGCGAAAATATCGGGAAAAAAAGTGCGTTTTATACACCACAAAAATATGGTGCACACTATCTATGCTGTAGAACTTGTTCACTTACTGAGAGCCATCCCTGGATAAGATTTCAGCATACTCACCAAGACTTTAGGCGGCAGTGGAAAATTTGAGCGACCAAGCAGCCAATCTTCGTGAAGTTCATGAACTTTACAAAGCCAATCCTAAAAAAAAACGTAAGATATTAAATTAACTGATCAATTATTTGATTCAGTATGTCTGCTATATTTCATACCAAGGATATAAACATAATGATCTTAGAAAAAAAGAAATTGTACTCTAAACTACTTCATTAGGCAAGTAGTTTATTAGGTCTGATTTCCTGCAAATACTAATAATCATCATCATGCTGACTACGTCCACTGCAGGACAAAGGCCTCTCCCATGTTCCACCAGTCAACTCGATCTTGTGCTTGCTGCTACATGCCCGGCCCATGTCCATTTCCTCTTCTTGATTTCAATTATGATATCCTTAACCCCCGTTTGTTCCCTAATCCACTCTGCTCTCTTCTTGTCTCTTAAGGTTACACCTACCATTTTTCTTTCGAATTGCTCGCTGCATCGTCCTCAATTTAAGTTGAACCCTCTTTGTAAGTCTCCAGGTTTCTGCTCCATAGCTAAGTACCGGCAAGATACAGCTGTTATATACCTTCCTCTTGAGAGATAGTGGCAATCTACCTGTCATAATTTAAGAGTGCCTTTGTAAATAGCTTGTATACTACAGAGAGCAAGCTGATCGGCCTTTAATTTTTCAAGTCCTTGTCATCTCCTTTCTTATGTATTAAGATGATGTTAGCATTCTTCCAAGACTCTGGTACTCTTCCCATCAAGAGACACCTCGTAAACATGGTGGCTAGTTTTTCTAACACAATCTCTCCTCCATCTTTCAGTAGATCTGATGTTACCTGATCCTCACCAGCAGCTTTGCCTCTTTGCATGCTCTCCAAGGCTTTTCTGACTTCCTCTATCATTACTGGTGGGGTGTCATTTGGGTTACTGCTAGTTCTTATAGTATTAAGGTCATGGGTGTCCCGGCTACTGTACAGATCTCTGTAAAACTCCTCCGCTATTTTAACTATCCTATCCATATTGGTAGTTATTTTGCTTTTTTGTTCCGTAGAGCATACATCCGATTTTTGCCTATCCCAAGTTTCCTCTTAACTGCTTTGACGCTTCCTTTGTTTTTCAGAGCATGTTCAATTCTCTCCATGTTATGCCTTTTCACATCGGATACCTTACGCTTATTAATCAACTTCGAAAGCTCTGCCAGTTCTATTTTGTCTGTTGTACTTGACACTTTCATGCTTTGACGCTTCTTAATGAGATTTTTTGTTTCCTGGGAAAGCTTGCCAGTGTCCTGTCTAACTACCGTGCCTCCAACTTCCACTGCACACTCCTTAATAATACTCGTCAGATTATCATTCATTGTATCTACGCTAAAGTTGTTTTCCTCAATAAGAGCCGAGTACCTGTTCTGAAGCGAGACTCTGAATTACTGTACTTTCCCTCTCACTGCTAGCTCATTGATTGGCTTCTTGCGTATCAGTTTCTGTCGTTAATTCTTCAAGTCTAGGTGAAATCGAGATCGTACCATTCTGTGGTCACTGCATCGTACCTTGCCAACCACTTTCACATCCTGCACGATGCCTGCATATGCGCTCATTATAAAGTCTATTTCGTTCTTATTTTCGCCATTAGGGCTCCTCCAAGTCCACTTACGGTTTTCTCATTTTCGGTAGAAGGTATTCGAAATCCGTAAATTATTGAGTTCTGCAAATTCTACGAGTAGCTCTCCTCTGGCATTTCTAGTACCGATGCCATAATCTCCTACTGCCTGGTCCCTAGCCTGCTTCTTCCCTACCTTTGCATTAAAGTCCCCCATCATTATAGTACACTGTGTTTTTATCTTACTCATAACTGATTCCACCTCTTCATAGAAGCTTTCAACTGAAGCGTCATCATGGCCAAATGTAGGTGCGTAAACCTGTACCACCTTCATCTTGTATCTCTTATCGAGTTTAATTACGATACCTACCACCCTTTCATTAATGCTATAGTATTCCTCTATATTGCCAGCTATGTTTCTGTGAATTAGGAACCCCACTCCAAGTTCTTTTCTGTCAGCCAAGCTCCAATAGCAAAGGACGTGCCCATTCTGTAGCACCGTATATTCCTCATCTGTCCTCCTAACCTCACTGAGCCCTATTATATCCCATTTAACACCCTCTAGTTCCTCAAATAGTACCGCTAGACTTCCCTCACTAGATAAGGTTCTAACGTTAAACGTTCTCAAGTTCAGGTTCTTATGGCGGCCTGTCCGGATCCAGAGATTCTTAGCACCCTCTACTGCGTTGCAGATTTGACCACCGCCGTGGTCAGTTGCTTTGCAGCTGCTGGGGACTGAGGGCCGCGAGTTAAGCGACATATGCATGTGGGAGGTAGTGGCCAGATACTGCACCAGGATGGCCAATCCTTCTCTGGTGAGGGAGTGCGTTACTGGTGGTGGTCACCAGGGAGGCCGCACCCCAGGCCTCTTAATGCAGTTCCATCACGACGTAGATTTTTTTTTTTTTTATTCGGTTGGGAACTTCCCGGCACCGAGATTCGAACCACGGACCTTTTGCATGCGAGACGGATGCTCTAGCCACTACGCCAGCGCCGCTGTTGCTCCTTATTGCTAATAAGCAATAAGAAGTGACAAACAAAATAGGACCTCAGTAGCTATAGCTGTGCCTTTATGCGTGTCCTTTTTCATCCTGGTAGAACAAGTTACTCTATAAAGCATACCAGCATCATCAACAATGCCCCTTTTAGGTCTAGACACAATGAATGTGGCAATGGAACACAGCCTAAGAATCTCCCTTACTATTGTGGAGGAACACTCCTTACTTGCTGCTCACCAATGTACCACTTCTTTCTTTGATGAAATGTATTTCACAGCTCATCACAGCATACTAATGCATATTAAAAAATTCATCATACATACAAAAGGAAGTTGGTCCTCCTCAGGACGTTTTCTTTTTTGGATTCTGCCCATCGCTACTTCAGGCCTTGTCCTCAAGTAGACTGTGAAATAAAAAACAATTACTTTCTTTGAGGAAATTGCACTCTGCTTACTATGCTATGAAATGTAACTGACTATGGCAATCAAAGCCTCATAAATTCAATTGGACACTTCTTAAAACATAATCAATTTGCATTATGTACTAAATTACTGCACACCGCAAGAGTACAGGAAAAGAATGGGCGGGCCTGGCACGTTCAATGCGTCCTCAGTAGTTTTTCTCATGCGGTTTTCCAGATTAACAATTGGCTTTTAAAATATTTATCTGCTATTTGAAATGCTACACAAGCATCCGAATAAGTAATGATGCCCATTTTATATTTCACAAACAGCCAAGATGTCAGAAAAATCTTGCTTGCACTAGATGGGTTGCTGATGGCAGTCCTTCAATCAAGGCGTAGACGTTACAAGATGGAAAAGCTAAGAGAAAATGGAAGCATAGGTTGAAGCCACGAGACCAGCAGAGAGAGAAGCAGTGAAAGTGGGGATAATCGCAGAGAAATGCACGACATTGCTCAGCGTAGGAACTTTGTCCAGATTGCCGCTATAGTGCTCTCCATGAGGGCATGCCTCTCTGTGTGGGCCTGTGTGAACATGCCTCAGCAAATATTCAGATGCCCATGACAGTCATGGAGCAACACTATCACAAGTGGATGACTTTTTACACAGAGCACTGAGTCCAAGGCTTTTAGTGAACCTGAGTAAAGTGGAATAAACAATGGCTTCTTGCATCTAAGGACAGCATTTATTCGAGTTTGGCTGTGACATATATATGAAGCTCGAAGAAAATTTAGTGCCTTGAAGTGATCTATACAGCTCAGTACAATGGCTGTTTGGGCATGTAAGTAAGGCATGAAGAAACTCTTAAAGGAGTGCTGACATGAATTTCAAATATTTTCGGATTGCCTCACGGGTGTCTAGAACCTTAGAAAGTGTATTATGGTTCCTAGGAATGCATCGAATATATTTTTAATACCACTGCCTTGGAAAAACCGCTTGTGGTTTGATATCAATGGAGCGGCTTCTCAGCGACGTGTCATAGCAGTGTGACGTCATGGGGAAACATCAACTCGCGAAGCACTAGCAGTAGATACGTCATCTGCTTGTGATACAGTTAAATAATAATGAGTGAATTATTACCAGTGATCTCAACAGTAATTTTCTGCAATTTAGCCTTCATGCAG
This sequence comes from Rhipicephalus annulatus, assembly GCA_013436015.1. Classification (NCBI taxonomy): domain Eukaryota; kingdom Metazoa; phylum Arthropoda; class Arachnida; order Ixodida; family Ixodidae; genus Rhipicephalus; species Rhipicephalus annulatus. Next base: position 536,962 of record WOVY01014708.1, on the reverse strand, counting down.
AACCTCAGAAACTTCGTGAATTTGCGTTTGAGTTGACTCGTCGGGATAATGTCCATTGTGGTGGGGCTGGCTTGCCAATGCTCAGGAACAAAAACCTTAAAACTAAAGTAAAATACTTAATACGTGTTGACTGACTCCAGTGTAAAGAGAGCATTTACACTGTACACAAAGGAAACAAAAACTATAAATTTTACCATGTCTCAAAATCCTGTCAGTACTTCGTTAAGTGCACAACTTGTAAGTGCACTACTTGTAAGGTAGCACCCATGTGTTGCTTCTGTTCATAAACAACCTCGTCTGGTAGCGAGCTTAGAAGTTATAGCAATATACATGTTGCAATTAGTGTACAATCAAGTTTCATAATGTTAGCCAAGATAATAGGTATGTCTCGTACACAGCTGTGGCCTGTATACCAGTTTATTTTTCCCTCTCAAAGTCATGAAAAGAAGGGGGTGTATCTTATACAACAAAATGAGACATACCATAGAAAATGATATGCGTTCATTGGCTTGGTGCTTCGTGCTTTAAACGCACATAAAACTACGCTTTAGAATGCTGAACGCCAAGACAGGCACAGGAAAGCTCCAGTATTTTCAATGGGTTTCGGCAAGTCAAAAATTCTTCTAAAAACGTCTGTGCTGGGCACACCTGCTAATAGGCAGAAATACAGTGCATTGCAGATTGAGCACACATACATATCTCTAAATGCAATTCTCAAATATAGCATTACATGCACTCTTATCAGTAGAGTGCCTGTTGGGGTAGTAATAGGTCTTTACATTTTAGTGATATCGCAATTTTTCAGCCCCTTCTGCAAGAAATTTAAGTCATTTCATCGTGAGCGGCTAAACAAAACAAAATTTTAAAAGGACCGACTACTGCCCAGAACATGAAATATGACTGCATGAATGAAAAGAATTTCCTTCATAGTAACGCAAACCAACTCTGTTTTTCTCATGAGAAGTAAAGTTGTATTTTTACTTATTCATTGGAAAATCGCGAAAATAGCTTGTGACGCCACCTCGTGGCAGAAACTTCAATTTTTTTATGTGTCCTGTTTCATGACCATAAACTAGTGTACACAGTCAACAATTTTCCTGTTAATATTAAAATATTCTTTGCTTCTTAACAGTAAAAGATATTATTCCATAAATATAGACATACAAGCTTGCCTTAGTGGCACTGCCTTCACATGACTTAATAATCCCATGCTTGTCAGCGCGTCTTCGGCAACTTTTTTGCATGCTCAAGAAACCATGCACGCAGTTTCCAGGTAGCTAAGATTTTGGAGCACCGTGGTTTTCTGTTCACAATTTGTCTCAGAAATGATGTGCACTGCTAGTCAGCACGGCCGTACATATGTGCAGTGATGTTTTGGGTGACTTGGCTTGGCTCGTGTGTTGAGAGAGTAGCAAAGACAGGACAAGCCTTCCACGACACAGGCACAAGAACATTGGGTGCAGGCGCACGCACTGTAGTACAAATACAGAGAAGCTATATAAAGCCACATCGTCTCATTGTACCGGCTTATTTTTAAAAATAGTTGTAAAGCTCAGAATAAACGTGGTTAAGCATAGTTACAGGAACTCCTATGAAAGCAGAATGACAGCATGCACAAGTCGCCAGAAAGGCTACCAGAATTGTTATCAACTCTGAGCGTTGCTGGATTAAAGGGCTCATCAGTGTTCAGAGCCTTTCAGATTGAAAAATACTGCTTATAAAATGACTTCATGCTTTTGGGATTAACTATGAACCTATCACATGTCATTAATAAAACAGGCAGCACATTCTCTATGGTGTAATACGCATGGGTTCAACATCCAGCCAAGGCAGTCACATTTTGACGAGGGCAGAATGCGGCAGCACTCAAGTACTTATATTTAGGTGTGCATTAAAAAAACTGCAGGTAGTAAAAATTAAAGCTATTTCCCCCACTATGATATGCCTCAATTATATTGCAGTTTTGAGAAGTAAAACTCCACCATTTTTTTTATATATGCTTACTTATCATATCCAGTCCAACAGCAACATTTCCATTTATCCAGTCAAACCACTGGTTCAAGATGCTCAACTCAAGAGATGTCATGTGGCCACTGAAATTCCAAAAACAAGTGCAAACAGTGTAAGCATGCGAGATCATGGACTACATACATGTACTATCAGCTTCCACGTCCATCTCATGTCTTTCTCAGTGCTATATACAGCCATGGCCACTCAATCATATGCCATCTGGAGTGACCTGCCATGTCATACCAAGCACAATCAGGAAATGCTATCCGCTGGAATTTACACTTGCCAGCATTGTTTATTATTTATTTTTCTAACATAAGCCCTAGCTTACATAAAAAGGTTATAGATGCACTATATTAATTTCCTGCATGTTTTTTTTTTATAGACATGGTGTAAACACAGAACTCTTGTCATTTGCAGAATGACTTACTATGATAATTGAAAAATGGCTTGTAGTATTGTATTTATTGCATATTCTAGTATCTATGCAATATAATTATACTTGCTTACAGATGTGCAGTTTTTTTTTACTACCTTTAGAAATAGCAGAATGGCTGCTTAGCCTATATCCTGAAGTAATTCAACTACAACAAAAACTGCACTTGCAAAACCAAAAAGTGTATGCATATTTTCATCATTTTGCAAAAAAAATGCAGAAAACACTTATTTACCACATATCTCCCTCCCCCTTACCATAAAGTGTTCATTAAGAGGAATATAGTTTCTAGTTAAGAATCTTAGTATTCTTCACGTATGTTAGCCTAAGGCAATTAGAGTGATTCGCCAAATAACAAAACAGGTATGCAGTAGACACAATGCTGAGCCAGAGGAACTCAAGCTGAGACAAACACCTAATCTTGAACTTCCCTAGATATTTAACATTTTCTAATGCTAAAGGCACTTCTAATATTGGCAAGCATGTCTCATTCCCCTTTTCCCTAGCATAAGCTCTGTACTCTTTTTCTTTGCCTAAGATATCATGAATATCTCATTGCGGCACTTTCTCATGCAGAAATTGAGTGTTTCTAAAAATCAGCTGCAAAATGGTGCTCAGCACTAATATACAAGAAAGTGATGCCCTTTGCTGCACTTGCATAATCTATGTGTTGTAACACATAGTGCACTTATATCAATTCAGTACCATTACTGACTCAACCTTAAAATTTTAGTGACATGTAACAGCTCACCTGCGGAACAAGTTCTCCACAAAGACATAACGTGCACTCTGGAGCGATCGCTCTATAAGTTTTACTGGGGTTAGCACGGGTTCCAAGTGCAGCTGCATCATAGTCAGCTGAACATAGGTCTGGAATGTGAGGCTCCAGCGCTTCGGTTCTTTGTACATCAGTTCCTGGACAAGAAAAGCAAACAAAGGTTATTCTCCCTTTTTTTCAAAGTACACATGATACTAAAGTATATGACAAACATGCTTTAATACCTCTTGTACATAGGTGCACGAGTGCTAGCCCTGCTTCCAAAATCCTGATAGGGGTGCAGATTCGTCAGGCAGTGTTCGTAGGTGACAATAGAAAATCTAATTCTGAAAGTGTCAGCATTGTTGAACCATCAGTAGAGCCGTGAACCGCCGCCCATTTTCGCTTACACCGTTGGAGCCGCCGCGACTGAAGTTCCGAGAGAGACCACGGCATCGCCGCCACTGCGCAACAACTGCGGCGCACCACCGTTTGTCTCATTTTAACCGGAGCAAGTAATCTGTGCCTAAAATACGTCACTTCACCTTCTTTTCTAGAGCTTTAAGATTTTTCAGAGCGGTGTTTGAGGTGTCTTGACTGCTCTCTTGTGTCCATGTTTGCATTGCATACTCTGTCTATATTAAAACCCCAAAACAGTTTCCGATAATAAACAATTGAAACAGTTATTCTCTTTTCTCGTATCGTACTTCTGGCACTCTCCGTGACACAAGAACGGTCATTCACGTGTCATGATTAGGGCACATGCTTTCGAATGGTCCGTGTACGAGAAATACCAGCTGTGAATTGTTTTTGCAACCCATTTGCCCACTTCTCGCCCGTTCCTCCTCGCATCTCGAATGATTATCATGTGCAATGAACTTGAGATTTCCTTTTATTTCGTGAGTTTCCGACTTCGCAAGTATAAATAACAGAGTGTGGCACACAAGCTAGAAATCTCGATGGGCTCTAGGTTTAGAGCTCGCATTGCACTCGTGATTTATGAACAGGGTTGCCACAGGAGGCTACTTTTCACCAAATTGGCAAATTCGAGAGTCCCTTGGCAACCTAAAATCATGGATGGCGACATGAAAAATTTGTGGCAATTTTTGGCTTGGGTCTCGACTGAGTTAGGCATTCTATACTCAGTGTATTCAAAACGAATGGGTGACATTTTCTATTCTTCTTAGCTTTACACCCATCAGTAGAAGGCACATTTATATACGCAATTTAGTACGTCTGTCCTGTTTCTCATATGTACCTCCCAATTCACCTAAACCCTGGCGCACTAGTGCGTCCACCAGCAACCTCCCAGCAATTCAGGTCAGTGGACTGCTCCGCACGCCGCGAGGCGGTGGTGTAGGTTTATAGGTGCCTCAAGAGCTTTAAGCATCTTCAAAGTTTTGCGCCTGAAGTGGTTTGGCAACGGTTATAGGTCGCCTGTTCCAACCGTAGCTCTAACTGTTGTGAATAGCTTGTCGACTTCTTCACAGCTGTAGTACCCCCTAATTTGGTATGTTCAGTTTAAATGTGTTAATGGGTAGGCAAAGATGTCGGGCTCCCTCGACAGCCTTCAGAAACTAGTGAGGCGAATATTTAGCATAAGCTTATGACCACGATGAAAAACTGGTGTGGGCATTGCAACGGTTATGCAGTACTTTTGAATTTATTTTCGTTGCTTTGTAATTAAATTTTTCGATTATTGGACTCATGATTCCACTATAGCGAAATTCTCTAAATATACAGAAGGGCTACGCACAGTGATCCTCTCTTGTTGTAGTGACTGCTTCATTCTGTATTTGCTACAACTGAAACCATCACAAACTTTTGTTAAGAGGTGCTAGCATTCAAAGACGCTGCTAGTGCATGCATGCCCTTTCTCAGTGCTCTCATGATGAAGAGAGTGATGTGACTGGCATTAAGAAATGTCAATATAGTTCAGGTTTTATGAATGGTACCGAACTCCAGGAGGCCACACATAATTTGGAATTTTTATCACTAGGCACACTACACAATGTACAGTGGTGACTTTTTTGGCAAAATTTGAAGAAAAATGCCGCCTTTTGGCAACATTTCGCTCGTTTCGTGAATTTTACTCGAAAGTCAGTAGCAACTCTGTTTATGAAGACATAAATGACAAAAAGATATAGCCTATGAGAATTGTAGAGATGGGAGTGTAGTAAAGTGTAATTGAGAACAAAACAAAAGGGAGAGGCTCTGGATTATTACATTCTCCCAACAGACGAACTCGATACAGTGAAGACGACGCAGCACTCCATAAAAAAAGGCCAGCCTGCTTCAAGGGCTTCTGTATAGTTTTTGATTGTGAGAAGTAATATATGGACACACTCTACAGGCTTTCATCACCGTTGTCATGTTCCGTATAAAATCCAAATCAATAACATTTATACGCATACTGTATGCTGTTACCACACATAAAATCTGGTGAGCCCTGGCGAGGAACACTGCTGAAGCATAGATGAAACAAGCTGCCCATCTCCATCACCCGGAGGGCGCATGAGATAACATAGCTCCTAGTGCGATGCCTACCATCGATTGCTCTACAACCGGAAAGGAAGCCCTGCCTCTCTTTTGCTGGACGAAGAAGTATGAAGGGATGCTCAGACTGTGCGGCTTGATCCGCAACTGTGAAGTTTGATTATAAAGGCACGGTTGCAAGTGCTAGCGCGCTCGCTATTTCAGCAGGCATCAGAGACCGGCTCGTGTACCTTTCTATGCGCAATCATATCACTGCACAAACACTGCCCCAGCCCTTTTCTCGGGAGCGGCCATATTCTCATACACCGACGTTTAGCAGTTGCGCGTGATCAGATGAAAGAAAGTTAGCTGCAGCCTAAATTTGTTATCGTGTTGCATGCTCTTATCGCATGCTGTAAAATATGAAGTCATGGACGGTTTTCTGACCCAAAAACTGTTAAAGTGGCCTCAAACTTAGCGTGTTGGCCTCAAATACCTCAGGGTAAAATTGTTTCAAACTTTCTTGAAGTTGTTGACACTGATCACTTTAGCCTCATCTTTTGAGAAATTTGAATGTTGTAGCGAATTTCCTAGTGTAGATGCGCTCCCTTATAAGTTTTGTTACATTGTGTGTGAATGACTACCAAATATGTGCTCCAAATATATATTAAAAGGAACCCAAGACAAGCATGGTACCATAAATATGTAATTCATCTCACTCGACACATCAAACACTTATGTAAGAATCGTCATTCCAAGTGTAATGATAATGCTTCTTCATTTAATCGTTTGAGAAGTAAGCTCGAAGCTAAAACGAAAGAGGTAAGAACTGCTACTTTAGCAATGCCTTCGCTACATTTATGAAAAAAAATCCATCCAGGTTCTAGAGCTCGATTAGTTCCTGCACCTTCTATGCCCTCATCTTTATACTTGGTGGCCAGTCCTCTTCAAATACTCAAGCTATAGCAAATATCTTCAATAATTACCTCAAGCCTGTTTTTTATACCGATAATGGCATCAATCCATTTTTCGCGTGCACCAAACTACCTGCTCTATTCAATGTTAAATTAAGCTCCTCTAGTACACCTCACACTAAAGGTTTTGAAACGATTTGGCTTAGATAGTATTTTGAATAGGCGGTATTAAGAATGCGATGCTACCTTACTATAATATTTAAAAAATCAATAACCTCAGCAACAGTTCCCGAGCTGTGGAAATTAGCAAACAGAGTGCCCGTATTTATGTCCGGAAACTAACAAATAAACCAAATTACAGCTCAATATTTTTACTCTCTAGGAACTCTAAACGTTTGGAGCATATGATTAACAAATACATTGTAGAAAACCTAAGTGTACGCAATATACCTTCACTATCCCACCACAGCTTTCGTGCTGGCTTTTCTAGTAGACTATTACACCATTCCTTCAATTTACGCACGGCATTACTCCTTCTTTTAACGATGGTAAACAGTCTAATGTCGTATGTGACTATTCGAAGGTCTTTGGCACGGTTCCGCCTGCTAAACTTTCAGCTTTTTCATAATTTTTTTTCCCTTCAACCCTCTGTTTGACTGGATAGCTAATTACTAGATGCCACGCTCAAAATTTGTTACGCTTAGTCATGCGAAGTTATCTGAAGCACATATCACAATATGAATAAGTCTTAAGGTGCGGTTCTTGGTCCACTTTTATTTATTATATCAATGATAGAAAACAAATTATCAGTGATACTGAAATTAAACTTAAAATGGATGCATGTGATGGCGTTATTTGTAGAACTGTCTCTAATCCTCAAGATAAAAATGCGCAGAATGTTTTGGAGCGAAGCTTTTTACGCCGTGGGTCGTACGTCCCACGTCGTCGTAGCCAAGGTAGTAGCCAGTAGCATTGTATTGCATGTCAGTAAAAAGGGTGTCACGGCATATCCACGGAGTGAATGATGATGAGTAGGGAGAAGTGTCCGTGCTTCTGTGCATACATCCGTGCATCTGTCTGTCCACTTCACCCCACTCGTCATCATTTATACTCGTGGATATACTGTGATTTTTCTCTCGTCGTTTTGAAATGGTAGTGAAACATGGCAAACTTAAGAAAGATTGTAGTCACAGCATTTACAGTTAATAAACAGCCTCTTCATTTTACATTAGCTAATGAAGTATTATATAGGGTAAATACATTTATGCAACTCTCACAGCAGATTTAAAATGGCACACTCACATTGAAACAAACTGCAACAAACTCTTCAAAAACTTTGGTATCTCTGACGCACGTTAAGCAACTCGACAAAAGAATGCTGACTGACAGCACATAAGACTTTGGTCAGACTCGAATATGCATTGGTTGTCTGGTGGCTTCGCCACAACATGACGTAACTATGTTATAGTCTGTTTAAAATAAAGCAATAGTGCTTATACTTCTTCGCTATGACCAGCGTTCCTTGCCTACTTCGAATGCTTTATCGCTGCAGCCCCTCTCGAACATCGCCGCACTTGCAATCATGTCATCCTCCTGCATAAACAAGATAATTTACACCGGTTCGAGTGTTCTAGCACCCATATCCTTTGTAGCATCTTCTCCACACCAGGCACAGTGATTTGATCCTATAAATATTGTGCCTGTTAAAATAATTCAGAATTGTTTTAATTTTTTTCCTTTTGTTTGTTTTTCGCTTTTCTGCAGGACGTGCATTTTTGAATGAGCTTGATAGGTATCTCCGTAGACTTGGTGCTGAGCAATTGGGAAAAAGAATTACGTAAACGTGTACTTTGTTAAATTGTATTTCTTCAAGCTGCTGAACATTTGTATTTATACCTGCTATGTCTTGAAAATTGAGATAGCAGTCTCTGTAAAAAAATAAATAACATTAAGACATGCTGCTACCATGATAACTGCTTAGCCTTATCAGGAAACTTTTTTTTTTTTTCAAAAGTCAAGGGACAAGTGTCTATGCCCAATCATAGACACTTGTCTCTTGACTGGGAGGAGAGGCGGCAGGATCAAGATCCAAGATCTTGATCCTGCCCCCTCCCCCTCCCCTGCGCCGCTGAAGGTAAAAACACTGGCGCGCCACCGCCGGAAATTTTGGTGCCAGTGCACAGGTCTAACCATCAGTCACCAACGAGAAATGCAAGTTTCTTTATTACCAAGATCTGGTGATCCATTTTTTGAAAGCACCATTAGGCGATTATCTGTACTACATGAAGCCTGAATTTTAAAACCTTTCTATTGCAGAAGCTTTCTTGAGGGAAGAAGGACATGCACATAAAGTGTGCACAAAACAAGTATACACTCAAACTCAAAGTTGCATCTTACAAGAAAACAAGTTTGTTATATCTGAGAATTCATTATAAAGGTTATTCCTAACAATGTATTCATTGCAAGACTATTTTTCACTTACTTTGTTATAATTAATATTTCATTACATCTATGTTCATCATATTGAGATTTTACTACTACTTGAAGAGCTGGGAAGGGTGTACAAAGGTCACCAAGTTATCTCACGAGTGGCAACGAAAAATATAAATGTGAAATTATGCACGTACGTTGCTCATAGCAACACTTTTCGCGGTAAAAAATTTTGTTGCAAGTGGCCTCTAAAATTACTTGCAGAAACATACAATGAAATGACTGTGCCATAATGCCTCAGACAAACAACTCTTATCAGCTACCATTTGCACCATTGCAAATGGTAGCTAACGGTATTGAATTTTATGATAACAATACAATGAAATTGTTGCTCTTCATTATAAAAAGGTTTCTAAGACTGTAGACAAAATTACTCTTTGAAAAACACTGATAATCAGGATAAATTCAATATAGAAGAGTCAGTTTAATGCTGCAACAATTTCTATCTATGCTTAATAACTAAATGAACAGCCAAGGAGTGATCGGTGAACAATGAGGGAATGTGTACTTTGTGAGATTAAGCTGCATGTCCATACCAGCAAATTGTGTCCTTGTAGATCTCTCCATATGTTGACTGGTTCAATCAGTACCTGCACAGCCAAGGCAATAACTTCTGTAAACAGCAATATAAATGTTAGGCAGGTGCAAACAGTGACATTTAGGTTCGATGCAAATTTGAAACAAAGAGTTTGGTCAAATTGGTTAAATAATTTAATTCCTAATAAAATTGAAGTCGAATAGTACATATCCCATATTATAAAAGAAAATTAGCACACAGTTGAGCCCACTTATAACGAACCTGAGCGTAACACGGCATACGTTCTCTGTATCCCAAAGTTTGTAGTAAATTAAACACAGCTTTTAAAAAAAGTTGCGAGTGAAAACACAAACTTTTTTTGCCCCAAAAAGTCCGTCATGCACGTGTCTTGAAGAGCAGAAATGATAACGGCGGTCTCGAGTTCATTTAAAACGGCAGAGTGCTCATTCGCCGAGGCCCGTGGCATAAGTTGCATGCGGCACTGGCTCCAAAGTTTCGTCATTCTCACAATCTGATTCCTCCAAATTGCTCTCCCTATGTACTTCATTCACAATGCCCCAATCCGTGCAGTGTCGGCAGCATCATCGGTCGTAATTAAACCATCGCAACAGATGTCCCACCCGCTCTCCCAAGTCGGAGTCGACAACGCGCTGCCACAAATCACCACCGCAGTGGTCCTGTTCGGAAGCATCAGGCTCGGTATCGGGTCCGATGTCAACGAAGTCGACCTCGCGAAAACAGTTTCGCGCGCATGTTGCCGTCACTGTCACCCACGAAATATTCACCATCTCCACAGCTGAATACCGGGACGCCCGAAGCGGCAAGTTGACTGCCAGGTGGTCAACAGCTATGAGCAAGCGCTCCGCAATGCGGCACCTCATGCGCGGAATACGCGCAAGCCAAGCGGTCACACTTTCGACGTTTAGTTGAGCAGCACGAAAAAGCGTGCTAGTCCTCTCGTCGGCCATCATGACCATACATGCACACCAAGAGCGATCAAGACGCGCGCGCATGCGACACACATGTCAGAACGCGTGGAACAGCTCTGGGCCCGTTCCCAGTCAGAAAACGAAACTAATTCGAGCCAGCGTCGGGCGTCGCGGAGCGGTGGAGTTTAAAGTTCTGCGAAACTCGCACGTAGAAAAACTTGGAAAGAGTGCTTGCGCACGCAGAAGTCAAAGCATGGCCGCCTGGATCGGTGCGCGCGGCGGTGTTCGAAGAATCGGCAGCCGTGGTCAAAACATCGTTTTGTTGCGCCGGCGGGTATGCGTGGCCTCACGAACTTCTATATTTCGCGATTCATTCCATGCAATTTAACAGCCAATTTCCTAAACATGAAACGAATCGCAAATTATCAGAGTCGGTGGGGTAGCGTACGCGCGCAGACTATCGGATACAGTCGGTGGCCGACGATGATGGCAAATCGTCGGATCACTCCAGGCCGGCGACGCCAACAACAGTACTAGCGATCAAAAATAGGGTAGATGGCCGACCGGTCTTCAAAAGATCGGTGGCAGTGTGAAAACACGGGCCTCGTCTGGCAATGCGGGGTGCTCAGAGTATCGGGGGGACAAAGAATGGAGGGGTGCATAACAAAAAACAGTTGGGGCATGGAGAAAGGAAACAGCTTTCCTTCCTCCATGGGTGGGGAGAGCGGCAACTAGAGGGTCGCGAAGGCAGGGTCAGTGTTTAACAATAAGAATGTATGAGCACCTCGCCAATGCCTGATCGGTGGTCGAAATTGGTTCCCCGGGAAGTCGGCATACCACTGACTCCTTTAGCTGTAACCGATCAGCGGTGCTCGGAGACATTCGTTGTAAGTGCGATTTTGTGCCATTGAACCAATGTATATTTTCACTGTGGACACGAGCAAGGACAGTGGTGTGGTGGGCGAGGAGGGGGCAGCTGGTGAGAATGCCGCCGAGGACGCCAAGGAGATGACCCTGGACGAGTACAAACGGGAGCAGGAGCAAAAGCGGTCTCGCGCCAGCTTTAACATCCGCAAGCCAGGTGAGGTTGGTGAGGAAAAGGCCGAGTGGAAGAAGATGTACGTCCTCAAGAAGAAGATCTCTGATGAGGACGGTGAAGAAGAGGAAGAGGAGGAAAGTGAAATGGGCACTGCTTTGTTTCTATTCTGAGTATGTATTACAGTTGACTCCCGATAATTAGAAGTCAACAACTGGTCCCATCAGTTTTGCATTCTCGCCTACGGGAATCAAATGCTCGATGATTCCAAACATCCATAATTGGACAGCGCACAATTCCTTCAAATAAATTTTTAGTTGTTAGCCCAGCGCTTGTCCTGTTTTTTTTTGTGTGTGGTTGCTTTTGTGTGCTGTTCAATTATGGACATGTTCCAATTTGCCTGCCTTTCAGTTCTACAGATATTTCCAAGTTAAAAGATCGTAATGTTGGTTGATTCCAAGTTATTTTTCAGTCAAGAGCGTCGAGGCAACCATAGTTTTTTCAGTGAGGAATTTTTCCTGTGCCAAAGCAGCTGCAGGAACGCTTTGTTGCCACCATTGCCACTTCCCGCAGTGCCACAGCTCATGAAGCGACCATTTCCTTTAGTGAACGCCAGGGCATCGCGTTGATCGCATCGGCCAACTAGGTCTCGTTCTTTCGTAGTGATGTGTCGAGGGGTGGTCGAATGCTTCAGCTGTGATTAATTGGTTGTTTGCAGAAAAAAAACAGCGTCAACTTCGTGTAGAGCGGCCACTTTCTCCAAGCGATGCAAAAATCTTTGAAAATCCCTATTCTCTGTGGCTAACTCCTCGCACGTCCAACAACATGCCGACGAAGCGGTCTCACTGTTCAGGGCCGTAATGACTGCAGTTGGCGAGTGCGACACATCAGGCGCACTTGAGCACGATACACCAACACCAGCCTCACTTGTGACGGAGTCTTGCACCGATGGTGTAGCAATCTTGACGTTGCGATAAGCATCGATGCGGTCGTCTTGAAGAGACGAAGCAGAAGCTACATAGCATCTATGCAACTGTCGCCCGTGCGTTGGCGCGGCAACGAGCTTTACCATGCCTACGAGCTTCATCTGACATTTTCTTGAACTGAACACGTGCCGAGTCCCAAACTTTGTTCTGCCCGTCGTTAGTGTCAGCACAACAATTGGCATCTCATGCACAAAGTGAAGCATTGATGAGCACACCTGAGAACCCACAGTGATGGAAACGAGACACTCAAAAACTTCTAGCATTGCAAGCACCAGAGCAGACAACAAGCCAGCGCATACAGTGAAATTTCGGTATAACGAACTTCAGGGGACCGCAGAAGTTTGTTCGCTAATTTGAAAGGTCATTTTAGTGAAAGCTCAAACATGAACCATAAATACTTATTTTTAACCGACCAAAACAACTTACCTTTACAAAGATAGGTCCTTGAGCTTGTTTTTTCACAAGAAAAAATAAGCAAGTTTACAAGTAAACACCAGAGAATGCACGCTTTTTTTAGTCTGTTTTTTTTTTTTACGCAAGCGATCCAAACTTTGCAGCGCGAAGGCCTCCAGCTCATTCACATTCCTGCTGTGCGATTCGGTTCTTTGGTCACAACAGCCTGCTTTTTGCCTTCCAGTTGCCGAAGAATATCTATTGTCTTGCTTAGCGAAAACTGCTTCCACTTCTTCATCGCAAGCAGAAAGGAACTCATTTGTAGTATCACCGAAAAAAGATGAACACTGCTGAAAAAATAAGGCCTCCAAAGAAAAACCAGTAGTGTCACGGCTGTCATCGCCTCTTTCGAAAAAAAAAGGTGCTAAAAAGCTAAAAAAGAAAATTCCTCGTGTTTCCTTTTCTGCTCTCTCGCTGTCTTAGGTTTTCTGCGCCCATGTTTCCTGCTCTGCAACTACCACTCTGCCTCGCTGACCTTGCCCTCCCGTGTTGCCCTCGCCTCTGCGCCCGCTTGTAAACCTGCAGTGTCAGCGTTTCAACAAGAAAAAAAGAAAAGAAAGTCGCCCTTTCGTGTTTTTTTTTTTTTTGTCCTTCCACAGCGTGGCACGTCTTTTGATAAGCAAGGCGTTGGTTCGCTTTGTTGTGTGCTTGCGTGCCCCTCCGGTGGTCGCGACGGATTTCAGAACATAAGTTCGTAGTACTGAGGCTTTGTTAATATAATGTGGAACTAAATTAACGCTCGTTATTCTGAAAAGTTCGGTATTCTGGAATACATAGTAGTGAAATAATTTTACATTGAAACTATTAGCAGTCGGCACAGGATTTTTTAAAAGTTTATGTGGGGTTCGTTCTACTGAGATTTCACTGTACAGAGCGAACAGATGCGTCATCGCTTGCAGCAGCCAATGGGAGCCGCGTGGTCCCCCACTCCTTTGAGAAACGCGCACTTCCTCCGGTCGCGGCTTTTCATCCGAGCCACGGGAGATATGAAAACTTGGAGCCCCCCCAGTCATAAGCGATTCCCGCCTTGGCCATGCTGCTGTTGGCGGGGGTGGGGACAAAAAAATTGCAAGAATTCACGAGCAAAACAACACTAAGACGGCGGCACTAGGCCGCGTGGTTGGGAAATTACGAGCGCATATGCGGTCATGCAAACAAACAACACTTATGCATTAATTGATTTGCTTTTACAATGACGTTATTTCCAGTCGAATGAACCTAGCTATTACGAAATATTGGTTATAACAAAGGTAATGAAGAACATTTATGTAAGGAATGCTGTGTTATAATATGTGTTTATAACGAATGTCGGGATATAAACCTATTTTTGCATTAGACGCCACTTCTTTATAAAGAGGTTTGAGTGTACATCACTAGTGACACGCTAAGACAACCTTATACAATATGCTTATACAAAACTTAAAATAAATATAACAAGGTACTGTGAATGTGGTGTTGCCGACATGTTCGCCGATCGCGAACACCTGCAACAGACGCCCATCTTTGCCAGCAGTCGTACACCCAGGAGACTTCGTAACGTCAGTCGTCTGACCGTGTGTCCGTCAATGCACAGCACATGCAAGGTACCCACTACACGCCCTCCATAACGAAGTAGGAAAGCACCCACTATGCCATTCTGCTGATGAGTGGGGTACACGTATATATCTGTAAGGTGCATTTTGTGCTGTTTCTGATTACAATTAAGAACAAGTGCGTTCCAGGCCACACATTTTTTTTCTGCCATGGAATAAAACAAACGTGAACATGCTCTCACCATCGAAAGGCAGCGCAAGTGCAGGCAACAAGCTAGCCCAGAGGCAAGAGTTCGGGAAGCCGCGACAAAGTGGCAGTGCCGACCAGTGAGTTCCGTGCAGGGAATTTTTCCTTTTCCGAGAAGTTTTTGCCTGTCATTTTCAGCCAAAGGGAAAAGGAAATCTTCGTGATATTGCAAGGAATTTCAGAAATGGTTAAATTCTCCTATGACAATCGATAAATAAGAAGCCTGGGGTGCGGCCTCACCGGCAAACACCGCCGAGAACGCACTCCCTCACCATAGAAGGATTGGCCACCCTGGTGCAGTATCTGGCCACTACCTCCCACATGCTTACGTCAAATAACTCACGGCCCTCAGTCCCTAGCAGCTGCGAAGCAACTGACCACGGCGGCGGTCAGATCTGCAACGCAGCAGAGGGTGCTAAGAATCTCTGGACCCGGACAGGCCGCCATTGGAACCTGAACTTGGCCACGTTTAATGCTAGAACCTTATCTAGTGAGGGAAGTCTAGCTGTACTATTCGAGGAGCTAGAGGGTGTTAAATGGAATATAATAGGGCTCAGTGAGGTTAGGAGGACAGATGAGGCCTATACGGTGCTACAGAATGGGCACGTCCTTTGCTACAGAGGCTTGGCAGACAGAAGAGAACTGGGAGTAGGGTTCCTAATTCACAGAAACATAGCTGGCAACATAGAGGAATACTATAGCATTAATGAAAGGGTGGTAGGTATCGTAATTAAACTGAATAAAAGATACAAGATGAAGGTAGTACAGGCTTACGCGCCTACATCCAGCCATGATGAAGCTTCAGTTGAAAGCTTCTATGAAGATGTGGAATCGGCAATGAGTAAGGTAAAAACACAGTATACTATAGTGATGGGCGACTTTAATGCGAAAGTAGCGAAGAAGCAGGCTGGAGACCAGGCAGTATGAGATTACGGCATCGGTACTAGCAACGCCAGAGGAGAGCTACTAGTAGAATTCGCAGAACGCAATAATTTACGGATTTTGAATACCTTCTACCGAAAACGAGAAAACCGCAAGTGTACATGGAGGAGCCCTAATGGCGAAAATAAGAACGAAATAGACTTTATAATGACTGCACACCCAGGAGTCGTGCAGGATGTGGAAGTGGTTGGCAAGGTACGATGCAGTGACCATAGAATGGTACGGTCTCGAATTCGCCTAGACTTGAAGAAGGAACGACAGAAACTGATACGCAAGAAGCCAATCAATCAGCTAGCACTGAGAGGGAAAGTACAGGAATTCAGAGTGTCGCTGCAGAACAGGTACTCTGCTCTTAGTGAGAAAACCAACCTTAGCGCAGATACAATGAATGATAATCTGACGAGTATCATTACGGAGTGTGCAGTGGAAGTTGTAGGCAGGGTAGTTAGACAGGACACTGGCAAGCTTTCCCAGGAAACGAAGAACCTAATTAAGAAGCGTCAAATCATGAAAGTGTCAAGTACAACAGACAAAATAGAACTGGCAGAGTTTTCGAAGTTGATTAATAGACGTAAGGTATACGATGTAAGAAGGTATACCATGGAGAGAATTGAACACGCTCAGAAAAACGGAGGAAGTGTCAAAGCATTGAAGAGGAAACTTGGGATAGGCAAAAGTCGGATGTATGCACTAAGGGACAAAGAAGGCAAAATAACTACCAATATGGATAGGATAGTTAAAATAGCAGAGGAGTTTTACAGAGATCTGTACAGTAGCCGAGACAACCACGACCTTAATACTATAAGAACTAGCAGTAACCCAGATTACACCCCACCAGTAATGATAGAAGAAGTCAGAAAAGCTTTGGAGAGCATGCAAAGGGGCAAAGCTGCTGGTGAGGATCAGGTAACATCAGATCTGCTGAAAGATGGAGGACAGATTGTGTTAGAAAAACTAGCCACCCTGTTTACGAGGTGTCTCCTGACGGGAAGAGTACCAGAGTCTTGGAAGAACGCTAACATCATCTTAATACATAAGAAAGGAGATGACAAGGACTTGAAGAATTACAGGCCGATCAGCTTGCTCTCTGTAGTATACAAGCTATTTACAAAGGTAATTGCTAACAGAGTAAAGAAAACATTAGAATTCAATCAACCAAAGGAACAAGCAGGATTTCGAACAGGCTACTCAACAATTTACCACATTCATACTATCAATCAGGTAATAGAGAAACGCTCAGAGTATAACCAACCACTATACATAGCCTTCATAGATTACGAGAAGGCGTTTGATTCAGTAGAAATATCAGCCGTCATGCAAACACTGCAGAATCAGGGCGTAGATGAAGTATATATAAACATTTTGGAAGAAATCTAAAGGGGATCAACTGCTACCATAGTGCTTCATAAAGAAAGCAACAGAATACCAATCAAGAAGGGTGTAAGGCAGGGGGACACAGTTTCCCGATGCTATTTACCGCGTGCTTACAGGAGGTTTTCAGAAGCCTAGAATGGGAACAGTTAGGGATAAGAGTCAATGGAGAATACCTTAGTAACCTGCGCTTCGCCGATGACATTGCATTGCTGAGTAACTCGGGGGACGAATTGCAACTCATGATTACGGAGTTAGACAAGGAGAGCAGAAGGGTGGGTCTTAAAATTAATATGCAGAAAACGAAAGTAATGTACAACAACCTCGGCAAGGAGCAGCGCTTCGAGATAGGTAATAGTGCACTTGAAGTTGTAAAAGACTATGTCTACTTAGGGCAGGTAATAACCGCAGAGACGAACCACGAGATTGAAGTAACTAGAAGAATAAGAATGGGGTGGAGCACATTCGGCAAGCACTCTCAAATTATGACAGGTAGATTGCCACTATCCCTCAAGAGGAAGGTATATAACAGCTGTATCTTGCCGGTACTTAGCTACGGAGCAGAAACCTGGAGACTTACAAAGAGGGTTCAGCTTAAATTGAGGACGACGCAGCGAGCAATGGAAAGAAAAATGGTAGGTGTAACCTTAAGAGACAAGAAGAGAGCAGAGTGGATTAGGGGACAAACGGGGGTTAAGGATATCATAGCTGAAATCAAGAAGAAGAAATGGACATGGGCAGGGCATGTAGCGCGTAGACAGGATAACCGCCGGTCATTAAGGGTAACTGACTAGATTCCCAGAGAAGGGAAGCGGCTTAGGGGGAGACAGAAGGTTAGGTGGGCAGATGAGATTAAGAAGTTTGCGGGTATAAATTGGCAGCAGCAAGCACAGGACCGGGTTAACTGGCGGAACATGGGAGAGGCCTTTGTCCTGCAGTGGACGTAGTCAGGCTGATGATGATGATGATGATATTTTCACGGTCACGCGGATATTTTTGTTTTAAGTGAAAGTTAATTTTAAGTGGGGCCATTATATGTGGGCTCAACTGCATTCATAACCCAAATACCCTGCACAATATTTTTTTAATTGGAACAACATATGTGCAAATGTCATTCTTTTTGGTTCAACTTTGAATTTAAGCAGGATTTGACTTGGTGTTGAATGCAGTTGATAACCTGTCACATATGTTGTGTTGCAAAACTTGCTAAACTTAAAGCTTTCAAGCCTGTAAAGCAAGCTTTTAAACTTACAAAATTATGAATTGATGTGTTCATTTAACCTTGAAGTTGGGCTTCGCAGCAGTGTGGATTTGCCTTAGGTGTATTCACGTGCAGCACCTTTCCTCTGCAGTGAAAGCACTTTTACGGGGAGTTTATTTCTAATACACTGAAGTTCGGAATATTTTATTATCTTCTGAAGCAAATTTGAATACTGTAATATTAATTCAAACATTCAAAGCACTCAAATATTTGCACATGCCTAATATATACATGTAGAATGAACTGAAACAAAAAAACTTTTGCACCATCATGCATTTATTAGTCTCTACAGCTTCAAAGGCATTTTTGTGTATAAAAAAAATGTTATACTGAAAGGGTGAACTTGTCGGATACTTGGTTGAGCATATTTTAATTATTTCACTTAGTGTCATTTCAAAATTATGTACTTAATGCAGAGATTTTGATGCATAATAAACATAAATGCATGATGTGGTTGTGATGGTAAAGAACACAGAACTCAAGCCAGCAAAGAAGGAACTAACCGTTGGGCAAACATGTGCCCAGAAAAAGAAGTAACATTGATGACTAACTCATGCATCTTGAAATCTGGCTTAGATGCATTACCCTAGTCATCAGTCCATCGCATTGAATGAAGACAAAATTAATGCGCTAAATAAGATGTTGCTAAATAAGATGTTATAGTGTATCAGCTTTGTCATTCATAGTTTTATAGTTTTTATGTAATGGAATATATGGTGCTCTGTTGATCATGCACAGTGATTATGAGGTGCTTGTAGGGAATGTATAGAGTATGTGCTTTCGTATGGAATAAAGGTGAGCTGTTAGTCTGTCCTGGTCCTAGTGAACTTTTTTCATAGTCTTCGTGTGGCGTGTGCAAATTTCCCACTATGCAGCCAAACAAACTAGCCCACTTTTCCATCTTATCAGTAATTTATCGGTGAAAATAAATTAATGTAAGTTTTCGCAACCTTTTTTTTTTTTGCAGCCTAGAAAAAATAAACTCATGCTAGACATTACCACAGAAAGCAAGTAGTATTTGGACATTACCTGACAGGGTCTTTAATTTTATTCCTTAAAGATGTTTCATCTAATCAATTATTTAGAGCTAGCTGATTAATCAGAGTAATTTGTGCCAAATGTCTAATTAAACAAGCTCAGCATTGGTCAGAAAGTCAATGAACAATATCATTAATGAGAACCAACAGACAATGATGCCAAGAAAAGCATAGAGGCCCAAGCAACCACTTTAGCTGCGTAGGGGATGTTATTAGATTTGTAATGTAACTGTGAAGGAAGAAAAGCGGACGAAAAGACAACTCGCCACCGGCAGGATCCTAACCTGTGACCTTTGAATAACGCATCCGATGCTCTGCCACTAAGCTACGGTGTACGGTGGCGGGCATCCCTCCACCCACTTTATTTGCATTTGAAAGTGGGAGCGTCAGGCAGTGCCACCTGTTGCCATTGTGGCAACAGTACTAATTCTAAGTCTGTCAAAATGTCATGACGCGCACACAGGGTTTTTTTTTAGCTTTGCCAGCCTTAGTTCGAACATTCTTAATTATGGCCCTTTCCGGAAAACCGTAAAATCCACTTTTTGGGGAAAAGCTGGACTACGTACTCCCTTATTGTAGAAACAAAACAAGCTTCCAAACCCTTAAGTTGGCATGAAATCCAGAATTTAAAAGCTGCTTTCAATGTGTCTCAAAGAAGACCGCTGCTGAAGAAAAAAAATGTGGCGCAGCACTAATGTGCAAAAAACTTGTACATTACCCGCTAACAGAAGCCTTCATATCACCAGTGCTGATCTCATATATTGGAAAAGCTGTAACTGTGTACTTTCACTGAATGGCCAACACTACTTCAATAATTTGAATAATGTCAAACCACAGCTGCAATAAAAAAAAAAGATCTAGTTGTGATGCCTGTGAAGTCATGCAGCTCTACCATGGACACAGAACTCCCATGATGACTGCACCTGAGAAAAAAAATCTGTTAATACATAGCATGCTTTTTTTTTCCTTTAAAGTAAAACAGATTATGCTCTGTTAAATGGGTCTGCCCTCCTTGCAATGTTGTTTTGTAATCCGAAAAGTTCTGAATTCTTTTGAAAAATCTAAATTTTCCCCAGAATATAAAACAAGGCTTCTAGCCAACTAATAAAAGAAATAAAACCAAGAGCTGAGAACCCTATATATATTGCACAGTATTGCTCAACATAAGGGAACAGGGAAGGACTTGTTCTCTTTTCTCGTTAGACAGTACCTGGGTTGAACAACATGCGAGTTAGTGTGAAATTTCTTGTAAGGTATACAATATCTAGAGCATAATATTTTCCATGTTCACTGCTGAGGTTGAGTTGTTGAGATTTGGTGTAAAATTCACTGCTGAACTTCCACTTACTGCTTGACGTGTATATGTCTCGTCCCAATTTTAAACACGAATGCATTTCTTAGTCGGGCTATGTCAGGCATCCGTCAGGATTCATTCACCGCTCTCTCCCATAGCAACAGCTGCAGGTGCGCGCGTCCCTAGCAACCAGAGCCCCCACCATGTCACACTTCGGCATCGGCAGCTGTCAGCAGCAGCTGCGGGCGCACACGCTTATTTTAACCGTGCACGCTAGCTACTAGAGCTGGGAATGCATACGGCATTTCTCGCAACAGAAACGCGCCATGTGCGGCAAACGGCGCTATTGCCTGCACAGTGTAAGAAAAAAAAAAGAAAACATTATTCTTCTATCACTGGGTTCTCATGTGTGAAACGCTGTTATGAACGCTATGAAATGTATTCGAATTTTATCACAATTCCCTTCGGGGATATTTGATTGATATGTGGGGTTCTAACGTCCAAAAACCTCCATATGATTATGAGATGCCATAGTGGAGGGCTCAGGAAATTTCAACCCCCTGGGGTTCTTTAGCGTGTACCCAAATCCTAGCACACAGGCTTACAGCATTTTTGCTACCGTCGAAAATGCAGCCACCTCGACCGGGATTCGAACGCACGACCTGTGGGTCAGCAGCCAAGTACTTCAGCCACTAGACCACTATGGCGGGGCTCCCTTCGAGGAGGTGTTTCTAACGTTATACCATTAGAGAGCTCGTGTCGCAGAAATCCCGCCTTCGGCGTCGGCCCTGTTGATTGTGAGTGAAAAATCGTATGTGCATCAGTGATCGAAAAATCAAGTTACTGAGATCGCCACGCGAGGCCGCTACTTGTCAAAGCGTGCGCGCGCGATCACACTGAAAAAGCCGCGCATTCGAAGGAGTGCTAGAGGTCACGAGGTGCGGTAGTTTCTTTGCCCCTGCCACCCCTCCCTGCTTACCTTCCAGCGCTTTCGTGGGGACAAAAGATAATGCAATTGCAGCATGCAACAAACCTTTGTAACTCCACTCGCACTGGACGGATTCTTAAAATTTTGTGACGTTGAATTCGTGAGGCAATAAGATCTTCTAGTGAATTCATTCCATGGTTACTTGAAAAAGTGTTTCAGGGCCCCTTTAACGCGTTTCATTCGACAGGTGTCACGAGGAAAACAAGCCCCTTCGGCGATATGTGGGCCCATTTGGGAAGCCTCAAACTACGTCGAAAAAGGCCGGGATAGTTCAACCATCGCTGCTAAAAACACACAGGGACTTTCAAGCAGCTCTAAAAATGGACAACTATGCCCATCTAGCGAAAAACATATCACATCTTTCCAGCGGCGTTGATCAAGCAAACATCAAACGCTAGATAATGTGCTGCTATCTGTGAGGCATTGCGAGACTTTTTATGGCCTCCGAGATAGCGAGCGCGTGGCATGTATCTTGGAGGCTATGGGACTCTTACTTTAGATCAAAAACCTGTATGTACCATTCGTGCGGGCTGGTACGATCTATTATGTGTGTGTGTGCGCATGTGTGTATGTAACACAACATATTAATAAGTATGCACTTAGCGGTTGAAGGGCGCACTAGGGGACGGATTTCGCCATCGCGTTAATTTTTTAAAGGCGAAGCTTAACGGACCCCCATCTTTTTTAAGCATAAACTTCTGACTCACATGTACAGTCGACCACAAAAGTTTACGGACCACGCGAGTGTATGGCCAAAAGCCTCTTTGCGACAGTTCTGTTACGTCAGCGGCAGTCGACAGCACCCCAGCGCCCTGAAAGCATCGCTCCCCTAATCGACAGCCTGTCTCTTTACTGAATGGGTACAAATAATTTTCACCTTTCATTTTTCAATGCCACAGGCTTTTTGCATCTGCGTCTGCGAGCTTTTGCCTGGACAGCAGCCTATGAGTATAACTGCTATCGGTCACAATCTTTATCAGAAAGTGACACCTAGCTAACAGAATGCCGTTTGAGGCACGCCATGATAGTTTTGATCCTCCTATGAAAACAGCAATGTGATGGTCATACTGCAGATAAGTGCTTCTTGTGAAAACTGCGAACTAACGATGGGCTACACGACGGCAGTAGAAAACTGAAAGGCCAGTGAATAAGAAGAAGGCCTCTTCCGGGCCCAGATCTTCGTTCGACGGCAGATGGCGCACCGCTAGGTGGCGCGGACAGACAGTTTGGCACGCGCTCGCGTAGTCCGCAAACTTTTGTGGTCGACTGTACAGTATGGCCCACTGTTAGGGGGAACATGCGAGCACGCGACCGGCGCTCCGAAGGGCGGTAACTGCTGGCAAGATTTGGAAACGCGGAGCATTCGCACACAATCGCAAGGGCAGTTTTTGCCCTGTGTCAACTGCTACTTCCCCCCACCCCTGGCACTCGGTGCGCACTAACGCCGTGTAATGTTTCAGTGGTTCGAAGGAGGAGCCGGCTATGCTCGTTGCATCAAGCACCAATTTCCTTATCTGTTATCAAAGATGGCCAGCTGGTTTGAGCATTGCACAAAGCTTAAGACTAACATTTCTGTGAGCATTGACACTATAGGCTACGCAAGTGATGGGCTTCATTATCACTTTTGCAAAATTCCCCAGCTGGGGGCATAATTCTTCACTGAACAAATTTTCGGTGGTGCCAGCTCTCATACGTGGCATGGCCATGGCACCTGAGGATGAAAGGCTTTTCATAGTCAAGCTCTACGCTAAAGAATACTGTCAGAAAGCTGTCGCAGACGTGGTAAATTAGGCAACTGAAGATCGTGACGGCACTCATGTGCCAGCCACCTCCCCCCCCCCCCCTTCCCATCACCTTACTTAAGCATAATTGAAAATGTATGAGGCAGAACGAAATCATCCGTGACTCCCCACGTCAAATCTGTTGATAACCTCTGGGCTTCCGTAAAGGAAGAGTGGGAGCGACTTGAGCGCGATTCATCTTTCATGGAAGCTCTGTACAGGTTTCTGCCTGCAAATATATGAAGGCTGTACTTGACGCTGAAGGTGACATCACCCAATACTGAACAAAGCTTTCCATTCTTCTATTGTAAAGAGATCGTAGATCTGGCCTGGTTAATCTTTCGTCATAAATATATGACGAATAAATTTCCTTTTTTTGTGTAATGTATAGTTTTACGCAATTCATTTTTCATGCGAGCACACATCGGGGAAGTGCAGTACTTTTCATAAAAGTGCATGTTATCGCAATTTGGAATATGGAGCTTCTTCCAGCGTTGCTTCAATAATCTAAAACACACGATTTCGAACATTAACACAAATAATGCCGGGATGTAGCAAGCCAGAGCCTTAACATGGTCGGGGATCACGCCGTGTTGATTAAGAGATTTCAACCTCAAGTGTTTTTCGTTTTTTTTTAACTCGCCACGATAGTATAGGGGTTATGGTGCTCGACTGTTCACCTGCAGGTCAGGGGATCAAATCTCGGCTATGGCAGCCACATTATTGATGGAGGCGGGGATATTCCAGGCTTGTGTACTTTGATTTAAACCTCCAGCATGGTAGAAATTTCCGGAGCCTTCCACTGCGTCAGTCATAATCGCACTGCTTTTCTGTGATGTTAAACCCTGAGATTTATTATCATTATTAGTAAGTGCTTATTAACATACCTCTAAATGAAATTGCATAACTTTTCATTGTATATCACCTTTATTTGAAATTAAATCGCTGTGGGTGTAAATCACATCCTGTCAGAACTGGTGAGACACCACAACAAGAAACAAGCTCCACCTTTTGTGTGCCTGCTGACTACTTGATGGGGCGCTGGCAGACCAGCGGCAACATGAATCGCTCCGCGGAAAAACGAAAGGGCTCGGCAAGCACAGGGACGGAAAGTAGCAGACGAAACTCAACAAGTGCTACCTTTGCGCTTGTATGCGCATGTGCCACGTTTACAAATCTCGCCACCAGTTCACACCACGCAGGCCACAGCCTCGCGTCCAAAATATCATTCACAAAATACTCATAAAATGATACAATAGTCAAAAGTCACAATGTGATCACATGGCAGAAAACTTTAGAGAATGGTATAATGGGTGAGCATGATGAAGGGCAATACATATCCTGACAGAAGACTCAAGCTGCACAGAGAGGCATGTGGAAAATTCACTGAACATATTTCACTAAATCAGATGAGACAACAATGACAAAAATGTACGCCAGCCAACAACGGAATCAAGTATGAAATCTTTCACCTCGAAACCTTTTTTTTTTCTGCTCCATAGACCCTGACTTAAAATCAGGACTTCTGCATCACTATCTTTGTCTCTCTAGGCACTTTATCATCAATTTTGCTAGAACACAGCATTCACCAATAGGTACATATAGCACCTTGGTTTGGCCACCAACCCATACTGTGATAACAGAGGTGCATTATAATCAGTCGAATATGTTTTCTTAGATTGTCAAGTCCACAGAAAATAAGGATCTTGTTTCCAAAGTAGAATAGGCTCAGCTTCCCATGAACTGCTAAATTTCGGAAAGTACTTAAACCGGCTCCTCCTTATCAGCATCATCACATTTTAAAATTCCTGTTCAGATTTCTAGAAGACATTAACCTAACTCATAAATTATAATGTAGCCTACATCATCATTATCATGTGGAGATATGATGATCACAAAATTTTTTTTTTTCTCTCTTTTTCTGCCCTCCTCCACTTGGGGCCTTTCTGTGCTCAATAACCTTCCCCTATACATAGTAGCATGTAGGCACCTTATATACACTTGCAGAATACTCCTTTTTTTTCATTAAACGGTAGCTCACCAGGTTTGGCAATTTTGAGCTGACAAGGGCAATGCGTAGATGGGGCAAAATTTTGCAACGCTATGCGCCGCGGAAATGGGTCAAATTTCAAGACGAACACTGCTCCTCCTTCCTTTCGCAGGCGCGCGCCCAGAGAATGAGGGCATGAGGTGCACGAATGAATGGCCCTACGTACACGGCAGTGCAGTGACATTGGCCCTCTACGTAGACGACTGTGCTCTGACATTGCCAACAGTGGCATGGGACATGACGAAAATTATTTAAGACGACATGCGTAGTTCATGTAATTTGTTGCTTGATGAGATTAATAGAACTCTAGATAAATAATCAGACGCAATAAGGGAATGTGTGTGCCTTTTTTTAATTTTCCCCCGTCAATTGCAACGAGACGCGGGGCTAACGAACCAGCGTTCCACATGCGTTCGTGTCCCCGCGGTCAGCACATCGAACAGACGACAGCCTTTTAAGCAAAAGTAACACTTCTACGCAGTCACGCACTCAATGTGCTCATCTATTCTACCGCTTCTAAGCCAGCATTTCCGAACCATCCTGCAGAAACAGGCAGTAAACCACAAAATAACGCTGGTAAAAAAAAACGCCGCTTCCGTGCACGGAGGTTGGGCTTGTTTGGGCACGTAATGTGCACATGACTTCTTGGTCAGATGCCGGTGAGGGTAGGGAAAAGATTTGGCTTGTGAAGGCTGCGGAGGAGCGGCAAGAGTTCTAGCTTGCCTTCTCTCATCCTCGTTTTGCACCGCTTAAAAAAAAACGTTTTCTCACCTCGTAATGAACCAATTTAAAAATTTTTTAGGCGAAATGCTACTCATCGGACATACAACAACGTCCACAGTCTAGCTAAAATTTCTTATGGGGCCTGGTGAGTGGCCCTTTAAGAGCTTTCTTCCTCTGACAGAAGGCGACATCAAGGGACCAAGCTTTCTCAGTTATGCAATGCGAATTTGTGCAGAATAAAAAGGAATTAATGGTTTGCACATTGCATATCCATATTTTAGTGACATATGGTCAATGTGTGGCTTGTGCTGCCTGGTGTGTACAATAGCAATTTGTGACCATGACCTCCAATTTTTCTAACATGGTAGAATTCTATGTAAACAAAGCATATGTTCAAAAGCCACGCGCTATCTGAAGTGCATTATGAAATGGTCACCTTAGAAGATAGGCATAACTGGCCATTTCAGGAACAGTCAAGGAATTCTGACCCTGCACTACGGTTGATTGTCAGCCATCCCATTATTCAAGGAGAGGCTAGACAAAGGATAACCAAGCTTTGCCTGGATACCCCTTCATCGTGGACCCAAAGCGTGCATTCATTACTGGTTGCAAATCTGCATTAATAAGAATGCACAGCCACAAGCAGTCATCGAAACTGTGGCCTTATTACGTATCAGAAGCAGAACGCCGTCACCTGTGAGCCTCAGTGGTAGAATACTTCTCATAAATAGGAAATTGATTATTCTGAATGTTTATTTGTTACTACAAGAAAAAAAATGAATATTCATGCATCTTGGTGGCCGTGACAGCAAGCAACTTACTGTTGTATCAACAAATCTTTTACATCCTTCGAGAAAAGTTGTCTTTCCAGAT
Organism: Rhipicephalus annulatus; assembly: GCA_013436015.1. Classification (NCBI taxonomy): domain Eukaryota; kingdom Metazoa; phylum Arthropoda; class Arachnida; order Ixodida; family Ixodidae; genus Rhipicephalus; species Rhipicephalus annulatus. The sequence continues at coordinate 509,839 of WOVY01014708.1, read as the reverse complement.
CCAATGTTCCCTTCCACTGCCACCTGCATTTCATATGATAACCAATTAAGGGCATAAACAAAAGAGAGAAAAGCAGAAAGCTGTCTGACTTCCAAAAAAACAACAACATTTAAACAATAACTATATTACATGTGAGTACTTCTACGACACTTCATTACGATCTTACATTGTTAGCGTAAAGAGTATGACAAGAAGCGACCCTGGGGGATCATTAATGTGGGATGTCAAGTGGTTGAAAGAGGTCCCACTTACAGCCAAGTGCCCGTTTGCTTCCAAGTGGCCATCAAGATGTGGCACCACTTGTAACACAAATGATCACCCTTGATTTCAGGTGGCCATTAAAACAACACCACCTGGACAGCAACCCAATGGGTCTCCCTTGCTTTCATGTGGCCATTCAAATATTGCCACTTTTGATAAACGAGCACACAAATAATATTCAATAGACAATGGTCATAAAAAGAAATAGCAAACTCTTTGCAAAGTCCTAAAGAAACTGTCAGCGATAGTGGCAAAAAAATTAGTCTATGGTTGTGTCTCCATTACCTGTTTGTGTGAACCATTTGGTTTGATTTAAATATGTGCCAGCAACAACGTAAAATTTCATATAGAGCTACTAAAAAATTTTTTTGACCATCCTAAATTAACACAAAGTTGTCGGGCTTACTTTCACTGTGCGGCCGTTTCTTGCTGCCTCAAGGAGCGCTCTGTCACCCAAAACATCTGTTAGTGTGAAAGGAAAAACAGCGTAGGTAACTGTTCATAAACCAATAATGTGCATAGCATAGAGAGTAACTAACACAATGAAATCAAATGACATTTTCAGTGAGACTTGCAAGTAGGTCTAAAATAAATTTTGCTATTTTTTTTTTTATTTTTTCTTCTCCGGTTTTCAAGGGGAGATAGATAGATAACTTTATTGTACACCGAGGGAGGAGAGTCGGGTTTTACCCCGACGCCCCTGCGGGCCGCTCCCACGTTGGAACAGGCAGGGAGTACCTGCCTGCGGCATCGTGGGCCCCTTGGATTGCCCGAAGCTGACGGTGACGATCCGTACTTTTGATGGCGGAATAAAACCCTTGTCTTGGGATGATTTGCGCCTTGAGTTCCTTGGGTATGTGGGGGGCAGTCCCACATCATGTGCTCAAATGTACACACACACCCACAGTCCGGGCAGTCAGGAGATATATCCATATAAATAGATACATTAGCTGGGCAGGGGTAAACCCCTGTCTGTAGTAGTCTGAGCGTGACTTCTTGTCCTCTGGTAAGATGCGAATGGGGTGGAGGAAAGACCCTACGACTCAAACGATAATGTGAAGTGACTTCGTTAAATGTCGCTAGAACGTCCCGCGACCCTCGATCAGCCGCACCCCCATCCAGAGGATCGGCCCCGGGCGGGGCGGAGCGGTCCAACGTGCCAGGGCCGTGAAGCCCCGCGCGGAAGGCAAGTCCTCGCGCCCGGGCGTGGGCCAACGCATGGTTGGTTGAGGTTATGTAGATTATTTTCGAATATTAAGACTACACACCGCTTGTACAACGTGAACATTAGTTCCACTTAATCCTGTTCCTTGTTTTTTATCCCCCTTCACGATTGTACTGCGCTAGTATTAACGCAGGCCAGGCGCGCCGCTCGGATTATTGACGATCCTGTCAATAGTCCGCACGCACCGCCGAAACAAAGGATAAATTCTTCCCAGCAAATTCTAAACTAATAAGCGAGTTAAACTTATTAATGTGCGAACAGCTCAAATAATGCGCACAGTTCAATATAATGTTCTTCTCGGGCATGCGAAGTCCGAAAACGAAACTATATCAAACACCTAGAAAACGCATGCAAAATGAATTTTCAGTGCGTACACATCGTTACCACGGCTGTCTTCCTGTACACGCCGAGTATTCTTATCTTGCCTTCAGTATATACTCCGTAAAACACAAAGCTAAACACAAGTCACGCGTTTTCAAATCTGCGGGCTGCAACTGCAGATGTCGGCTGCCTACGAACGTTGGGTCAGTAGGGCTGCACCGCTGAACATCTACACCACTGCCACCAGTTGGAGATAGCGGGACCAATTTTTGTCAAGCTAGCACAACTGTAATAACCTCGTGTTTTTACACAACACGCTTTTATTTTTATAAATTTTTAAATAAATGACACCTTAGAACGCACGAGGTTCGTATCGAGTGAAAAATATAGCAACCCAACTTGTGGTAAACGCTGCAGAAAGCGTGCGGGCGCGCTCGGCAGAACTTTGCTGGGCATAAAGCTGATGCAACGTTTCTATAAGCTTTGTTTAATACGGTACGGGCAGAAAGTGAATGCTCCTGCTTCAACGTCACTATGCTACAAAAGTACACAAGTACACGGTCAGAAACTTTCGATCTCAGCTGGCTTCAGCGTTCGACAACAAATTTTACAAAAAATGCTTACCCAGCAAGTGAAGTGGTCGCGTAGCTTTACAAAGCTGTTGCAGCACTCGTGACACGAACATGAAAAATTTTAATTCTTGTCTGCGCTCACTACGTTGTTAAAGCTCGACGCAGACACGCTCTGCTGCCATCACGGCTGTCCATTGCGTTATCATTACGGCGAAGTGGCATGGTAGTGGGCGCAGTTGACCTGCCACTCAACTACAGTACACTTCTAGTACACTCAAAGTGTCAAACTCTATACTCTAAAACTCGCGGAGGAAAGAAACTTTCTTTTCCTCCGTGCTCTAACTCAACAGCAGACAACAGCTGCGCAACAACATGGACATCATTTCATAGCCGTCTACTCGTAGCCGTAGGACAGCGCCTCCTCTAGGAATATGCCTGCTGCATGAGAGAAAAAAACAACTGCCACACCCTTTCCTTCTTTCATTTTGAAAAATGTTCTCGGTCGCTAGTGTCACTTGTGGCGGACGGTGCAACAACGCAACACTTTGCATAACCTCCAATATAGTGGTGCACAGTTACAAGTCTCGAATAACTCTCGACTAACGCGCCCCTATGGGTTGCAGACAGAAAACGCTTAGCTAGTAGTACCGCCCGTCGCTGGGATAATAGTGTCGGTCGCGAACGCCACCGCGTGGAGCTTGTTTAAAACTGAAGGCAGGCCAACTCCGTTGGGAGCGCGAGCCATTCCTCAGGCATCTTTCTAGGGGAGGCGTTGGTTTAGAGGAGGCGTTGGTCATTAACTATGCAGAACAGTAGGGTAGGGCGTCATAGTAGCCGTTACCGACCGTAAGTCGCAAGACAATCCAAGATCGATTGCTGGCGTTGTGCTAGTTGTGCGCTTTCATACGTATGTTAGTTATGCGCATTTAAATCGCGTTCTAAACCAGTTCTTAAGAGACAACAGAAAGACGTACTGAGTAAAGCAGCTTTTGAAATTTCAGAATGTCCACTTTTGACTTGACGAAGCCGGCCGATAGCTCTGAAAGTGAAGATGAAGACTACGTTCCATCGGGTATGTGCTGCCGAGCTCGAGATTCATTCTCTCGTATCTTGGCCAATTCCCCATAGAGGGTAGGAACCACTTTTAAGGAACAAGCAAACTAGCAGGATGCGGCGAAATCGTCGCAAGCGCAGTCTGTAGATCATATACGTCTTATGTTATCTTTGTAGGCAATCGATGCTTACACTGTTTTGTACCACTGCTGAGCTATAGCGCGGCGGCCGGTTTCTGTCATTGTTGCTCTACATTCTACATTCTGTTGTGTTGCCCCGTGAAACTTATCGTCATATAATGTCACAACTTAAACATTAGTGTGGTTACTGATGCCACGCGGTTTACTAGAGTGACAGATTGTATGTTTACCTTTGCGTATCGTAATTTGAATACTTTTCAGCCGAGGAGAGCGAGGGCGATGAGTCTGATGCTGAAAACGACGCTGGGAGTGACGCCGAGGTACCAGCTGGGAAGAAGCCTAAGAGGACAAAGAAAAAACAGTTGTCGAGGTGAGAATCTAGCCGTATGAAAATAGTGACTTCCGAATTTTAACGAAATACCCACTAAAAATAATCATATTAGGCTAGTACCGCCCAAAAGGCATAATGACAGTTAAAAAGACACGGAAATCTCTGCACTTAACTATGTCCACTCGTGATCCATTGTTCAGACAGAGGCTTAAAGGGCCCCAGACCTCCCCAAGGACACAAGTCTGCAGTGAACGTGAAGCTCCAAAAACTTAGGCATGGATAACGTTAGGCCAGTTTGGTGGGGCATTGTACAAAAACTGAGCTTTCTGACACAGGCACGAAAGGTAGACACACACAGCATTGTGTGTCTACCTTTCTTGTTCATTTCATAAAACACTAATTTTTCACCTAGTACAATGCAAGAACCTTTCAGGACGATGTTACAGTGGCAGTGTTACTGGCATTTAATGACCAACAATGCGGCTGCCACTCGTTTGGCGACTTATTTTGCTACTCTCACACCATGTTCACTCTCTCCTACTAACAGTGTTCTCTGTTGTCCTTTATGAAAGGGAGCACGCGGCTGGCGCATTGCGGTGGCCGCCTACAGCGATGAAAAGAGTGTTCACTTTCACCGTCATCTATCGACAAACTAAATGGCCGGTCTCGAGGCGCACGCTTGCCTTCGGACTAGCTGTGGCTGGCAGAAGTGCTGCTTGATACGCTCCCACTCTGATAACGCAATCGGTGATACCTGCAGCGCGTCGTCTGCTGCAAACAAATGAAGTGTGGTGCATGAATACAGTATATACGTAAAAGCACCGTCACCTGCAACTCGCTGGAAGTGCAATTCGCTTGCGCCAGTTGCGCTTTAACGAAACTAGACATGCCTAGGCGAGAGGGATGCACTTGGGCTGAAGCGTGGTTGTAGTTTTCATTTTGTGAAGTGTATCAGTGCACCCTGTGAAAATTGTCTTTCGAGGTTGAATCCCACTTACTTCGAATGTACCCATCTGTCAGCGGAGAAAAAAAATACTTTGGCATTTAGTATATGTGCGTTTGCTGCTGTGACGCCAAGAATAAAGCACCCTTACCATGGTGACAGCAAGCGAGATGTTGCGGGGTAAAGAAAACTTGAAGAAAAAAAAAACGTTTTATATGTTAGCAATCATCAGAGAAAAATTATGATCACAAAACGCCATGACACATATCATTATGCTTACAGAAAAATAGCAAATATTTTCTTCTGTCTTGAACACCAAGGAAATACAACTGCATTGTGATGTTACGAGACACCTCTGAATACCTGGTGGCATCCCCATTCGTTGCGACAACAGCTGCCATTCTTGAGGGCAGCGAGTTGTACAAGGCAGCCGTCGGTGACCTATCGCTTCTCAGCCACTCCACCTTTATGGCACCCCAGAGGTTGTCAGCAAAGGCCCCGCCGCGTTGGTCTAGTGGCTAAGGAACTCAGCTGCTGACCCGCAGGTCGCGGGATCGAATCCCGGCGGCAGTGGCTGCATTTCTGATGGAGGCAGAAATGGTGCATGCCCGTGTGCTCAGATTTAGGTGGTCCCAGGTGGTCAAAATTTCTGAAGCCCTCCACTACAACAGCGTCTCTCATAATCATATGGTGGTTTTGGAATGTTCAACCCCACATATCATCGTCAGGTTGTCAGCAAAGCCTTCGTGCAGAGACTGACTCGCTAGCACTATTTGAAGAGGCCCCACACGTTATCTATGATGTTAAGGTCTGGAGACTGGGGGTGGCCAGTTGAGAGAGTGTTGATGCCACGATCTTCGAAAAACTTAGTTACCTTTTGGGATGTGTGAAACAGGCGAGTTGTCTTGCTGTAATACACTTGTCACACTTAACAACTCAATCGCACTTTGTGCGAGTCTACTTACGCTCGCAAAGTGTCATTTTGGCGGTTTGCTGCTACATGAGAAAGCGAAGTGTACTTTAGTAATGATGATAGTGGCAATCGACGGGTTTGTAGCGCAACATATATTATTTTTGCGCCAATGTCTCGTCGTCTGAACACGTTTTCTTCATGGAAGTAGCACCAGTTACATACGCCATCGTAAACGACTCGCCTACACATGTGCAAGTGTGCCTGGAAGTAACAGCATAACATACGCAGCTATCGCACAGCATTTGCTGCTGCATCCCCCTAGCGGGTGTTTGCCGCAACCTGCTCGATGGTAAGAGTAGCGAGGATTTTTGTTCATGTATGGCTTGCTTTAATACATAGCATTATCCTTTATAACGGAAACAGTAGTTTAAAAATAGTATGAGCACCGCTTTAGGCAACAGCGTATTTATGTGTAAGCTATTGGTACCGAGGCTACACACTTCGTCACAGTGAAGTAAGGTTGGGGAACACACTTGCCGGCTAAGTGCAGCGAGTGACACTAAACTTGCTCATGTGACAGTGCGCAAATGGCACTCGCAGCTAAGTGTACTCGCTCAAAGTGCACTTAAGATGCCACGTCTCACAGGGGAATAAGACATAATCGCCCTCTGGGAAAGGACTATTCAGGAACTAGAGCACCATCATGTCGTCCAGGATCAAGCAGTAGCACTCGGACTGTCTATGTGGACTAGCGGACAAAGCCCTTCTTTGGTAACGAGACTCCATACGCACACTGCTGAATGGCCGTTTGCCACCACTTGCTGGAGGTATTCTGATCTGTAACTGTATAAAAGCATCATTATATCGCCCATTCACTGCAGATCAACAGTCACTTTACTTATCTTGAGTACACTTCATTGCGCCAACAATGTGTAACTCCATTGGGTTAATAGTACGCATACTTATAATATCTATCCATGTCTACCTAAAGTACTAATTTATGTTTTTAATCGTGTTCCTATACCATTAAACTTACTGTTGTTTGTATTATCTCATCTTGAGACAGCACTTGGGCTGGCGGTGTGCCTCTGCCTGTGGCAGCAGTCAGCCTACTGCCACCTTTTCAGTGTCTATGCTTTCAGCATATGCCTAACATGCTTTAAGTATGAACTAATACGAATGACGATAATAATGTTAGTGATAAAACCAAACACAGCCATATATTAACACAAGTGAACATAATCATACCGCACCTTAAATATAAAATTCTTTATTCTGTATATGCGATATGAAACACTACATTACCGTAAAATGCATAAAAATTGCAATTGTCTGGTAGAGGTTTTCAAGCATTTTTAGTTAATATTTTACACAATAAACCTCACCTACCGACTGTTTCCTGGGGGCCACACTCTATGCCTCTGGTCCCACCGGGTCGTGAACAAGTTCTCATCAGTAAAAACATTCTCCCAGTCAGAGGTAGTCCAAGGTTCGTGGTCCATTGCAAATCGCAGCTGTTTTGCTTGGTTTGTTTTTCGCATGGGAGGTTTCCTGCGTGCAATCCTCTATCTTAGGCCAGCTTCTGCGAGGCGATGCTTCGCAGTTATCGTGCATGCCCTAATGCTCAGTTCCTATAGCATTTTACGAGATGTTATCAGTGGTCTCGCTGCTCTTGCAGCTACAAATGCATGGTCTTCATTCGCAGGTCGTTGCCCGTGGTCTGCGCCTGTGTGGAGCGTCCTTCACACGGTGTTCTTTTTTTAAAAGGCCTACACTATACTATTTACTGTTCTAGGGGCCTTCTCATAATAGAGGCAATATGTCGCTGACTGCTGCCAGCAGTGCTGAGCTTAACCTTTTCTCGTTCCTCAAGTGGAACACGTGTGTCATCTTGATGGTTCTCTTCCTCGTGGTTCACGCAAAAAAAAAAAAACTGAACTAAGCACGTGCATATTGCTTCTTATCAAGTCATCAAGCAATGGATTGAGCTGGGCGAGTTAATAATTCAGAACTACAAAACTGCGCGAAAAAGCGACAAGAAATGTTAACCTGGTTGTTTCGTTCAGGAATAAGTTGGGCTAAGTCTGCGCAGCGGTGGATAAGAAAATTGAAGGCAAAGAAAAAAAGTGGTGTGATTGTGATGTCAGTCACCGGGAAACGTTTGTTGAATGTGGAATGGGGGCGGTGTATCTTATCCCCTTGTCATGTGGTAAGTGCTATATTGGACAAACTAGACGGTGTTTGAATAACAGACTAATGGATTGCGAGGAATCGCTGAAGACCCACCCTTTGTCGAATCTGCGCCTACATTGCAGGGATTGCAAGTGTTACCCATTACTTCGCAAAACAAGGGGGTCGTCCCGGCACGGATAAAACAGCGAGAGAAGTTGCTGAGGCTTTTTACGTACTAAAGTATGACGACACGTGTATTGCGAGGCGTTCAGTGACTTTGCACCAACGAGAGATTATTTCACTGCCAACCTCTAATCTTTCACGTCATTTTTTTTTTGCTAGTTATATATGTGTATCCTTCAATAAACTTTCAGTTGCTAGTCTGCGCTTGTGTGTATTCCTGCTCTGTTTCTTGTTACTTTTTCACGCAGTTTTGTAGTTGCAATGGATTGAGTATGCGAAAGTTTCCTCCCGCAGCATTGTCAAGCCCATGTGTTACTTGTGTAAACTAGCGCAGTCACTGCTATCGTTGTCCCAGTATTCCTAGATGTTCCTTGACATGAACTTGGTCCACCAACTCAACTGATAACAATGCTGCCACTCGCCTGAAAACTGTGCAGCAGTTTTTATGGAATTGGGGGCTGCACATAGTTTTGTATATATGTAGTGACAATGTGGAATCGCCACCATCGTTTACTTGATGTCCGCTCATGCCCTTGGATGGACATGCTCGAATTCTGAGATTAGTACCAGGCAAGGAGGTCTCAGTCTTTTCCTAGAGCGACTTTCACGAGAAAATATCATTTCTGTATTTATTTACAATGCAGGGAAGATGACATAGCTGCAGCTAAAGGATGTTCACATGAACATTCTCATCTTTGTTCACTGAAGAAATGCTGCGAATCAACTTAGAAACATATTGATTGGTGGCTTATGGCAGTATACAAGCTCCAAGGAGAAGCCATGAAGCTTGGATAATACAGGATATCACTGAATGACACTCTGTATCATTCAGTGATAAACAACCATCACACCTCCACCTGCGTGCATCCCTCTCACCTGTACATCTCTGTTTTTGTCAAAGCGCAACTCTCGTAAGCCGAGAGACAGTGCATTTACATGTAGCAGGTGCTGGCACACCACGCTCTATTTGTTCGCAGCAGACGATGCACTGCAGGCATCACCGGTTGCACGATCAGAGAGGGAGCGTAATTCAGCAGTGCTTGTTTACGGGCCCTGATCAAACATGTTTTCTTTCGCTGTCAGTTGGCGGCACTGAAGGCGTCCGCCCCAGAGCGCTGGCCTCGTGCTCATGTTTTCCCTTTCATAAAAGACGACAAAGTACATCTCAAGGTCTTGCGTGGGAACGACTTTGTTCAGGCTGTTGCTGTTATAAAATGTTGTCCATTATTGATTAACATGCCTATGATCTTTGCTGTTACCCACTGTCGCTGTGTTCTTTGCTCTGGCTCTAGGTTTAAACTTGCCGTGGTAGTGCACCAGCCTTTAATGTCATGGAACATCTCCTATGCGAGAGATGACCAAAGTACACTTTGCCAGCATGAGCTAATTATCTGTTAAGTGTCCATTCAGAGCTCCAGCGCATCTCCACAAGTGGCCACAAAAACATTTATTACAGTTTCTGCTCCAGACAAAGTACTATCCACTATAATCATCATCCTTTGCCTGTCCTATGGCCACTGCTGGAGTAAAGCCTCTCTCAATGATATCTAATTTACCGCATCTTCTGCGAGTTTATTCCATTTTATTCTTGTAAATTTCTTGATTTCATCACCTCACCCTATTTATCGCTGCCCTCAACTATGTAACTCACCCCTCCGTTAGTATCCATTCTGGCTTCTTTAACTTACTACTAATTGTGTGTTCTACGCATTACGTCTCCCACCCTTTGCATCTTCTTTTCCCTCTTTAATCTCAATTAGAATATTGGCTATGCCTGTTTAGTTTCTGATCTACCGTAACGTGACGAGCCAGCGCCCCCACTCTTTTTTTCAGACCAGAAGTAAGCGTTAATGGGACCAGTCCGGCTCTGAGCAAGTGTCCCCCCCCCCCCCCCTTCCAAATCTAGTTGGATTATCTTTCATAATGGGGTGGGGGGGGGGGGTGCTCTTCATTGTGCGGTATTCTCTCTTCCCCTCTATTGGTGTCGGACTTTACATTTTCCATTCTATCGCTCACTGCTTGGTCCTTTACTTTTACAGCGGAGCTGTACGTAACCAAGCCATTCGTAACTCTGCCAACAGACACCTACGTCGCATCTACCTATTCAACAAAAAACTATTGTCATCATCATCATAAATGGTCCCAACCTTCAGTTTAAAAGAAAAAATGATTGTAGCCATGCAGACTAAGCTCAAACATCAGCTGGCTAAGTGTGCGAATTCGTTGGCATTACTGCGACCCTGAGAGTAATATCAAGTATGAACGTATCATAAGTTCATAGTTACCTACCACGAAACCCCTAGCAGGTGTGTGCCACAGAAATTGTGAACCCCGCCACTCACCACTGGTCCTCTCAACAAGAAAGTTATAAAAATGAAATTAACAAAACGTATGTAAATACACAAGTAAACCCACGTTCTGCTCTTCTGGCCCTGTGAATTGAAGTGGAATTGCTTTAGAGGGGCATACGCTAAAGTAGAAAATTATTAATCAATTTATAAGTAAATGAAAAATAAGTGTGCTACACAGCAGCTATGCTGGTCATCCACTTTCACAGAGTGCAATGGCTTATTAATTTTTTCAAGATTATTTGTTATCTTTCAAGTTTCAGCCTCAAATGTTTAAACTGGCAATAGGTAGTGATTGTGCATTTTTCGCTTTATAGACAGTGGTAAATTGCCGCTGTTCAACAAGCATGGGTGCCGCCATTGCTCGATAGCAGTGGCGATGAGACTGCCCTGCTTTTGCCACTGGCTTGCTTTTGAGTTGCTGACGATCCAAAGCTAAAGCTCAGTCGCTCAGTTCATGGTTTCTTTCACGGAGCTGCTGGTTGCAACCGCGGAACGATGCCTTTTTCGATTTTGATGCTTATGATTATATATGCGCCTGGCCAGTGTTGTAACTAATCAGAGCGGCTGTTCGTCCACATTCTCAACAAAATCAGCTAGTCGCGAGTGATCATGATAAGAATTGCATAGAATAATGCAAAAGTCGCCGCTCCATGATACCCTGCCTCCATCTTGGCGTTGTCGGATACTTTTGATGGTGGACAGCCACCAGTATTAACATGTTAATGCAACTGTTTGGTTCGTTCACAAGGGAGGTTTTAGGCATTGTCTCAGCGTGCTTTTCACCGTGGCCTCGGTATGCATGGGTGAGAATCACGTCGTGACGCTTCTTGGAAAGAATAGGAAGCAACAGACATTTTTTGAATTTTGAGAATAATCGTTCCTTTATTTTGCTAGCTCAGATCGGCTATATTTTTTCGATTTCACTACAACGAAATGTTCGCTTCAACGCAATTTTCTCCACGCCCCTTCAGTTTTGTTGTAGCGGGGTTAGACTGTATATGACTAAAAAGTGTAGTAAATATATGCTTGTGATCAATATCATATATGTACAACAACAAAGTTTGCGTGTTGTAATGTGTGGCCTCGCATGCAAGAGGTCCGTGGTTCAAATCCCGGTACCGCGCAGTTCCCAACCGGATTAAAAAAAAAAATCCGCGTGTTGATGGAACTGCATTAAGAGGCCTGGGGTGCGGCCTCACCGGCAAACACCGCCGAGAACGCACTCCCTCACCAGAGAAGGATTGGCCACCCTGGTGCAGTATCTGGCCACTACCTCCCACATGCTTACGTCAAATAACTCACGGCCTTCAGTCCCCAGCAGCTGCGAAGCAACTGACCACGGCGGCGGTCAGATCTGCAACGCAGCAGAGGGTGCTAAGAATCTCTGGATCCGGACAGGCCGCCATTGGAACCTGAACTTGGCAACGTTTAACGCTAGAACCTTATCTAGTGAGGGAAGTCTAGCTGTACTATTCGAGGAGCTAGAGGGTGTTAAATGGGATATAATAGGGCTCAGTGAGGTTAGGAGGACAGATGAGGCCTATACGGTGCTACAGAATGGGCACGTCCTTTGCTACAGGGGCTTGGCAGACAGAAAAGAACTGGGAGTGGGGTTCCTAATTCACAGAAACATAGCTGGCAACATAGAGGAATACTATAGCATTAATGAAAGGGTGGTAGGTATCGTAATTAAACTGAATAAAATATACAAGATGAAGGTAGTACAGGCTTACGCGCCTACATCCAGCCATGGTGACGCTTCAGTTGACAGCTTCTATGAAGACGTGGAATCGGCAATGAGTAAGGTAAAAACACAGTATACTATAGTGATGGGCGACTTTAATGCAAAGGTAGGGAAGAAGCAGGCTGGAGACCAGGCAGTAGGAGATTATGGCATCGGTACCAGAAACGCCAGAGGAGAGCTACTAGTAGAATTCGCAGAACGCAATTATTTACGGATTTTGAATACCTTCTACCGACAACGAGAAAACCGCAAGTGGACATGGAGGAGCCCTAATGGCGAAAATAAGAACGAAATAGACTTTGTAATGAGTGCACACCCTGGAATCGTGCAGGATGTGGAAGTGGTTGGCAAGGTACGATGCAGTGACCATAGAATGGTACGGTCTCGAATTCGCCTAGACTTGAAGAAGGAACGACAGAAACTGATACGCAAGAAGCCAATCAATCAGCTAGCACTGAGAGGAAAAGTACAGGAATTCAGAGTGTCGCTGCAGAACAGGTACTCGGCTCTTAGTGAGGAAACCAACCTTAGCGTAGATACAATGAATGATAATCTGACGAGTATCATTACGGAGTGTGCAGTGGAAGTTGGAGGCAGGGTAGTTTGACAGGACACTGGCAAGCTTTCCCAGGAAACGAAAAACCTAATTAAGAAGCGTCAAATCATGAAAGTGTCAAGTACAACAGACAAAATAGAACTGGCAGAGCTTTCGAAGTTGAATAATAGACGTAAAGTATGCGATGTAAGAAGGTATAACATGGAGAGAATTGAACACGCTCTGAAAAACGGAGGAAGTGTCAAAGCACTGAAGAGGAAACTTGGGATAGGCAAAAGTCTGATGTATGCACTAAGGGACAAAGAAGGCAAAATAACTACCAATATGGATAGGATAGTTAAAATAGCGGAGGAGTTTTACAGAGATCTGTACAGTAGCCGAGACAACCACGACCTTAATACTATAAGAACTAGCAGTAACCCAGATTACACCCCACCAGTAATGATAGAAGAAGTCAGAAAAGCTTTGGAGAGCATGCAAAGGGGCAAAGCTGCTGGTGAGGATCAGGTAACATCAGATCTGCTGAAAGATGGAGGACAGATTGTGTTAGAAAAACTAGCCACCCTGTTTACGAGGTGTCTCCTGACGGGAAAAGTACCAGAGTCTTGGAAGAACGCTAACATCATCTTAATACATAAGAAAGGAGATGACAAGGACTTGAAGAATTACAGGCCGAGCAGCTTGGTCTCTGTAGTATACAAGCTATTTACAAAGGTAATTGCTAACAGAGTAAAGAAAACATTAGAATTCAATCAACCAAAGGAACAAGCAGGATTTCGAACAGGCTACTCAACAATTCACCACATTCATACTATCAATCAGGTAATAGAGAAATGCTCAGAGTATAACCAACCACTATACATAGCCTTCATAGATTACGAGAAGGCGTTTGATTCAGTAGAAATATCATCCATCATGCAAACACTGCGGAATCAGGGCGTAGATGAAGTATATGTAAACATTCTGGAAGAAATCTACAGGGGATCAACTGCTACCATAGTGCTTCATAAAGAAAGCAACAGAATACCAATCAAGAAGGGTGTAAGGCAGGGGGACACAATATCCCCAATGCTATTTACCGCGTGCTTACAGGAGGTTTTCAGAAGCATAGAATGGGAACAGTTAGGGGTAAGAGTCAATGGAAAATACCTTAGTAACCTGTGCTTCGCCGATGACATTGCATTGCTGAGTAACTCGGGGGACGAATTGCAACTCATGATTACGGAGTTAAACAAGAAGAGCAGAAAGGTGGGTCTTAAAATTAATCTGCAGAAAATGAAGGTAATGTGCAAAAACTTCGGAAAAGAGCAGCGCTTCGAGATAGGTAATAGTGCACTTGAAGTTGTAAAAGACTATGTCTACTTAGGGCAGGTAATAACCGCAGAGCCGAACCATGAGATTGAAGTAACTAGAAGAATAAGAATGGGGTGGAGCACATTCGGCAAGCACACTCAAATTATGACAGGTAGATTGCTACTATCCCTCAAGAGGAAGGTATATAACAGCTGTATCTTGCCGGTACTTAGCTACGGAGCAGAAACCTGGAGACTTACAAAGAGGGTTCAGCTTAAATTGAGGACGACGCAGTGAGCAATGGAAAGAAAAATGGTAGGTGTAACCTTAAGAGACAAGAAGAGAGCAGAGTGGATTAGGGAACAAACGGGGGTTAAGGATATCATAGCTGAAATCAAGAAGAAGAAATGGACATGGGCAGGGCATGTAGCACGTAGACAGGATAACCACTGGTCATTAAGGGTAACTGACTGGATTCCCAGAGAAGGGAAGTGGGTTAGGAGGAGACAGAAGGTTAGGTGGGCAGATGAGATTAAGAAGTTTGCGGGTATAAATTGGCAGCAGCAAGCACAGGACCGGGTTAACTGGCGGAACATGGGAGAGGCCTTTGTCCTGCAGTGGACATAGTCAGGCTGATGATGATGAAATTGCCTGCCATAATTTGGGATGTCTTGTCGTATGCATTCTAGCCTATTTTTTTGTGAATTTTTTTTTCTATTGTGATCATCAGCCTGACTACATCCACTGCAGGACAAAGGCCTCTCCCATGTTCTGCCAATCAACTTGGTCCTGTGCTTGCTGCTAATTTGTACACGCAAACTTCTTAATCTCATCGGCCCACCTAACCTTTTCTCTCCTCCTAACTTGCTTGCCTTCTCTGGGAATCTAGTTAGTTGCCCTTAATGACCAGCGGTTATCCTGTCTACGCGCTACATGCCCAGCCCATGTCCATTTCCTCTTGTTGATTTCAACTATGATATCCTTAACCCTCGTTTGTTTCTTAATCCACTCTGCTCTCTTCTTGTCTCTTAAAGTTACACCTATCATTTTTTTCTTTCCATTGCTCGCTGCGTCGTCCTCAATTTAAGCTGAACCCTCTTTGTAAGTCTCCAGGTTTCTGCTCCCTAGCTAAGTACCGGCAAGATACAGCTGTTATATACCTTCTTCTTGAGGGATAGTGGCAATCTGCCTCCCTTCTTTATTTCAACTATCATATCCTTAACCCTGGTTTGCTCCCTACTCCACTAGGCTCTCTTCTTGTCTCTTAAGGTTACACCTATTTTTCTTTCCATTGCTCGTTGCGTCGTCCTCGATTTAAGCTGTGTTGGCTCTCTTTTCAGTTATTGACCTTGGTATACATACCCCTGCCCACTGTGAGGATGCCGACATTGGGGCAATTGGGAGCAGGAAAACTGATGTAGGCACCAAGGTGTAGCCACAGCAAATGCCCCTCTGTAAAAAATTCGCCATGTCACCGGCCAGCTGCTATAAAAATGGGTCCTAAAATCCTACCTCTGACAGGCAGGAAAATAGTGCCATTCGCAAGCAAAGCTGCTGATATATATGCAGGAGAGTTTAACAAATTTTCAGAACATTTAGTATACTATTAAAAATTTCTTGCAACTACACAATGACTACATTGCCGTGTTAGGATGCTTGAAATAAGTGCACTTTCTGATAGATTATCAATCCATGTACCAGTGAGGTATTGAAGAAAGTTAATGGTTGGTTTATGTGGTTTAGTGTCGAAAAGTGACCCACTTTTAGACTGACCCCTTGGTGTAAGTCACCAGATAATTTGACCCACCCCGGGTTCTTTAATGTGCACTGACGTCAGATAGTACATGGGCTAGTCGCATTTCGCCTCCATTGAAATGTGATCACTTCAGCAGGGATAGAACCATTTAGTCCGCAGCTATGTATCATATCTCGTTGTACTACCACGGCACATTGAAAATTGCTAATGAAACTGTTCATAATTTGTTAGAATTCAGTTTACTTTGCTGTTTACTATATTAATTTGCATAATTCCAACTGCTCTATGGCACGTGTATGTCCTTTCTTTCTTCTTCCAGGAAACGTAAGGGTGGAATCTATTTGGAGGGTGAAGTTAGTCCAGCACACGGAAGTCCTGATAAAGCAGACAATGCTGAGGAGCTAGTTCCTGCACTCAACCCGGACGAGGAAAAGAAGCGAGCAGATGATCTGTGGTCTGATTTCTTGCGTGATGTTGAACCTATTCCTAAGAAACGCACTGTTCCTGCTGCAAGTGCTGTCTCTGTAAGTTGCTTGTCTCAGCATTCAATGCTGAAACTGAAACATTTTACTAAATATTTTATAGAAGTTTATGGAGACACAAGCTCAGGTTCTTCATTTTTCAGTGGAAGATGTTGTAAGGTCAAAACAGATGATTTGGGTGGCGTAGTTGTCCGCTGTCTCCACAATTGTCTATGTCTAATTCATTCACAATGAGAAAAAATTGTCCAGGATCAAGTGGTATTTGAATCCAGGCCCCTTGCGTGGCAGTCATGTATTATACTACAAAGTACTACGCCAGTGCTTAAAGGGGCCCTCGAACACTTTTGAAGCATGTATTTTTTATCTGTGGTTTGTGTAGACCGATAGCTGGAGATTATTTTAGCGTGGGTCCAAGCGCCGTTATCAAATGATTTGGTATTTTAATCACGCAATAAAGTCACTACTGCCGACCAAATTACCACGTAGTGGCGCTCGCCAAAACTTTGCCGGCGGAAATGACGTGGGAAGGTTGCCGCTATATCATTGGATAGATGTAACGTTAGAAGCGATCGTGGTGTAGGATCAAAACTGAGGTTACTAATCTGTTTAATTTTTCTTCTTTGCTTTTTCAACGAACCCTGAACAGACGCGGCCATAACAAAAAAAAAAAAACGCTGCGACTACAAAGCACGACAGGGGAATTTTCTTACAGCGCAACACCAGAAAAAATACAGGACAGGGAAGGAGTAGAACAGAAAGAAAAGACGGCGCTGTTTCGGGTTAACACATAGAAAAGAGCCCTGGGTACTAGAAATATATTGCAGTAAGACGGTAAGTCGGGCCAGTTAGTTAGGATACATCGTGAACTTTCTTACAGCGCAACACCAGAAAAAATACAGGACAGGGAAGGAGTAGAACAGAAAGAAAAAACGGCGCTGCCCTGTCCTGTATTTTATCTGGTGTTGCGCTGTAAGAAGTTCACGATGTATCCTAACCAACTGGCCCGACTTACCGTCTTACTGCACGACAGAGGCGCTGGCTGTCACTTCGCCTCTGAATTTTTGGCTTGCGCGGGTCAGATATATATATGCGAAAGACCTCTCTCTTTTTCTTTCCTCTTCTTGCTTTTGGGAGTTTGCAAGCTGCCTCTTTCCGCACGTGTGCAGTTGAAAGGGTGCAGTGCACCATTGTTCATTGGGTGGCTCACCAAACAACGTGCGTAGGGTCAACAACACTTCACTGTATTGGTAGTTCCACAAGTTACTTTTCAGAATAAAAGGAGAGATTGACTCGGAATGTTGTAAAAAAACAGCAGAAAATACCTCGCTTCGACACAGTAGCTCCTGCTCACATTCTGGCAAACCAGTTGTCAGGCACCATGCTTGTTAGTGTGGCAACAAGTTCAACATGACTTTGGAAACAAAAAAATTAAAAAACAAGCAACAGTTGGGTCTGAGCTTCTACTACGTAGGCACTTCCAGCTTATTTCATTGGGGCAGCCTTCCGACGTCATGGGTCAGTGAAATGTGGTCAAGTGACCCCGCGAAAATTGAGTTGAGGGCCAGCGTTTTTTTTTTCATTATTTTCAATTTTCAAAGTCGAATAACTTCAGATTGTGTGCTATTACCACTGCCATTTTTGCTGCATTACTCTGCCTGTACTTCAGTCTACACAACCCACGAATAAAACATGAGGGGTTAAAAAGTGTGGGAGGGCTCTTTTAAAGCTCCTTTGCAAAAAGATCCTATACAGGCATCATGTCAAGCACAGAATGACATTAACCGAGGTAATGTAGCATGGTAGAGGAGCAAAATAATGACCAGGTGTCACAATATGCAAATGCCACAACTGGTGGTTGGTTTGAAGCTTCCCACTCATAACAATGTGCTTTTCTGTAATTTATCAGCTACAGCATGAACGAGGTGCACATAATGACTCACATACCATGTTTACACAAGTGCAGGTCGACCCATTTTGTCATCTTAATTTTGAAATGCGCAGTTAGGGGCTCTACCTAGTACAGATAACTACTCCCGGTTACCAAGTCTTTCTAAAAATAATCCTGCATAATTTTGTGAAGCTAGCTTTTCTGCACAACTCTTAAACAGTGCCATGAAGCCTACTTGGCACACTGGAGTTTTTTTTTTTTTTTATGAAAGGTGTCAAACTCCTTTTTTCTTTCTTTGCCATATGATTTCAGGGGAGTCGACCTACATTTGAGTCTGCTTACATTCATGTACATGCGGTATATGCAGTGGGTACCACACTTCTCCGCAGATGTATGAACAGTGGCATTGTGGACACTTCCTTGTTTCGCAAAATTCTCATTATTTCAGGCGTAGTGAGTTCCTTGCAATCGTACTTGTAGTAGTCATCCCAAAACAATTAACATTGAGCTCTAGAAAGGACACTCCTCCAGATTTCACTGTCACTGTGTTGCATGTTCTGCACAGGCCTGTCATTTTAATAAAACAGTTCTTGAGGCTATTTTTCTACTTTTCTAAATTTGCACAAATAATCCCTGGCTGTCTGTCAGGTTGTGTGCACGCTAGTCTTTGAAAGCATCTGAGTGCTACTGGTGAGTAGGGTATTGCATAGGCATGCTATGCAGTCGGAGCATTACATAATGCTTAAAGGAGCCATGCAACCATCCTTCAATATGATAAATTAGATTCTGCATTTGAAGAATAATCCCCTGCAATCCATAGAAGCACTCCATAGTAAAAAGGGGGGAGAAGGTGGAGAAACAATTACCATATTTACTCGCATAGTCCTCAAACTTTTTTTCGTGGAAAATCTATGGAAAGTTAGGTGGTGCGAGAATTACACAAGGACAAATTTTCGTGAACACGTATGGAGTGAGGAGAAAAAAAAGAAAAAAAACTAAGTGGCCACAAATCAGGATTCTCATGCTAGCAACTAACTTTAAGAAGTACTAATCAAGACTTAACATTAAAACCACAGGTTCAACACAAGGCAAGATTTATTTGAGACACAAAAGCGCCAAGCAAGTAGTAGAGAGTTTCGGGATACCGTATACAAAGCTTGGGGGCGTAGCATCACTTAACGGGAGTTTGCAAAAGGTCAGCGTGTGCCGTCAGCCTTGTGACAAAATAAAGTTTTAGCATCCATCCCAGTTGCCCGTGCTGCAAGTGCAACTGCCCGTGCAGTTTCAGTTGCCCGTGCTGCCATCGCCAGTAGCAAACACAAAACTCGTCGACTCTATAGTGCCTACCAGAGGCCCTGTTGCTGTTACTGCATGATCAATCACTTTCAACTTTAAAGCACCCGTGTAGCTTCCGTATCACCTCGTAGCATGACCACAGAACAAACGCAACGTATGTGCACGCGAGCACTGCACACTTGCCACTTTGGCTTGGATTGGATTGGGGCTCCGTGCGTTGATAGTCTGTTGCACGCTATCATCATCAGTGGTTGAAAGGAGCAGACAGTATTACGGCTGCAATTTTCAGGGGTGCGATAATTAACCGTGAAAAAAATCTTATTTTGTTGGGCAATGTGAGGGGTGTGAGAATTACGCTAGTGCAAGGACTACGAGAGTAAATACGGTACTGAGCTTCCCACCTACATTCATGACAACCAAGGCATTAGGAAATCCTTTGTAGTACAAAATGCCTCACTTACATGCCTACGGGCAGTGAGATTTCAGTACAAGGTTTTAAAAACGAAAATCAGACTTCATTTTTCTTTTCTAATAATCAACCTCTTACCACAGAACAACAGTGGTTGACCATGCAGGATGTCGATATTGCTTTGTTTGGGCTCGCATTATTTTTGGCTCTTTAGCCATTGTTTTTTTTATTATTATTCAGAGTACTGTTGAACATAGATATATCAAATTCAAAAGGGATCACAAAAAAAGTTCTATATATAGGCACACTCAAACTTCGAGCGATGATTGATTTGTGGGGTTTAACATCCCAAAACCACCATATGATTATGAGAGACGCCGTAGTGGAGGGCTCCGGAAATTTCAACCACCTGGGGTTCTTTAACGTGCACCCAAATCTGAGCACACAGGCCTACAAATTTCCGCCTCCATCGGAAATGCAGCCTCCGCAGCCGGGAATCGAACCCGCGACTTGCGGGTCAGCAGCCGAGTACCTTAGCCACTAGACCACCGTGGCGGGGCCACTCAAACTTCAATATAATGAATTCAGATATAACGAAATTTTGGTTGTAATGAAGTAAACGAAAAATAGTCTTGCAATATATATAGTGTTAAAAATATACCGTTAAAACAAATTTTTGTGTAAGATGCAACTTCGTTATAAGGAGGTATGTTTGTAACTCAATATATAAATATTTTATAAAATGAAAACATATTCTAGGGGATTTTACTACTGTTTGGTATACAAAATAATTCATTACATGTGAGTTCGATATATGTGGGCTCAATTTTACTAATAGCCCTATCAAACAATAAAGTTTAGTGTCATTAAATGAAAATTACTTGCGCAAATGAATGAGTTGGCTAAATGTATTCGAATGTGTTTTTGTCATCAATGAATGCCCTCACCGCAAAGGTGCCATGGACAAATTACATAACGTGTAAATCATTTGCTATAACAATTAATGTTTTATTTCAAGTGCAGTGTTTTATTTTTGCCAAACAGTTCAGTCGATGTAGTAGCTGTGATGAGTTTGAGCATACTCGTTCCAGTGATATTGTTGAGAGAATTTCCGGCCATGTCATGCCATTTGCTCAGTAGCAGCAGTCAGTTAACAGACCTTTGCTCAAAAAAAAATTTGACTTGCACTTGATGTGCATACCAATTTTTTTTTGTTGATTCCAGTTCTCATCGCATTAGGAATATTGCCTAGAAATAACATTATATCCTGCCATATATCAGTGCACTGCACCTAATGTAATTTCATGTGTCGAATGCCATCAGATACAAATGACATGAAACCCTCCCAGAGGTGTGAGTTACTGCTGCATGAAGGAATTGTACTATAAGGCATTTTGTTGCCGAGCACAAGGTCGCTCAATCAATTCATGGCTATAACCAAGCAATCAATAAATCATGGTGTAAAATTTTCATTTGCCTGAAAATTAATTTATGCTGCATGGAATGCTTTTTATACAGGGTGCCTCAGCTATCTTTAGCGAGAGTTTTAAAACATGCCAACACATGCAATTAAGATGCGACCGAATGCATGTTGCTGACCGTTGTCTGGAGTGAATCAGACTATTTTTTATGCTTTGATCAACCTTGTAATTAGACCATTTTAACTAATTTCTGAAAGAACGTAGATGGGTCTAAATTTCAATGAGAAAGTTGTAGATTGCTTTCCAAAATGTTTGACCAGACAGTTTCGAACTTTATATCTGTTATTTATGAGTGTTTTTCTACTAACTGCTAATGCCCGCGAAACACAAAAAAAATATACCGCGTGATTCTGGTGCTTCCTAACAATCCGCATACGAACGATATGCTTCCTTCGCACTGGTTCATGGCAGTGGTAAGCAGTCAAAGTGGTTGTCGCTTTTGTGGCTGATATCGAAACGTGTTCATCGCAAAGCCACCACCATTGTTGTGGCCCTGCCGAGACAGCACAATTGGGCGGGCAAATGCTATGGTCGTTTGTATGCCGAATGATAGCGAGCACTACAATCATTGTGCACACTGGCACGCGAGCAGGCTTGTCACATGATATTTTTTGCATTTCACGGACATTTGCAGTTAGTAGGAAGACCCTAAAAATTAAGAGATATTGACACAGTGTGTCACACAATATAAAGCTGGAAACTGAATAATCAGATGCTTTGCAAGCCGATGAACAACTTTGTCATTGGAATGCCTGGCCTAGTTTCGTTGCCTAAAAAGTTAATTAATAAAAGTGATCTAATTAAGCAATTAATCAGAACACAAATATTAGTATGAGTCACTCCAGGCAACAGTCAGCAACATGCATTTGATCGCATCGTTATTGCGCATGTCGGCATATTTTTAAACTCAGGCTAAAGATAGCTGGGGCACCCTGTATAATATAATTATTAAGGAGAAATTTAACATATAATTAAAATGAGCATTGTGTCTGTTTTGGCGTTTTATTAGAAGGAGCCGAGCAAACCATCTTCTTCTACCACAAGTCCGCAAGAAGCACCAGAAAAGAAAGTGAAGATTACTCAGCTTCTGGAATTCGCTGGAGAGACCATCAAGTGAGCACTATAGGACCCTTATTTTATTCCTTTGGCTGTTGAAGGTTTGTTTGCATGTTTATGGCATGTATGGTATGCATGTCTAGTTTGCTATAATTTTTGACATTTCAACCACTTGGAGTAATAGAGGTCCCTCAAAGAGTTCCATCACTTGGTTGCAGTTCGAAGAATTAAGTTGCAAAGAATAGAACATTCGTATATGATAGATTGTGAGCTAAGAATAAAGGAGAAAGCAAGTGCTTAAAGGAAAGAAAATAAAGGAGAAAGAAATTGCTTAAAATGTGCAACAAATTCCTGTAACTCAGCTTATAACTGTACAGATTCGAAAGATTTTGTGAAAAAATATACTCTAATAGTATAGTCATTCAATGATTACTTAAGAAAGTGCTGCACAGCCCCTTTAATAAATTAAGCTGACTTAGGCCATGAATTGTGAATATATATATATATATATATATATATATATATATATATATATATAGTGAGTGGGAGTAATAATTCAATGGGCCAGTTAGTCTTCGTGAAGGTATGGGATATGGCACAACGGGAGCGTTGTCAACAAGGATAAATATATTTATTTCCCAACAGTTTCGGGAGGGGACCTCTCTTCATCAGGGGATGAGTTATACTGACATGAGCTTCCAAACTTCCTTGCTGCCGCGTCCCTCTCGCCTTGAAACACGTTTGCGAGAGTGAGAGGGAACTGGAAGAAGGAAAAAAAAGGGGGGGGAGAAAAAAGACGACAAAAGAAAGAAAAGAAAGAAAGTAAAAAAGAGGAAGAACCACTGGCAGCACTGAGAACGAAGCCAACTGTCCGTCTACATCCACCTACGGTTCATATCACGTGCTGTTCAGTTCTTGGCGTGTGTCGGGCCACCCAAGATTGTCGCCGCGGTGCCGGGAGGGTCCGGGACGGCGTGCCTAAAGAAAGGGGTTTCCCCGTAATTGGTCGTTCGGCGGGCGGTGTGTGTAAAGCAAAGGTTTCTCGTTAATGGGTCGGTCGGCTATTTACCTTTAATCTTCGTCCGTTTCCCTTCAACGGTCATGAAGTGGTAGGCGAACGTAAACACTTTGTATGTGCATGTGGAAAAAAAAAAGGGAAAGGACAGTGTACACGTACGAGTCAGTCAGAAAAAAGCATGGTCTCCAGCTATCAATCTTTGTCACCAATTTTCTCCTGGCTTACTTCTCGGAGGCAGTTGAGTTTTCCGGGGTCCTCGTTGATACCGGCTGCTAATGTACGAAATTTGAAAATAAAATATGCCTCACGCTGTTCGCGCTCGCGTCTGTTTGAAAAACCGGACTGCAAAAGAGTTACGCTAATATTTTCAAAACTGTGGTTTGGCAGGCGCAGATGTCTAGATAAAGGTAGCTTCGGCAGTGAAGTGGCGTGGTACCGGTGATTATTGAACCGCAGCCGAAATGGCGTGTCTGTTTGGCCGATATATTCTTGTCCGCAGATGTTGCAATGTAGCATGTATATTACGTTACTGGAGTCACAATTAAGGCTTTCAGTTATGCAGAATTTGAAATCCGAAAAGTTCGCTTTGGATTCACGTGTTGTGAGCATCTGTGGGCATACCTTGCATCGAGATTTTCCGCAGGGATGGCACCCTGATTGAATTTTGGGGGTGTTTGTTTTTGCTCTGACAAGAATGTCCTTCAGATTTTTATCCCGGCGGTACACCACGTGAGGTGGCTTCGCGAAAATAGAAGTTAGTCGTTTGCTTTGCCTGATTATGTTGAAATGGCGGGAAAGTATGTTGTTGATTCGTGGCGCTGATGAGGAGTAAGTTAGTACAAGGTTCGTTTGGGAAGTCGTTTTAGGTACTCTGTTTGGTCCCTTAATTATATCATTCCTGTTCACGTTACGAGCACGTAGTATGGCATCGTCAATAATGTCTTCCGGATAATTTTGTTTCAATAAGGAATGCTTTAGGTGTTCCGCGTGTCTGTCAAATTCCCGCATATCGGTGCATATTCTTCGGTACCGGTAGGCCTGAGAATATGGAATACCCGTTTTGCAATGCTTTGGGTGGCTGCTGTTGAAATGTAGGTACATTTGACGGTCTGTAGGCTTTTTGTAAAGGTTTGTTGACAAGCAGTCATTTTCGACCGTGACAGTAACGTCCAAAAAGTTAATGCTAGTTTTGGAAATTTTGTGCGTGAATTTTATTGACGGGTGGCATTTGTTAAAATCCTCTATGAAGCGGAAAAGACTTCCCTCATCATGGTTCCATATCATGAAAATATCGTCTAAGTATCTTCTGTAGTAGAAAGGTTTCAAGGTGCGTCCCTCAATGAATGGGATTTCAAGTGAAGCCATAAAGGTGCTCGCGAAGTTTGGGGCCATTTTCGTGCCCATTGCAGTGCCACTGACCTGAAGGAAATGCTTGCCATTGAACTCAAAATGGTTATAATTTAGTACAAGTTCAAGAAGTGTTAACAGTACCTCGCCACTTACACTAGTTGATGAGTCAGATTTTACATATTCAGAAACCATAGCCGCTATTCCGTCATGGTGGGGTATGTTGGTGTACAGTGAGCAGACGTCCATGGTCACCAGAAAACTGCCGCCTGGGATGTCGAGACTTGAAGTTTCGCAGATGAAGTGGTTTGTGTCCTTTAGGTAATAGGGAAAATTTGGGGGGATGTTTTTTATTAAGGAATTGATGAATTCTGATATATTTTCTGTTGATGTGCTGTTACTGGATACTATCGGACGTCCCGGATTACCTGCCTTGTGTATTTTGGGGAGCAAATAGAATCGACCGGGAACAGAGTGGGCCGGTAACATTGCTTTTAACATTTTGCCGGTAATTTTCTCGTCCCGGCGGAGATTGTTTAGGGTTACTTTTATCTCCCTTTCAAATTCGGGAGTCGGGTCCGTTGGAAGTTCTTTGTAGAATTTTGTGTCTGATAGCTGTCGTTCCCCTTCCTTTAAGTAGTCCGACGTATTTAGAATTACTATGCAGCCTCCTTTATCAGCCGGTTTGATAGTAATTCCAGTGTTTTTTCGTAGTTCATCAAGTGCCCTTCGTTCTGACTTTGATATGTTGTTTCGAAATGGCCGATTTTTTCCATGCGCTCTGATTATATCTTTTTGAACTGCTGATATATACATATCGAGGTGTTTGTCCCTCTGCTCACCCGGACACCATGATCTGTCACCACCAATCACTCTATTCTCGTTTGTACAGTCCTTGCGATCATGAAAGTATTCACGGAGGCGGAGGTTACGCGCAAAGTTATCGAGGTCTTGGTACAGTTCAAATTCATTGAATCTACCGGATGATGGACAAAAGGTCAAGCCTCTCGACAAAAGTTGAAGCTGAGCGGGTGTGAGTGTTGTGTTTGACAGATTGAGGACATTTTCCTCATAAGTTTTCGGCTGTTCTTGGCTATCACGTGGCACGGGAGTTGGTTGCAGTTTGAGGAATTAAGTTGCAAAGCATAGAACATGCGTATAGTATACTTCCATAGCAACCATATGTTTTATATGCGTTGCCATAGCAACGGCACATAAAACATTTTTCTGTCTTGGAAGTGGCGTCGTGACGGCTATAGATATCCAGTGCCGTCGCCCAGCCAACAAAAGCGTGCCATTGTTACGTTGTCTGGCGAACGCACCTTGCAAGCGAGCCAAGCTGTTCCTAAACCTAATCCCATCGCAAAAAAAAATGTGAAAAAAAGAGAAGGGGGTGCATAGCAGTGTTTAATAACTTGTTCCAACTCGTGCAGAACGCTTCTTAATTCACCTTCGCCGCAGTACACCAGCGCCCTACCGAAAAGCACATTATGATCCAAAAGTAAGATTTTGCTGCTCCAAAAATTGCTCCTAATTATATTTTGGCTGTTGCACCCCTGTGTTATGAAAAAAACTATAATATCAGGTGAGATATTCCAACAGACATCAGTGATAAGGATTACAAAGCTGCTGATTTTTTTGACATCATTGAAAATTTGGAAGCTTTCACAGCATCGCCACAAGCCACATAAAGTCACTGTATGATAACATGTGAAACTCTGACTGGCGAAAGTCTTTTTAGCTTTAATTTTTACTGAAATTGCATGTCTAAAAATGTATTAACAGAAGCCACTGCTGCTCCCGCGTCATAGTAGATTTAAAAAGTCAGCTTTGCCGCAATGCCACAACGCTACGCGGTATTAGCCCCAAGAAATTGGAGTGCCTGGTAGATGACGTCACGGCACGGACTCTTCGATGCCAGCCGCGGTGCGCCTAAGTTAATGCCGTGCACTATTCTGCGCTTTGTGTTTGCTCTTTGTTTGTCTCAAGCTGCAGATGATAGAAGAAAACATAATTGGTAATGTTTCAGTTAAAACAGTAAAAAGTTCACTTTTGCATCTGCACAATCACGCGCTTAGTCACATAGCCATGTCAAAGGAGTCAAAACGTGTCGCACTGCTAACCCCGATGATGGATTCCATTCGTGGCCACGACAGCCGCATTTCGGAGGTGTGAAAATTATGAACACGCTTTTGTTTTTATACAACAAATTCATTGGCGCATTATCATGTGATTTTGAGAAGGAATTAAGACACCTTATCTACATTATTAGGTTGAAATGTGCATGGGTGATTCCTTTCGGAGATATGAAGGCTTCTTCTCCACTAAAATAATTTGTACCAGAGAAATTCACAGATCTACGAACAGTGCTTTCGCAGGCCTGTGCGTCGAGCCCCGCGCTCGCGTTGAGTATCGAGTCTCGCAACATATATCGCAATACACTCGCCCTATAATACCACCACCGCTGCGGTGTTCTTGTTCTTTTCGTGTCCTTGCTCACTCAAAACTTTGTTTACTTTCAAGTTTCTCTCGCAAAACTTTTGAAGCTTTACTTCACCGAAATTATTGAGGTTTTGTGCGGTTGAAATTAGGTGCAGAAATTCCTATTACTGTCAGATTCTGTCTTGCACAATTTTAGCGACGCTGAGGTCAAGCTGAAACTACCAATTTAGATAGCCACCTCATATGTTGAATTTTCTTGCAATTGATTACCTATTGGTGGACATGACGTGCAAAACCAGTCATCGCCTCATCGAGGTGAAGGTTGATGAATTATTACATGGGCTCAGAAGCCTATAGGCTTGATTTTTTTAGAGGGGGGGGGGGGGTAGGGCACCCCCTTGAAATGATCATTTTTCTCTCTGCATAGGGAAAAATTTTGGGGGTAAGGCACTGGCAGTGATGGAAGTGCTGCTCCAGTTGCTCCAAACTGCTCCAAAAGAGAAATGTTGCTTCATGCTGCTCCGAACAGTAATTTTTGTTGGTAATTGCTCCAAAGCTGCTCCAAAATGACAGAAAGAATGAGAGTGACAAACTTTTACTCTTTGATCAACTCATAAGTCCTTAGGAAGAATTGGTGTACCTTCATATCAGTGTGCTATTAGTGTGCAGCATTATCGGCTCTTATCCCATTTGTGCGACACAACTTTCATATTGACCATATAGGTCATTTGGATGTTTTTTTTTGTTGTTTTTTTTTTCTCAGCTGGACATGCAGGCCAGTGTGGTGAAATGTGAAAATGAGCCGGATTGCTTTTATGTCATACCTATTGTCTGCTTCTCGTTTGGCAACACTTATATGGTACTGTGGTTACTTCTAAAATGTGGTACTTAGCTTTTCTGGTGTAATTTGATTTCCGCCCTAAATACTAGTACCTTAAATTGTAGCTCATTTCACAGCACATTTTTGACAACCTGCCATTGTTTGCATAATGAATTTTTTTTTTTTATTTTTGTCTGCTAAATACATTTCACAATAAATAATATTTAGGAGATGCTTCGACAATGCTCTGAACTCCATTTAATGCATGGCAAATGTATTATCTTCTCCTAAAACACTAGTAGCTGCTGTAAACTAGCAATTTTTCTGCTTCGAAAACTCTTATGGTTGCTCCAGAGTAGTACTTTTCGTGCTCCAAAGTATGCTCCAAAAAGTAAAAAGTCACTTCCATCACTGCACTGGTCCAGTGCACCATTCCCTCGTTACGTTACTGCATGGGCCATGTCAGTGAGTGCGTTATAGAAAAAAAAGTTTTGCAGCAGCGTACAAAACTGCGCGAGTTGGTTAGACTCCGTGATGTAAAAAAGCCAGTGCAAAAGACGACACACAAAAGAAGGAGGACACAGGACAACCTGTCTCCTCCTTCTTTTTCGTGTTGCATTTGCGCAGGATTTTTTACATCATGAAAAAAACGTTCATTTAGACTTTCGGACGTTTGTGGTGAAATTGTTGCTATCGGCGGTAGAACACCCCAGCATTTCACACAAATTAGGGTGTACGACTACATAATCTCTGGCGACTGTTCAGAAGAAGCCTGTACGTATGATCCCAGTAAACCGAAAATATCTCATTATTTCCAAAATCATTGTGTGTGCGGCAGTATTATTTTGTTCATTTGACAACCATGCTAAGTGAGTGCTTATGACAGTCATATTCATGTAATGTCTCCTGCTGGAGAAAGCGCAGTTCTGTCAAATCATTTATATTATTCCCAGATGCAAGCATAGCTTGTACAATAAAGCAGAATGTATTTAGTTAATTGAAAACATCCCAATTTCATTTGATACTTTGGCACAAATATGTTCTAATCCCGGAGTCTATGCCTAGTTGTCATCACGTTAGTACCACTCAGCATATCTTTTAGCACCCATTCCCTGGTGTACGCAATAAAAAAAATGAATGTCTTTTCCTGTATCACCATTTTCGCAGTAAATCTTCCGTTTGATCGGATGGTAGTCTGCCTATCCTAAGCTAAATTATGGAAACTTCCTACAGCATCAAAAACTTTCACTAGTTGTGAAACTTCGCATTTTGCATCTCTTGAGAAATTTGTGTCACGAAATTGAGGAGTAATTGCAACGTGTCTCTTAAGAGCATGTACATGGCGGGCACGGAAAAGGTGACAAGCGCCGGCGGAGAAAGTGAGTCCTTGCCGTGACGTCACATCGCAGCGACGCCACTGTTCGTTCTCGGGGCTAATAGCTTATCATGAACAAGGCACTGGGGAGCATTGGAGTTGTAGGCGGGAGTTGAGCTGCTTGAATTTCTGGTTTTCTTCTTTATTTTCAAGAACTTCACATTCTGTTGCCATTTAGCAGAGACCTCCAACAGCCAGAATTCATTGTTATAACCGATAACAGGATGTGGGCATTGCTGTAAGTGGGTTATCTTACTATGAAAAACATACAAAAGCTGACGGTGCAGCAGCTTTTCATTGTTATGGCCAATACATTGTTAAAACTTGTATAGTTATAAGTGGGTTTGACTGTGATTGTAATCAAGCTTGCCTTTTCATAGGGCCTGTAATGACAATGATAGAGGTAAGGAAGGTGCTTTTTTTTAATGAGAGCATGGCATCTTATTTTACGAAATACACCAATAGATTTCTCAAGCTGTCTTGGTTACGTGAAAGGGTGTGTGGTATCATCACATGTTGGCCATATGTTAATACTGTGGTGACCACAAGCCACATAGAGTCAATGGTACATTATGACATCCTCAATGACATCTACATATATAGTGCATTTTCAGTGCATTTATCCTTATGGTGCATTGTGACTTCCTTAGTACAACTGACACCTTCTTTGTCCTGCGTTTATCAAACAACAAGAATCACAAATGGCATAGTGGCCTAGACTAGCCATTTCACCAGTCTGTATTGTGATGATTTTCAGTGTTCTGTAATGCAAAAAAAAAAAAAAAATGTGACATAATTGGTTGCCACTAGCCTAAATTTATTAAACAATCCTGCACTTAATACGCTATTAACACGAGAAGGTGAAGGCCTGGCTGCACTCATGTAAGACGTTTGCAGCCAGGCTTTTTTACCACAGCTAGCAAGTAGATATGTTTTGTATTAAGTTAACACATTTAACTCGTACTGTCAGCACTTTTGTCTTCTTCTGTGTTTTTGAAGGTTTTCAGACATGAGTTGAATACCCACTACAAGTCTAACCCCTGTATTCAAAAATGCTCCTTGACTTGAACTTGACTTGCCACTTCAATGCAGCAAAAATGCATTTCGAACGCGCTGTCTATTGGCAGTGCCAAGGCAGCACAAACGTGTTTCAAGCGCACTGTCTTGGGGCGGTGGCAAGTCAAATTCAAGTCAATAGATGCACCTACATAACTACATATTTTGTTGTTTGGTGATGTTTATGAACAATGGCTGAGCCCTTAGTAACGAGTGGTAAGCTTTGCACAACTCTCTCATTTCATAATTTACCAGATGAGATGCCTAGTGCCATTTTTTACTTCTGCCATGCAATATAAAGGCTCCTCTTTCGATGCAATGCCTGTATAGGGTCCTTTTACGAAGCAGTTTTAAGCTGTGGCTCTGTGGTAGATCACTTGGCTGCCTCTTTATTACACTTGAATGCCTTGGTTTCATTTCCTTCGGCTTGGACCCTGAATTTCAAGGTCACATTTCAGAGATCGCATTCCCAAGTTTCACTACTGCATGCCGCAATTTTCAAGGCCAGCATCTGATGGGACTCTTCAGGCTTTCACCTTAAAAGCGTCTGACTTGAATTAATGTGCATTCATAATCAGTTGGAAAGCAACTTGCTCATGTCATTCTATGCATGAACTTATTGTGCTATCATGGGTTGCAAATGGCACTCATGTTGGCCAAGCTGTGGGCTTTGACAGTGCTCTAACAAACTGCATTTAGGTTTTGGTTTTGTATAGGATTGGGCTGCTTGACCAATTGACATTAATTTTCGTTGGGAATAATTATATATACTATTGAGACCAGTTGAATATTCTAATTACCACTTGTGAGCTGCCAGATTTATAACAAGTCTTCCTCATCCAGGTCTAAAATGGGCGTTATAACTAAGATGACTTGACATTGACGTATTCTCTGCAGCTTTAAGTGCCACAAACATTTACACGGGAATGTGTTGAAATTATCGCTGCAGTCACTATTGGGGCCAGATGCATGTAAAATTGTCAGTCATATTTACTGCTATAGAAACGTATACATACCGACCTGGAATGTCAGTCTAGACAGAAATAACCTCAGTCAAATTATCAGAAATACGCTCTACAAATGAAATTGGGTTTACCCTCAAGTCATATTCCCGTAGCTCTGATGCCACATTTCACTCTCCCCTGATGACGTAAGGTGGCACGAGTAGTTGCAAGGTTATTTGTTGTCACACGCTTCAGGTGAGGACCCGCCGATCCAACATCGACGTGCGGCAGACTCACATGCTTCCACTTTACGCTTCGGTCAGCGACTCCTGAAAGGCCTCGAAGTGGCACATTTCAAATTTACTTGCAGGTCGGTCAACCCATGCGGAGTTGCACGTGTGGTGATGTGTGGGCCTGACCGACGCACTCATAGAGCAGACACAGAGATTTGATTACACACAAGCATTTAATTAAAACAGGGGCAAAGGCAGGAGATTACAAAAAATAATAGAAGAGGAAAACTGATATGCGCGATGGAAAGAACAGCTATATAGCAAAATATGCAAAATACACTAATGAAGATACAGACTAAAGACAAATACACACAGAAAAACAATAGACAGACAGACAGAAAAACCCTGCCGGCACAGCCCCTCGTCACCATTTCTGCAGCTTTCATTGTCCTCTTTTGCCACAAAAGCGCTTTCTACAGCTAACACATTTGGTTCAGGAATGACCCTACTGCCCGCCTCACAAGTACCACCAACCTGCCCGGCCCTCGGCGGCTCGACACATTCGAGCTCTTTGCATCTTTTATGCATTACATCAAAAGCATCAAACTCGCGCCGCCTGCTTTGAATCTTCAGGCGCAATTTCTCAATGTACTCATAGTACGACTGTGCCAACTAGTTCGGGGCACGGACGGTCGCACTACTGGGCATTCTAGTGGCTAAGCTGAGAACCAACTGCGTCGCACATAGCCCCAGGCACTCTTTCTCCTTCTGAATTCGGAGCCGGGACTTTTTCCTTTCTTGCTCCATTTTTCGAATTCCGCGACTAGTCTGAAGTATGCGCGTTCCGCATCACGCTCCTCTTTACGCTTACCGCGCTCTTTCCACAAAATCGCACAATTCTCTACCCTCGAGACCAAAACCCCTGCCCTGTTCAATCAGCTTATCAAACTCCGTGCCGTCCATTGTTAAAAACAGTTGTCCACCAACAAAACAATGAAGGGACGTTTACATGTTTACATACTGCACGCTCAGAGTTACGTCAGTCTCCCAGACATCACCACGCGGTCGACCAGTCCTGTCGTGGGCGCCAGATAATGTCGCGCACTTCGGGTGAGGCCCCGCCGATCCAACATCGACGTGCGGCAGACTCACAGGCTACCACTTTATGCTTCAGCGTGCCACGCCTGAAAGGCCTCAAAGTGGCACATTTCAAATTTATTTGCAGGTCGATCGACGTGAGCGGAGTTGCACGTGTGGTGATGTGTGGGCCTGACCGACCCACTCATAGAGCAGACACAGAGATTTGATTACACACAAACAAACATTTAATTAAAACAGGGGCACGTTGTGTAAACAGGGCACGTTGCAGCTGCATATATTTTATATGCATTTTCTTTTAAACTTGAATCATTCACCCACTGCTTCAGCATGCACCGCTTTGTTAATTAAGTGTGTGATACAATCCTATGAAGAAATGATCAAGGCTTGGGCTGTCACACGTCCCGTTAATTAGGGAGGCGATCGCCGGGCTAATTCCAAGGGCCGAAGTATCGGCCTCCCGAACCGCACCACGAAAGCAAGGACAATTTAGAAGTGGTCCTTTTTGGCGCGCCAGCGGACGCCGGCTGTGGCCCAAAGAACAAGTCAGAGCCGAGAGTTGATAAACAAACAAAATTATATTCTCAATAATGGCAGATCAAAAAACAATACACAAGTATGCTCACTCCACAATAGCTGAGCACAATATGTCACCGATCAAACAACGTACTACACAGTACAATCAGCCACACTCGAAACAGCGGACACAGACAACAATACGCACTACAATGCAGTCGCATGCATTGAACAACCAAGACACTTAAAGACTAAAGAGATAGAAAACCTATTCAGTCCAAAGTTCTTGGAACAACAGTCGGGATGATACTCTTCCGAGAATCACTCACTCAAAGTCCAGCGTTGTTGTCGTTCCGCTGCCCCCGAAGTTTCTCTTCCAGGAAACCTCTGTCGTTCTGCTGCTCCCGAAGTTTCTCTTCCAGGAAGCCTCGCGTCTTCAAGTGGTCCCGAAGTTTCTCTTCCAGGAAACCTCACGTCTTCAAGTGGCCCCGAAGTTTCTCTTCCAGGAAACCTCGCGTCTTCAAGTAGTCCTTCTCCAAGCTTCAAATTTCTTCTCCGGAAACACGTCGGCTTTACACACGCAGCTGTTGCCACGCGTTTTTGCTCGATAGCAATAGACACACGCTCTTGCCTGTAGCTCGAGCCTTCACCCCTCAGGTGGAAATCATCTTCTTCTGCTTTGTCTCTATGGACAAAACCCTGCGCCGACTACACGGCGGAAACCCTACGCGCTCTGGCGCTAACTTCCGTCTTCTCCTGATCTCTCGTGTCGATTAAATACCTTCCGCGCGAGATTCCAGAAAGTTCTCGTCATTTCGTCGGCGCGATGAGCAGTGAAGGCTGGGAGAGGGCGAGACGATACGAGGGCCGTCCGCGACGGATGACTCAACCCGGCATCACCACGCCTCTTTCCATCGAGAAATTTCGAGTGCTTGCTCTGCCGCCGATGTGGGGTGAGGAGGTTCGTCGGCGAAGTCACGCTTCCGAGGGGAGAGGCGCGCGCCCGGGGGTCTTTGGATGCTTGTTTTCTTTTTTTTTATCGTTGACCTCGCGGCGTCACTCTGGCGCTTCGTCGCAAGAATTTGGCGGCGCGCCCTTTTTGAGCGCTCGTCTTGTAACATTGCCCCCCACTTTAAGAATATTATCTCATAATATTCAAAACCACACAAACGAGCACGAGCAGTCACCACACACTTAGAAACTGTAACATAGTCCGTTGCTCATGGCACGTCACATTCACAGTAGATCACTCAATAGAAATGTACATTGCAATTCAATCTCACAACACATGAAATATAACCACAGGTGCATGAGTACAACACTCCATCACATATTCCAGACAATACAAATGTACAAAATTCTCTCATTACAACAATATACTCACATCATTACTATACATCACATTACCGTAACAAACATTTTGACTCACTCGACATGCAGTTGTGGCACAGGAAAACAATCGCATTAACTTAACATATAGCACTGTCAAACACATTCCAAATCGACTTCGACACCTATCCGGTGCATTTCGAGCGGCGCTTGCGCCCTTTTTTGCGGTGCTCGCTCCACCTCTTCTTGTTTTTCCTCGTTCTATTCCGGCGAGCCCTTTCCAACGACGGTATCTGAGGCGGCATCTCAGCCATCGTTGTCACTTCCGACACCGTTAACGGGTTATAACGTTCAACGGGTCCTGTCTGTTTATTTACCAGCTTGTTCATGTCACGGCATTGGGCCTGGCTGGCCGACTCTGTCACCTTTACACTGTCGGTCAGTTGGGGTCGTGCCGACGTACGTCCAGCTGCCCAGCACGTGAACTCATTCAACACGATCATCTTCTCATTCGCTGTCTCTTGCGCCGCGGCTTCACCTTGGGCTCTAGTGAGATCCGTCACGGGATGCTCCTCCACTGTATCTTGCGGTCGCTGGGTTGGCGAGGGCTCTATCTTAGGGTCTTCTCCCAAACATTCCGGATCATTCGGTCCTCGCGCCCCGTCGATGTTTCCGATGACAAGGTCGTACAGGGGGGTCGTCATGCATAGAGCCGTAACCTTCTCGCTGAAGTACGGGGTTTCAACCTCAATCTCTGCTTCGGGAAGCATCCGAACCGTACGGTCAATTAGGCAAACCGGTTTCGTTCTGCCTGTCAACTCACTTTCCCGTACCAAGTTTCTCCGCACGATAACTGTGGAGCTACCGGTGTCTCTTAACACCGTAATCTTCTTGCCCGCAACTTTTCCAGGCAGCGTTGGCATTCCCTTCGTAACACCGGAGGACTGTTTTGACATTACAGCACCCACAATAGGAATTTTCTCCCCATTTTTCAACTCTACGAATCCGTCGGTGACGGCATTATTACCGGATTTCGGTGCCGCTTGCACACAGGATACCTGGTGCGTTTGACTCGCTCCGTTTCGACATGCGTCTGCCTTGTGACCAGTCTGACCACATTTGAAACATTTTATAACCGTAGGGCTCGTAAGGTTAGTTCGACAGTTGCTCGCGCGATGACCCACTCGGTTACACAGAAAACATCGCGGAACACTCTCCGGCGCACGCTTCTTTTGTTCGGGTGCCGAATTCTTCAAATCTTCAGGACACTCCTTCTCGACCTTGGCCAAATTAGTGCCACCTTGCGCTTCCAAGAATTGATCAGCTAACTCAAGCATGTCTTCAAGTGACTTAGCTCTCCTCTCTTTCAAGTACAGCGACAGGCTTGGGTGGCAACTAGTCAGAAATTGTTCTCTAATTAAGAGCTCTCTAAGCTCATCGTACTCCTGCGCTGTCCCTGAAAGTTCAATCCATCTGTCGAAATAATGGCAAAATCGGGCGGCATACTGCGTAGCTGTCTCACCATCAGCTGGCTTTCCTGTCCGAAATCTGTCCCGGAATCCTTCCACAGTAAATCTAAATCGCTTCAGCAAAGCAGCTTTCACCTTTGCGTAGTTGGCTGCATCGGTCGGCGTCAGCCTGCCGTACACACTGAGCACTTCCCCACTTAAGCAAGTACTCAAAGCAGTTGCCCATTGGTGTCCCGGCCAATTCTGGCTCCTTGCAATCGTCTCAAATCTGTGAAGGTACGCGTCAAGGTCGTCCTTCCTTTCATCAAACGCTACGAGCAGCTTGCTTGGGTTCAAGCGGAAGCCGATCTTCCCGTTCGCTGCTTTCAACTCTAGCTTGGACGGGAGTTTCACTTCGCTGTTGCAAACGGAGCCGCTCGAGTTCTATCTCAAACTGTCGCTGCCGTTCCCTTTCCTCTCTTTCTTCTTTCACCCTCTCAGCTGCCAGTCTTTCTCTCTCCAGCTCCAACTTCAAATGCTGCTCTCTTCTCTCAGCTGTCGTTCCTTTGCCTCTCTTCCTTCTCTCGCCCTCTCAGCGGCCAGCTTTTCTCTCTCCAACTCAGCTGCCTTTTCTTCCTTGGCCCTCTCAGCTGCCAACCTCTCTCGTTCCAACTCAGCTGCTTTTTCTTCCTTGGCTCTCTCAGCTGCCAACCTCTCTCTCTCCACCGCCTCTTTCTCCTTCTGGCTTACCCATTTCCGTAGTTCGGCGCCAGAAAGACCCATCTTCTCACCAAGAGCAACTAACTTTTCGAGATCCATGGTGTCTCGCAAATAAAACCTTGCCACGTGGCTGCCTAAATCAGTCTATCGGAACACTCCCCTGCACTCGTTAACGAGAACCCAGAGCAACTCACAAAATTGTTCCGATAGCACTATCAACAACTCGAGGCTCTTTCTCACTACTTTGGACACACTGTGCACCAAAAGGTCCTTGTCGTGGACGCCAGATTAATTGTCACAGGTCCCGTTAATTAGGGAGGCGATCGCCGGGATAATTCCAAGGGCCGAAGTTTCGGCCCCCCGAACCGCACCACGAAAGCGTGGACAATTTAGAAGTGGTCCTTTTTGGCGCGCCAGCAGACGCCGGCTGTGGCCCAAAGAACAAGTCAGAGCCGAGAGTTGATAAACAAACAAAATTATATTCTCAATAATGGCAGATCAAAAAACAATACACAAGTATGCTCACTCCACAATAGCTGAGCACAATATGTCACCGATCAAACAACGTACTACACAGTACAATCAGCCACACTCGAAACAACGGACACAGACAACAATACGCACTACAATGCAGTCGCATGCATTGAACAACCAAGACACTTAAAGACTAAAGAGATAGAAAACCTATTCAGTCCAAAGTTCTTGGAACAACAGTCGGGATGATACTCTTCCGAGAATCACTCACTCAAAGTCCAGCGTTGTTGTCGTTCCGCTGCCCCTGAAGTTTCTCTTCCAGGAAACCTGGCGTCTTCAATCGGCCACTCTCCAAGCTTCAAACTTCTTCGCCGGAAACACGTCGGCTTCACACACGCAGCTGTTGCCACGCGTCTTCGCTCGATAGCGGTAAACACACACTCTTGCCTGTAGCTCGAGTCGTTACCCCTCAGGTGGAAATCATCTTCTTCTCCTGCTTTGTCTCTACGGACAAAACCTTCGCCGACTACACGGTGGAATCCCTACGCGCTCTGGCGCTAACTTCCGTCTTTTCCTGATCTCTCGTCTTGGCTGCTCGATTAAATACCTTCCGCGCGAGATTCCAGAAAGTTCTCATCATTTCGTCGGCGCGATGCGCAGCGAAGGCTGGGGGAAAGCGCGAGACGATACGAGGGCCGTCCGCGACGGATGACTCAACCCGGCATCACCACGCCTCTTTTTATCGAGAAATTTCGAGTGCTTGCTCGGCCGCCGATGTGGGGTAAGGAGGATCGCCGGCGAAGCCATGCTTCCGAGGGGAGAGGCGCGTGCCAGGGGGGGGGGTCTTTGGATGTTTGTTTTCTTTTTTTTTTATCGTTGACCTCGCGGCATCACTCTGGCGCTTCGTCGCGAGAATTTGGCGGCGCGCCCTTTTTGAGCGCTCGTCTTGTGACAGGGGCAATAAATGGAGTAGGAAAAACGTAGTGCCAGACTTGCATTATTACCTTTAGCTGTTTTGAATTGAAGACCCTGTTGTTACCATGTTTCATGACGTGGCAATCAAGCTGAACTATTGTGCATTTTGTTTTAGTTTAGTGCTTGGAATAGAAAAGCATTGGTAGCATTTTCACAAGAAGTGTTGACAGTGGTCTTTGTCGTTTTAGGGTGGACAAGGAAGTTGCTGCCGATTCTAAGGAAGCACGCTTATTTGTTCAGAAGAAAGAGACTCCACAAGCAAAGTCACCAGTGTTGCCTGGGTATGTGGAGCTAATTGTTCAGACTTTTTAGTTGTCAAACTCTTTGTAAAACTCTTTATCCACTGTTGTAAAAACTATGTCATCGCTGTGCTTGATTGGAAAACAGTGTAATAAAATTACACACTCTCAAGCAAATGCTTTAACAATTTGACTTGACAATGCCAGAATTGTGTGCTATCTGTTGATCAAGTAACAAATATAATTTTTTTTAAGTTAACAAGTACAATCTCCAGACATACAATCTCCAGACATACGATAGAGGTATCTACTAACAAGCATTGCATTGGAGACAATCACACATGACATGCTGCAGTTGCAGATCTGAAGACATGCCCACCAGTGAATAGTTTAGGAAACACTGGAATATCTCCTTAATGCCATGTAAAATAATGTGTCATCCTCTGCTGTGGTACAGCTATTCCAGTGCTTGGCTGCTGACCTGAAAGTCGCGGATGCAATCCAGGCTGCAACGATCACAGTTTGATGGGGACAAAATGCTAGAGACCCGTGTTGCTCTGTGATGTCAGTGCATATTGAAAAAACACCAGATAGTCAGAATTTCTGGCGCCCTCTATTACAGCTGTCTCTTGAAATCATATTATGGTTTTGGGACATGAAACCCCAATTATTATTATTATCATTATTAGAATCTTGCAGCAGCCTTGAGAATATTAGGTACCTAGCACTTTTTTTGTCGTTTTTTTTTTCTTTCTTGAAACCTGCACAAAACCTCAGTGAGAACACACAAGAATTCATACTAGTTTATTGTGGCAACTGATAATATACTTGAACAGTTTAAAAGCCTTTTTGACTTTCAAGCATTTCTATCATTGCAGTTGATTTCTCTATGTTACAGTGTTATGCAAGTAGAGAAGACTGTAAGAAACATCCATGCACATTCGGGCTTCTATTGCAAATGAGATCTGTAGAAACCCGCAAGGTGGTGGAATGTTTCAGAAAGGCAAGGAAGACAACTACCCGTTTGTAGCACGAAGCCACAATGAAATCCGTACAAATTTCTGGTTACCACTATATGGCTGTCAACACTCGTAAAACAATCGGTGCTTATGTTTATCATTTGGATGAGTCAAGCCCAAAAAAGTGCCATCCAGCACTCGGAATTAATAAAAACTACAAGAAACGATGAGGTATATTACAATGTAAACAAGTGCATTTTTCCTTTTTCTCAATTTCAGAAAAAGGAAGCCTATTGGTGTTGGAAATGTCTTGAATCAGCTCTTCAACAAGAAGCAGAAGATCAGCACACTGGTTGGTCCTGCTAATTGTTTTATACTTTTCGAGCAGTAACAAACTTTAATTATTACCCCTTATTGCCATGCTGAATTTGTTTTCCTCGGTCGCATTATTTAAATATAGCTGTATTTTGGTTTTACAGTACATTTAACTGGTTCCTAGTACTCTTAGACATGAATCGAGAAAATCCAAAGCCCACTTGATATCCAAACCAGGTGCAGTCTACCTGAACATAATAAAAATGATACGATGGCGTTAGTGGAAATACTTCAACAGTACTTCTGCTGCGAGTGCTACAGATTGGTAAATGCTTTATTTGGCGATATGAGTGAACTCTATTCACTTTCAGTAGCCAAGGGCTCAATTTCAAGCAGCTGATAGTAAAGCTTACCATAAGAGCTCACAGAAAACTACTGAATACCACTAGTCAAACGCACCCTTTAATTTTTTATCTCACTGTGCATGTAATTGATACATCAATTGGCCAGCAGAAGCATCATTTACATCAGCATTATTGTAACTTTTTATCTCGTGCATCTAACTGATACATCAAGTGGCCAGCATAAGTATCATTTGCATGAGCGTTTTGTCTTGCTGGTGCAACAAACCACCTGTTGTGGCAACGCCCTCTGCTGACTTGTATACTAATTATTGCCATCAGCATTACATCAAGATGCTTGATGGCTCAGTGGCAGTCTTAAATTCAGAACTCTTTACGAAGCTCATCAGCCTTGTGGTGGCCTGTATTTTGTAGATGATACATGGCAAGCTACAGCTTGCGAGGTCCAGTACTAATTCATATCTTGGCACTTGCAGTAGAAAAAGCAAACGTTCATACTCCGCTGAACTTATAGAATAGTTTTCACAAATGTGTACAGCTTGTTTTTCACTGACACCAAGTTGATTTCTTTGAAAAAATTTTAAATTGAAGCAAAGTAATGTCACCAGCATAATGTTTAACACAATGGTTTATTCACAATGGCACAGGAGAAGTCTAAACTCGACTGGGACAACTATAAGAAGAGTGAGGGCCTTGTGGAAGATCTCCAGAGTCACAACAGAGGCAAAGACGGGTAAGTAAAGTGCTTACATAGGAGAATTGCGGTGGTACAGGCCTGGTTACCTTGTACTGATACGTGTAATTGCACTGTTTATACTGTCGCTCATTCATACATTTGGAGCTGTTTATCACTAGGTGACAGGTTAAGTTCCTGACAGCCATAGCTGAATTCTGCTTAGGATGAAATACAAAAATGCTCATCTAGTTAGAGCTAAGCATACACAACGAACCCTAGCAGGTTTAGATTTGACCCTTCTTTCTATGGTATTTTTCACAAGCTGTGCGATGCTCAGATCTCTTGTAACCCATTAATATTAAGCTTGTGTCTTGCTGGTTATAGGTCTAGAAGTAGCATAACTGTCTGAAGAAAGAAAAAGAGGAAAACTGGTGTTTCTACTGAATTATTTTTATATGTGTTGGCATTTAAATGCACAGAATTCATAATTTTTCTAAGCTGTCATTAGAGGTAGACCTTGGTGCTGTGGTGTGTGCTTTTGATTTGTTGGTAAAGGCTACAAAGAAAATTTTTTTTTGTGGTACTGGCAATGCACTATATCATTTCCATACTTTTTTCCTTGTTCTTTTGCTTTGGTTCCAATTGAATAACCTAAAATATTCAGTGGACTTGATGGCAAACATTGTATATAGAATGTGCTAATCTGTCAGTACTGATAAATCAGATTTAAGGGGAGATGCGGATCGAAAAATCGCGTTTTTTGCGAAAATTTCCACTTTTGAGATATTGCTTCTAAAATCACTTTTGATCATTCAACTATCATTTCCCCAAAGGTCATAGCTGAATTCAGACAAGAAAGTGGTAAAAAGTCGATCTGCGCTAGTGAAGGTAGCTGCCGAAGTCGCCAATTCACGCATCCGACGGCTATTTTTGAAAATCCGCCACTCGGCAACACGATGACGTCCGCCATCGGGGTTTGTTTGGTGGTGTAGATCAAGGCTCCTTCTAGTGTACAGGCGTCCCCCTAGTTTCGTATTTTAGTGAGGAATTTCACAAAACAGTCGTTTCCAAGTCGGTTTACAGCCAAGCTGCAGCCGCTTCGCGCATCTCTACCGGTCACATGGTACGCTACCGAGGCCGCCATTGGCTACATCTGATCGGCCTCGCTCGCTGAGCGCTTGCGACGATCGGCACTTGCCGTGCGTTTCTATGTTTTTCCGAGTTCACCATGGATAACTCGAAGAAGCGAGACTTCCGAGCACGAAAGTTTGCAAGCAAGAACAAGTACCAAGGGCGTCGATGTAAACCGAAGCGCAAAGCAGCGGTAGAAGAATGCGAGCCGCGGGCCACTAGGCCTAATCAAGGCAGCGGGGATACGGCGGCTTGCGGGAACTTTGACGAAGTCGACGCCGCGATCAAGTTCATCAGCGCATCAGAAAAAAAGATTGAACAGTTCGAAAGCGAAAGAACGAAGAGTGTTTGTGGCTCTGTGAGCGAAGTATTTTGTGACATCGGCGCACTGACATCGATGGTAAGCCGTGCTGTTTGTCCAACATGCCACACCGCTGGACTCGTCGTTCGCGACACCGCAAGTAAACGTAAGGGCCTCTCTTCGTTCCTCGAGCTGCACTGCGATAACAGTGAGTGTCCCGAGTCAGTGGTTTCTGCCACGCATAGTTCGCGGCGTGTTCTGCCGGAAAGACAGCCCACCGATGCCGGTGATGACTGGAGCTACCGAAGCGGCAGCTCGCGCGACAGCTTCGCTGTCAATGTGAAGGTAGTTGTGGCTGCGCGTGCAATAGGCATTGGGAATGAACAGCTGTCGCGTTTTTGCGCTATTCTTGGACTGCCAATACCTATGCATCATAAGACTTTTATTGCAATCGGCAAAAAAGTTCATGCTGCAGCTACCAAAGCTGTGCAAGAAAACCTGGCGAAAGCGCGGATGATAACTAAAGAGAAAGTGGATGGGGCTGATGTTGCTGTCATGTATGATGGCACATGGCAAAAAAGAGGGCACAAGAGCCACAATGGCATCGGCACTGCTGTGTCTGTGGACACTGGTTTGTGCCTAGATTTTCAAGTGCTATCGAATTACTGCCTTGCCTGTAGCCGGCACCAGGACTTGGGTGATGAGGAAGAAATATGGCAAGCATTCCACACACCTGTCTGCGAAAAAAATACAGAGTGCTCCTCTCATGCCATGGAGACTGAGGCAGCTTTGCGCATATGGGGCAGGACATCCTCATACACAACACCATTGCACTTCACCAAGTTCCTCAGTGATGGGGACAGCAAAGCTTATACCGCTGTCGCTGAGGCCAAGGTATATGGTGAAGCTGTTGTGGACAAGGAGGAGTGCACAAACCATGTGGCCAAGCGTCTAGGCACTGCACTTCGGAAACTGCCAACACGACTTCCACGAGGGGAAAAGCTGACAGATGGCACAATTCAGAAGCTGCAGAACTATTACCGTATTGCAATCACAAACAACAGAGGTGATATTCTGAAAATGCATCGTGCCATCTGGGCCTCATATTTCCATTCATCATCGAGCAACACAGCAGGCAGCCACCGATACTGTCCAGAAGGGGCGACTTCCTGGTGCAAGCATAGGCGAGCCGAAGCGCTTGGGGAGGCCCCACCCGACCACACACCAATCTTGACCAAGGCTCAAGGATTGGCTGTGCTTCCCATTTACAAGCGGCTCACAGATGAAAAGTTGCTGGTGCGTTGTATCCAAGGGAAGACCCAAAACGCTGCAGAATCTTTGAACAGCAAAATCTGGTTGTTGTGTCCGAAGACTAAGTTTGCCTCCCGGACAACAGTGGAAACTGCAGCTGCTATGGCCGTGTTGTGGTTCAATAAAGGACATTCAAGCTTTGAACACGTGCTAGAGGAGCTTGGTGTAGTCCCACCAGATCAACTGATCACCCTGGGCCAATCCCGCGACCAGAGGAGAATCGAAAGAATGTCTGCGTGTGAAACAGCCGAGGTAAGGGCCCATCGACGGAACGTGGCAAAGAAAGCGCGCCTTGATGACTCCCTTCTCAAGTGGCGAGAAGGATCCACATATGGAGCAGGACAATTTTAGGTGCTCTAGCTGTGTCCCTTCTATGATATCACCAAGTTTTGTGCAAATCGCACTGTGTAATCATGAGTAAACATATTTACAACTTTCAAATGCATTTTTCTCGATTCCCATTTTGAGGTAATTCTCTCATCTTGTGCACAATCTTTTTTAGGCATAAAATAGTCCTATCGTGATGAAATTTTGCACAGAGCTTGATCAGCCACTCTAGAATACAAGTATCTACTTTAGGTTGCATTATACATCACAGATTTTTTGTTACACAACTTGATACACTGATAGATGTAAAATATGCATTTAGTACTTTTAATTTTTTTTTAATGTAGTAAATAAGTTTTCTGTTTGAGGTACTTTTCTGTATTGTACTGCTCAAGTGCAGCAGAATGAGCCATTTTGCAATTGTGTGTGAAAATTTTTAGTAAGCTTTATTATGTGCACAAAAAACACTATATTTTGATATCAAAGTTGTAGTAACTCCGGAACTACTATAGCTATCAAAAAAATAATTGCAGTTATGAAATCAGCACTGCAAGCTTTTATAACACCTAAAATTTCAAGGAGCTGGGTTATGAAATAAAAAAAACCTTTTTCGAGTAGCATCTCCCCTTAATTGAAGAAGTAAATTACTAGAATTACAGTGAACCTGCATGTTACAGCTGTAATGCAGATTTTTCAATGCCAGTTGTTTTATGACACATTCTTAGAATGTGTTACCCTGGCTTTTTTGAGAAGTACAGTGCATCTTGCATGTTATGCAAAACTGGAGGACTTAATGTTCACACTGTACATAATCACAGTGCCACTCATGCATTCCACTATGGCTTTTGACTCAGGTTGGTCTCTAAAAGATGTTTCATGCGAAAGAAAAATTTTATTCAAAACAAGTGTTATGGCACTTCTAGAAGTTTCAATTTGTGAGAGTCTTTCCTTAGTCAAATAGGATGTGCCGCTATGCCTGTAATAATTGGTCAGTTTAATTAAGAGTTAA
The DNA here is from genome assembly GCA_013436015.1 of Rhipicephalus annulatus. NCBI lineage: Eukaryota > Metazoa > Arthropoda > Arachnida > Ixodida > Ixodidae > Rhipicephalus > Rhipicephalus annulatus. The sequence continues at coordinate 464,988 of WOVY01014708.1, read as the reverse complement.
AATTATGATAATTTTACATTCTAATGTTTCAGTTGTAGATTTATGAGTGGTGTTTGTTCCCAAACAACTTTCTAGCATATGGAGTGGAATTCTTATGTTGTAACCGCAGAAATTTTGATGTATTTCAAGCTGAGATTGAAGTGAATCGAGCTTAATTTTATATTAAGCAGTGAATGTTGTCGTCATGCTGATGTGGTTGTTATTTGTTAAGCTAGTAAGTGCATTTGTTGTACCGACTGAAATTTAATTTGAACACTTGACAGTGCAATAGGTGTGAAAGGACCTTTAAAAAAAGTCCACAGAGTGAGTCTACAGAAAGGTTAACCAAAAACTGATCCACTCATCAGAGGACAAATAATGCCAGACACCCAAAGACCTGGACCATTGGCCGATTTGAGCATTGTTAGCTGCGTTGTTACCACAGCCATTGCGAGATGGCACGACATGCGCGTGCTCTCAGTTGCGATCACACTGAAAGTAAGGCTCAGATTCGACGCAAAACAAAAGAGTGCTCAAGCTCATCACGCACACGTTACTAACTTCTTTCCACTGTGCCATCCCTCCCTGGTTAGCTTCTAGAACGCTCGTCGGGATCAGAGAACAGAGAAAGCACTTACAATGTACGTCAAATATAAGTAACTCCTCTTATACTTTTCGGATTGTGGAAATTTCTACAGCAGTCAATTGGTGAAAGAATAAATTCCTTTAATGAAGCCTTGATGGTTACTTAGAAATTATTACAGGGCCTATGAATTTTAGTCATCAAAAAGTTTTTTTTACTTTATGTCTCAACATGCTCTTTCATGCGCAAGTTATACTAGTCATTTTGATGTGCAGGTACCTCGAGAAGCAAGCGTTCTTGCAGCGGGCTGATGTTCGTCAGTTTGAAATTGAAAAGACCCTGAGAGCCAAGAACAGGTCGTCACACCACCTCTAGTTTGGAGTGAATGTACCATTCTTTTTTCTATCCCATATATTTGTCCACCTCATTTGCTCATTGTAACGTAATAAAATACATTGTTTTGTGTCCTAAAACAACACATTTGTGTGTGTCCACTTTTTGTTTTAGCTCTTTAGTTTTATTTCAAAAATTTTGATATTTCCATGACAGTGACTAGTTTATTGTAATGTTTGCTATTTAAACTTGTAGCACACTTCTTTCAAGAGTTAGTTGCAATTCAGACCCATTTTAACTGGAAATGGCAGGAGATGCAACAGTTTGGCATCACATTCTCCACGAGCTGCAGAATATGATGCCATGATGATGCAGCATCATGATAACTGCAACTGAAATTTTTATGTGACTCCATCTTATTCGAGAAGGTGAGGACGAGATTCACATTCATTAAAATCATAGTTACCTGGACGAAATTTCAATAGCAGAGCTGTTTTAGCCAGAGGTTAGGCCATTTGGTGTGCACGTAAAACCTCATCGAGTGATGATATCACTATGTGTCGCCTAAAAAAAAAATAAAAAACCTGGGGAGGTGGGAAAAAACTTTGGGAGGAGAGGTGGGATACCTGGGTACAAACGGTCCAAAGGCAAGTTTCGTAACCACCAGTTCGTGATTACTTTTGTGGATGTGTGTCTCGGTTTTTCGAAATGCAGAAGCTGCAGATGGATTTACTGGGGCGGATTCCCACTGTGGAATCATCGCCTCGCCGCAGTGGTCTAGTGGCTAAGGTACTCAGCTGCTGACCCGCAGGTCGCGGGTTCGAATCCAGGCTGTGGCGGCTGCATTTCCGATGGAGGCGGAAATGTTGGAAGCCCGTGTGCTCAGATTTGGGTGCACGTTAAAGAACCCCACGTGGTCTAAATTTCCGGAGCCCTCCACTACGGCGTCTCTCATAATCATATAGTCGTTTTGGGACGTTAAACCCCACATATCAATCAATCAATCTCTCAATTTGGTTGACAAAGTTGTCCTGTACCTTGTGGTGCCAAGATACAACCAAACGGAGAGATTAATGATGCCAGCTTTCCCTCTTACATGCTACGTGAATTGGCGACAATGCTTCTATGCATGAAACGCACAGAAGCTGCAGAGAAAGACAACGGACAGGTGTCAAGCTCGAAGACTGCGGTCATCCCTTATCTTCACGGCGTCTCGCCTTGCATCAAAAAGAATGCTGGGTGCGTAAATGTTCGTGTAGTGTTCAGCAGCCCAAACAACCTATGAGCCATGTGCCGCCAAGTGAACTCTCATGAGCACAGGACTCCGACGTGCACCAAAAAGCACATCATGTTCTTCGTTGGCTGCCGAAGGACCATCGTGTACGTGAACCCTCTGACAGGCGGACTGGTGTACATTGGCCAAACGGAGCGGTGCATCAACGAACGTCTAAGGGAACCCAAGAATGCGTTAAAGAGAGGCACGGGAAGGAACTTGGCTCTCCATTCCAGCAAGCATTGCGCGTCAGGCCACTGCGCACCTGAGCTTGAGAAGACGCAAGTACTAAGAAGTTATAAAAAAAAACAGGAGCGGGAAATATTTGAGGCATATGTCATCAAAAAGTTGAGCAGCAGATGCATCATGAAACTATATGTTGACTTGTTTTCTTGCGAAGTAGACTATCTTGACGATTAGAGTGGTAGTCGGTTTAATTTGGTCTTTATCTTGACAGCGTGCCAGTGCTATCGTATCACGTGGTTTCTCGGCTTTATATGTGCAATGAACGCAAAAATAAAGCTTAGTTGTGAGTGTGCCTCTTACTTGTCAACTACTACTTCTTACAATTTTGTACGCGGCGCTACACCCAATTAATGCAACGAAGTACCAACTAGCCTGCATAGACCCCCTTGTTCAGTCTCATGGTGTTCTGTCATCACAGTGGTGCTAGGCCTATATTAATTTCTTTGACTCGATTGTTTTCAACTTTAATTATTTCAACACTATCACAGTGCAATAAATGCCTCCAGGTTATCGCACTTATCACAATGTACAATAATTTTTTTATACAAATTTCACCACCAATTTTTTAAAATAAAAAATGCATAGAATTTTTATACAAATTTTACATTAAACGCTGCATTTTATAGCGGCACATTTAACGGACTGTACACTTGCTTTTCTTCCACCATGTTTATTTGTCTCTTTAGCCTGTTTTTAAGTTGATACAGGAGCAGATGTTTGTTTTCTAACAAAATTTTCTTTTTTGCTCTGTAGTAAAAATGCTTGAAAAGTCTACACAATTTCACTTGTATGTTTTAACTGAAACTACTCATCTGCGGAAAGGTTTACGAATGAGAAAATATGTTGTTGTAACGCTGGACATCACAGTTAAGCATACTCACTCCAACCAAGCAAACTCACTCCTACCAATCTCAGCTTTGCCATTTATCACTAATTTATACAAAGTGTTTTCATGAAATCTGTCCAAAATCTTCAAAAAATGGTGAAAATGTGATAGTTGCTCGCTGCCTTCACTATTGCTATTTCTGTAGTGGCACATATCTTAAGATTGTTAAAGACATCATTTGGGGCAGCAATTAGGAAAGTTAAGTTCACTTTCAATTAGAGGAGTTGGACAGCTATGCGAAATGGGAGAATTGAAGTGTTTGATGTGAGAATCCATCGCAGCTTTGACATATTAAAAAAGTGACCTCTAGTAATTATAGTGGTGCAATGAAGTTCAGTGGCAAAACCGAAACTTAAGCACTGCTGAGCACAACAAGCACACTATGTAAAACCAAAAGTGCACGAGCCAAACTGAAACTGAAGCACTGCTGAGCGCAACAAGCAGATGTCACTATCACAGCTTGGCAAAACTTGTAGAGCTTACTCAGACTCATGAAATATATTTTGAGCTTTGAACTCACTCGAACTCAGACTCACGAAAATTTTCCTGATCCGGACTTGCACTCACAAAAATGTTCTTAAATTGGACTCACTCGGACTCGAACTAATCAAAATAATACTCACTCAGACCCGCGGCTCGATCTGAGTCTGAGTGAGTCGACTCGTGAGTCCGTCATCCTAAGATTAGCTTCTTACACCGTGGTGTTCATGCGTTTTAACACCAATACCTCCCATAATCGGTGCTCTTACTGGTTCCGTTTGACATAGCGTCTTCGAAAACGACTTCCGAGTGTGTCCAAACCAGTAAGGTCACTTTGGTTCGAAGAGATGACAGCATAAGATGTAATAGTCAAAAGTTCTCTGGAAGATTTGGTGGGGGGGACGCCAAGGCACTCCCTACTTAATTCACCTCTAATTATTAAATATTAAAATGGTGTATGAATGACGCTGCTTTGGAATACATGTGAGTAGACGTGAGTATAAAGGTGAATCCAGGTAAGGCTGATAGTAATGCTGAGGATGAGTGGACACAACCTTAGGTTGGCAAAAGAAAGTGGGACTCACTCAGACTCTACCAAGGAATATATTTTGGGCTTTGTACTTACTCGAACTAAAGCTCACGAAAATTTTCCTGCCACCGGACTCACACTCACGAAAATGTTCAAGTGGTCAAGCTCGGACTCCAACTCACGAAAATATTACTCACCCCCGACTCACTCTAACTCTGGGCTCGATCTGAGCCCGAGCGAGCCGACTCATGAGTGAGTTTACGAACCTATGGTCACTATACAAGACAAAAATTGCGTAGGTGTAGTTCATCCATGTTTGTTAACATATGTGCACCTATCGTGCTATAATTGCAAGCATCACCTGTACACCTACACAACAAAGTTGGTTGATGGTTGATATAACAATGTTCACTCAATGTGGGTGCCTTAGAAAAATATGGCAATTACGCTCTTTCGTGTTCGGGTTTCGCCACTGAATTTTGATGAATTTCATTAGTTCACAACTAATACTAGAGGCGGCTTTTTTCGAAATCTCAAAGCTATAATAGATTTTTCTCATGAAGGACTTCTATTCGTCTACTTGACATAACTGCCGTACTCCACTAATTAAAAAGTTAATTTTAACTTTCTTCCTGAGCATAACAAATGATATCTTTAGCCACCTTAAGACGTTTATGGCTACAGAGAAAGTAATTGGGAAGGCAGCAAAGAAATATTGCATTTCCCATATTTTTTTAGAATTTGGGGCATATCTTGAAATATCTGCCACTATAAACCAGCACTATGAAAAAATACATGTAGCTGCTAAGCTTCAAAAAAAAAAAACCTATTTTCTGATAATTTCTGTGGCCTGGAAGACAGTTCTGGTACAACAGGTGCTCGGTAAACTCTGCGGAGGCATGCAACAGGTGCCTTAGTTATTATATAGTACATCAGTGTTCACAGGCCTCTATATAAGCAGCCACAATAAGAAGAGAGCAATGTAGGTGTACAGCTCCAGCCTGGTGAAAAGAGCCTAGGTTAATTACACGAAAACTCTACACTTTTTTTTTTCAGTACGATGCATTTCCTAGCTTCAATGTTTTACTTTGTGTGAACGCCAACCAATCACCTTCATGCTTTAAACATACAATCCTTCTTGAAAGTGTTGTAGGCTCAGACAAGTTTTTATGGGCAATTTTCCAAAACTTCTTACTAACTAATGATTGTAGTGTCAATAAACTTATCTGACACATTGCACTGGAATTACTATAAATATGTACCTGGTCTTCAACTACATTCTACTGAAATAGAGCACTTCCCATTAAGCTTCAATGTGAAAGTATTGAGTTCCACTGTAGTGAGCACATATAAACGAAAAGACAAAAATATATTCCAGTGCATCTTCCTATTGTGTGGCTAAGTAATTAAGCCAGTTGCTCGTTCAATGAATGCATTACAGAATTTTTTTTACTTCTTTCTACAACCTCTCATTTTTCATATGCAACCCATTAACAAAATAAACCATCATGCTGAAATGCCAGAAGCAAAATGATTTTGTGCTTGCTGCAGCGGTGGCCTTCAATAAGTTCAAAAATCCAAGGTTTACACCATGCGGAAATGGATTTGCATAATTTTAAATAGACATAGCCCAATACCATTCCAATTTTTCTGTTATGTGAACCAGCAATAATAACTATACAAAGCTGACTTTCTGTCATTTTGATTGATTGATATGTGTGGTTAACGTCCAAAACCACAATATGATTATGAGAGACGCCGTAGTGGAGGGCTCCAGAAATTTCGACCACCTTGAGTTCTTTAACATGCACCCGAATTTGAGCACACGGGCCTACAAGATTTCCGCCTCCATCGGAAATGCAGCCGCTGCAGCCGGGGATCGATTCCGCGACCTGCAAGTCAGCAGCCGAGTACCTTAGCCACTAGACCACCGCGGCGGGGCTCTGTCATTTTAACTGCAACAGTACCGTACAAAACTGCTTGGAAAGGGTGATAGACACCTGACACATCTTTCGACAAACTTCCAGTTTAGTTCCAGTTTAGATGTGTGAAGTATGCACATTTCTAAACTGGAAGTTTGTCGAAAGATGTGTCAGGTGTCTATCACTCTTTCCAAGCAGTTTTGTACGGTACAGTTGCAGTTAAAATGACAGAGCCCCGCCGCGGTGGTCTAGTGGCTAAGGTACTCGGCTGCTGACTTGCAGGTCGCGGAATCGATCCCCGGCTGCGGCGGCTGCATTTCCGATGGAGGCGGAAATCTTGTAGGCCCGTGTGCTCAAATTCGGGTGCATGTTAAAGAACTCCAGGTGGTCAAAGTGCATACTTCACACAACACAGTTTTACATTATATATTGAACGCACAAAATAGTGATTGCAAACATATGCTAGCCGCATAGTGGTGCCTTCTTTTTTTTTTTTTCAATTACTTTCACGGATACATTTGTGCGATGTCTCATTGGAGTGACGGTCACCATAGAGCTTCCTAAATATACGCTAGAGAGAACTCTGGTGCTAGTGTCTATGCTTCAGCTAGCAAGAGAATTATGGGTAGTACATGGATTTGCCTAGTCTTCGTACTTTAGGTTCCTTCAGGCTCCGCGTGGCTTTAAGCTGCTCTGTCACGAAACAACAATCGGCAAATGTTGAGCAGCTACACTTCAACTTCACCTTATAGGATTACCATTTCAAATCAGCTCACAAAGATCAAAAGTGTTGGTTCTTTCATTCGATACAACGCAAAAACAAAGCAATAAACAAAGCCACAAGTGGGATTCGCTGCCCACTAGGAGGAAAACTAGGCAAATCTATGTCATACCCATAATTCCCATGGTCGCTGAACCAGAGTCTGCTCTAGAATTCCCAGAGTCCCCTCTAGTTAATTTTAGGAAACTCTATGACGATCACTGTCGGTTGCCTTAACGAATGATTGTGCAGCGAAAGTGACTAAGCGAAAATCGAGGCCATGTGCCAATGAAACCTTAATAGGTGGCACACAGGCACTTCCCATCGAGGTCGATTCTCGAACGCGATTGGCTTCATTCCGATTTTAACACAAATAAGCCAATTGCGATCAGGATTCTCGATTCCGATGGGGGCTCAACCGCAATCTAAACTGCACTGTGTGGCATCCTATCAAAGCAAGCGGGTGTTCGTGTAACGTTAATTAATGCAACACGGAGCATGGTGTGCTGGCAACACAGGCAAAGGCAGAAACAAGTAAGTTTACTGGACACAGCTCGTGTCTGTGTAGAAAAAAAAAGGGGGGGGGGGGGGTGACGTAACCCAGTACTTGTGACTCCTCGGCTGGCGAAGTGTCCGCAAGATGATGAAGGAAAAAAAAAAAAGACACCACACGAAGGCACTCACGCAGTTTCAGTCTCAAACTTTTGAAAAGCGTCTTTCGGGCCCATTGTCGGTCGGCGTCCCTTGCTCCATGCCAGACTAGACAAGCGTTGACCCGGACCACGGGCAAATGCGCGGCCTACTTCACCTTGATGAACTTGTGCTCGAGATCGTAGATCCCAACGGCTTGTTTCCCTTTTTCTTCGTACTCGGCCCACTCTTTGCTCTCGAACTTCACCTCGTCAAAAACAGTTCCACTTTCAGCAGCTGTAGCGGTGAAACCATCCCTGGCGTCAAAAGCGACCGGTTCCACGCCGCGGCACTCAAATACAATGACGGTGACGAACTCGGACGAGTTGTCAGCGTCGTAAGCTTGTATCTTGTCGTTCAGAACGTCTATGCTGTTCTCACGGTTGCACAACTTGCACTTGAGAACTAGATTGGCTTCTCCGCGACTGCCTTTCATTGTCGACCGGTTGGAAGCCTCCACAGTTTGCCAAGCGCTGGTCTGCTCGCCGCAGTTCAAGCATTTCAGCCGAAGGTACCATACGCAGTCTGGATTCGGCTTGAAGCTTGCGACATTTTCTAGATTGGCACGAAGTTGCAGTGCAATCTTCACCATTTCTTTCACGATGAAAAGTATATCTCTGCAGAAAACCTTCACTTACCAAACGAGGTCGATCTAGGACCCGATGCCCAGCAAACGTTCCAAAACGAACAAGATGTCAGTGGCGCTGGTGCTAACCATTCTTTTGGGCATTCGTCAGTTTCGTGAGGTTCCGCTCCTTCGATAGCTTGTTTGCATTATTGCTTCAACGCTGCGTGATAATTCCGTGGTCATTTTCTTTTGTTATGAGCATGCAAAATATCCAATTAAGAAGCATATGTTTTACGCATATATTTTCTTATTTTGTGTATGTGCAAGAGTGTTCAGCGCACGATGGAGGAGCTCGTCGTGGTTTAGTTTAGCATGCCATGTGAGCGCACACCACCAGGCGGGAATTTCAAAAGCGCGTCAAATCCGTTCGTCGTCTGTCAATTCATGATGCTGCTAGAAGACGCGCTCGTGCATCGGCAATTTGCAAGCGAAAGCTCCCAGATTACGGTCATTCGCTCCGTAGGCACTTCTTGAAGGTTCATCAGCACCTGCAGGCCAGATGCACGAGCTCGTTTATTTTGGTAGACTTGTATCTGTATATATTTGAGCATGGATGTAGACTTTGGCCGAAGGGAGCGACTCCGTCCCGTTGAAATGCATTCCCGAGAGGCAGATGACGCTCCTAAAGCAGAGCCTCTCATATATCAACTCTAAGCTCTTATATGCCTCCTCCAGGAGCGTAGCCAGAATGTTTTTTTTTTTTTTGGGGGGGGGGGGCTTACAACTACACATTATGAATGTTCGTGTATATGTTTGTATGTGTGTCGCGGTGTATTATCTTCACCGTATCCGGTTCGGGAAATAAAAAGAATGAAGCGGGCGTTATCAGTAGCACATACACATTAAAACGTTTAATCCATGAAAATTAAAAAAAAACAACTGACAAGCCACTCGCGTTCTGTGAAATAAAGAGATAAGTGTCACTAGTTATAAATCAATTCGCAGTTCACATGAACCGAAGCAAGAAAGTCAAGGACCGCACTTCACTGTGCGGATTGGCCAGAGAAACATGGAGCGTCCTAGATGCGACGCCAGCAGCGTACGTTGAGTCAAACTCGATGCTCCGCAGGGAGTTAAACAATGGGTCTTGGGGGAGCCTTAATTCTGGCGACTCACGTTCGGGTGGACGCTGCGGCGGCCCGTGGACTTCTTCTTGGCGATCCAGAGCCACAGGCTGCGAGGCACCAGGCGTCGGAAGGAGCCCCGGGATCTGCTCCTGCTGCTTCCGCCAACTCTCCTCTCCCCACACGCTGCCCCTCCGCTCCTCTCTTCTCCTTCCCCGGCGCTCGTGCCACGAGGATTTCCCGTGACTCTCATCTTATTTTCTTTTTGTTGTCTGTGTCACAGTTACTCAACAGCATTCTCGTTTTTGACGCCATAACTTCGCCGGAGTCCTTACACTCAACACATAACAATGTGTAATTGAAAATTTTCGGGGGTTAACCCCCCCCCCCTTCCATGGCTTCGCCCTTGGCTTCCTCTCAAGCGCGCGGCTGAGTAGCGGACCAGACCGATAACAGCTCTACGGACGTAAAAATGAATATAGGTATAGCTTCGCAGCTCTTTTGAGAAGTCATTGTACCACCACTGCAGTTAAATAATAGCTGATTGGTGTCACAAGAACAGTTACTCGTTCTGTGACCCCCCTTCATCGCATTGAATCGAAGGGCTGGGCAGTATCGCGATAGTATTTAAGAGATAATTTTGACTACCTGTAATCTGTATCGAGATACGCTTTGAAACTGCATTTGTATCTTAATAATGAATGTATCGCGACACTATGCAGGGCACGAGGTCTGTCTGTCTGTGTGTGTGTGTGTGTGTGTGTGTGTGTGTGTGTGTGTGTGTGTGTGTGTGTGTGTGTGTGTGTGTGTGTGTGTGTGTGTGTGAGGGTTTGTGTGTATGTGTGTGTGTGCGTGTGTGTGTGTGTGTGTGTGTGTGTGTGTGTGAGGGTGTGTGTGTGTGTGTGTTTGTGTGTGTGTGCGTGTGTGTCTGTGTGTGCGTGTGTGTGTGAGAGAGAGAGAACAGGGTATAGCTAAGGTGAGTTATTTTATTTATTTATTTGTTTGTTTATTTTTCCGAGACAAGCTAAGGCATGCCGCTGGTTGATGACATACGAAAGGCGGCGATGGTTTCCGCTGAAGCCCACAATGGCCCATGCTCTAAAGCGCGTGACTCCAATGATGGAAGAATCACAGAGGAAGTGACGTGAGCCTCTGTTGACGAAAACCGGTGCCAGTCAAGTGCAGTGCAGCAGGCCAGTACAGTTCCTAATTGACCTGTAATAATAAAACGGCGTTTTGGGTTATCAGGTTCCCCTCCACCTGAGCCGACTTCGCCTGTTGCGGCTTGCTAAGATTGGTGCTCTTATTGTCGGTGGTGGCTTTATCGAAGAGCCACCCTTTCACCCCAGGCAGCGAGTTCCTGCTACAGTTTCTGATCAGGCGCTCTGAGCAGCTGTTCCTGTTTCCACATCTGTTAAGAGAGCAGGAAGAAGCGAGCTGGGAGAGCTTGAAACCTCTCACCCAAAAAAGAGCGTGGTTTTAGGAAGCGAGTGTTTCAATTGTGCAGTTCTTAGATATTGGGTCCCATTGCGTGTAGGTAAATATGGCCAGCCTATATGAGCAAGGAAACCGTCTGGCGCGGCGCCGACTGGGCCAGAAATGGCTTCCGAAGGAGCGGACCAACTTTGGTACGTACGGTCACAACAGAACCGCGTGAAGGCGAAAGTGTTCCGGTACCAAGATGACCCGCGTAGAGGTTGCAGCCTTATACAGCTGTGCAGGCGGCTATTCCACAAATCTGTGCTCGTCTACGGCGACAGATCTTTTTCTTTCGCGAGTCTCGTGTTGAGGACGAACCGACGCAGTCTAGAGCCCAACACATTTGAGAAGTTCCGGTCATTTAAGCGCGGCAAGCACCGCAACCTCAGCAAATCGGATCTCATGTGCAGAATGAATGTACACTTTTGTCAATGCATTGGTCGTTTATCATTCCGGTGATTTCGGTTTCAAATTCTGTAAAATAGCGCACTTTTTCATTGCAATTGTTACCCGTAATAAGGTCATTATTAGCAATCAATATAGTTTGCGATGCCCTCTGTAGTGCCTTAATGGCGCAGCGGGTACTCTAATAAATGAATATACAAACTGCAAGTTTCAATGTGCTACAACTTTCTTTATTCATTTATTTGAAAATATCTCAAGGGCCCTAAACACGTGGTTTTACATGAGGTATAATTAACAGCGTTCTGCACTTAAGTTCTTGTGGTGTATGATCACCCCCAATATAAAAAAAATACTCTGGTATCTGTATTCAGGAATACTTTTTCGTCTTTTTTTTTGCAAAATTATCTCCGAAATATTCCGTTATGAAATATTCCGTCAAAGGCAAATATATCTCAATTTGTCTATTTTAAGCATGCAACCTATGTATTGTGATATCTGTATTCCGAAACAATTTTCTGAGTATCTCTGCGCAGCCCTGCTGAATCGCAAGTACGCGTGCATTCGTCATCATCAATCACCATTAGACTAGACCGCGCTTTCTTTTTTTGACAGAAAAAAAAAAACACCAGACCTGCGCAGAACGCGTAGAAAAGCGAAAGCTGCAAGAGCGGCCTTTCATATTCTTTTTCAAACACTCTTTGGATAACGGCAATGCACTCTTTCAGGGTACCCACTATACGCCATAAATCGTCATAATTTTTGTGTTCACTATGCCATCCTTCGTCATTTTTCGAAGAAGCATGGTGACCGCTACACGCTTGCAGGGAATTTCGTGCAATTTTTCGATGCTGTGCCTGACGACGATGAAGAATTATGCCTGAAGCTTTTGTGACGGGGGGGGGGGAGGGGGGTTAGAGCATTTGACGATCCCTCGTTACGTAATTGGAATTGTGGGACGCTTGGTCGTTCCTCGATGCACCTGTTCCTCGATGTGAAAGGTGCATACAACAACGTAACGCACTATGCCATCCTAGATGCCTTGGCGAACATTGGAATCGGTGGAGAAATGTTTCGATGGATTCGGAGCTACCTACAGAGGAGATCCTTCATCGTGCTCACTGCGGAAGGCCGCACCGTTGATCATTACACCGCTCGTGGCGTTCCACAAGTCGGGGTTCTCAGCCCTACGCTGTTTAACCTCACGATCATTGGCCTTGTACAAAGTCTAGCTCGATCCGTCAATATCTCTACATACGCTGATGATATATGTATCTGGGTTTTAGCAGTGACACGACTCCAGGTACGCGCACGGCTCCAAAAAGCAGCGAGAATCAACGTCGATGTAGCTCCATGCTCGAGGCCTCACAATTTCCACCGAAAAGTGCGCCTTAGTCCCTTTTACCCACAAGCCCATGATCTGTTATCCTGTTTCTATCGACAACGTGAACATTTCGTATACGAGACGTCACCGATTCCTGGGCATCATTATCGACAGAGATCTCTAGTGGAGTGCTCACATCTCGCACTTGAAGAAGAGGCTCAGCTCTATCGCACACGTGATGAGATTTCTCGCTGGTAAAACGTGGGGCACATCAGTGTCATCTATGCTTCAGCTGTACAGAGCACTCTTCTTGGGATATTTGCGGTATAGCACGCCCGTGCTTTCCAACGCCGGAAAAACTAACATCAGGGTCCTGCAAAGCATTCAAGGCCAAGTTCTCCGCACATGCTTGGGGCTACCTCGGTGCGCTAATACGTTAGCAGTAATTGGTATTGCTAAAGACCATCCGATCGCGACATATATAACTGTCGACACACTCCGGACACATATCCGTCACATATCCAGAGTGCCTAACCACCACCTTGCTAGCTTGCCACTATAGAAAGACCAAAGGCAGCGTTTTCCAAAGTTGTGGCGGCTAACCAGAATTCCATCTCGTGGAAATTCTTGTCCGCAACCATACCACTATCTACAGAGTGGTGCATGAAAAGACCGACTGTGCACCTTGAAGTGCCGGGGATATTTAAAAAAGACAAGTCTGTCATCTGCAGCCCTCAAGCAGATCTCACTGGACCTTTTGCATTAGTCGTATGCTAACTGAATTCATGTTTACACGGACGGTTCGGTCTCGGGAAGTTCAACAGGTGCCTTTGTCATACCATCTCGATCAATCACCGTCAAATTCAAGACATCACACGTCACGACATCTACGGCATCCGAGCTCGCCGCTCTTCGAGCCGCTGTGGAGTTTGTTACGCAACAATCTCTATAGTAGATCGGCCATTTTCTGCGACTCCAAGGCAGCCCTTCAATGCGTGCAAAGTCTACGACGTGGAAACTACCGCCAGATGGTGTATCGTATTAATTCAATTTGTCATCGCGCTGCTGATCAAGGACACGACATTGTTTTACAATGGTTGCCGGGCCACTGTGGCATCAGTGGTAACCACCTTGCTGACGACGCTGCCCGATGTGCCCACGATGGAGTGCCCGCACTGTTTATACCCTTGTCAAGAGTAGACGCAGCTAGAGAAATTCGTCACATCGCGCATAATGCCACGCTTGCGCGCTGGAATTCTCCACCTAACTCCAATCATCGCCCTAAGAATTTTAAGTCATTACTTCAGAAACAACTGCCATCCAAGATTTCTCAACGTGACGCTACAATGCTGTGCCGGCTGTGGACTGGGGTAGCGTTTACTTAGTCATTCAGCCCTCGCATTGGCATGGCGGATTCATCTGTGTGTGAAAGCTGCAACTGTATAGAGACTATTGAACATCTCTTGTGCCACTGTGCCAAATTTGATGAAAATCGCCGGACTCTCCAGTGTGCCTTGAATAGACACGATGACCGGCCACTTAATGAAGCAAAGATCTTAGGAGCCTGGTCGCGCAGCACATCAGCACAGAAAGCCACACGAGCCCTCCTGAGATACTTGACAGCAACTTCATTGAGGGACCGCCTGTGAAACTCGGCATTGTGTGTGTGACGTGACATGTGTCTATCCTTCTCTCTCTTTTACTCCCCTCTCCCCTTCCCCATGTGTAGGGTAGCAAAGTGGACACAACGTCTAGTTAACCTCCCTACCTTTCCTACATTCTTTCTCTCTCTCTTGGTCGTTCCTTTGCTGTTCTAAAACGCTTTGTTATATTTATATTAACGCGATTCCTTTCCCGACATGAAGCCCGCCTAGAACCAGTTTGCAACAGAGTTTGAAGCAAAAAGATGGTGTGGCCCAGTGGAAGAATACAGGGCTGCAACGCAGGGGGAGCCAGATTCGAATCCCCTCATGTCCTAAATGTTTCTTATTTACTTTTTTTTAATTTCGCGTCATGGTAATTACGGACACCGACGGCGGCGGGCAACTGCAGCGCTGGCATGCTACTCTTTATATAGGGTTGGGAAAGGGCACTAAATGATTTCAGAAGAAATGGAAGAAAGTATGGGAAAACAAGTTATGCCTAAGTGAACCAGATGACACTATTTGCATTTAGGGTATCAAGTAAATCAAAGTTCTCTTATATGTGAGGTATTCTAGAGGCTTCCGACAAGGCCGATTTCGCGCAAGTAATTGACTAATCACAGAACGAAACGCCAAGCAGGACCCTTGTTGTGATCTTATAACAGCTGTTGCTGTAAAACAACGGGGGTGGGGGCGAGATGGCCACTGCACACTTTGGCAGTGTACACGCTCCTCTATACGACTCTATATGCCTATACGACTCTATACGCTCCTCTATATGCCGTTATCGATCGAAATGGCCAGGAGAGCTAAAAAGACGTAGGCAGATAGATAGATAGATAGATAGATAGATAGATAGATAGATAGATAGATAGATAGATAGATAGATAGATAGATAGATAGATAGATAGATAGAATGACAGACAGACAGACAGAATGACAGACAGACAGACAGACAGACAGATTAGATAGATAGATAGATAGATAGATAGATAGATAGATAGATAGATAGATAGATAGATAGATAGATAGATAGATAGATAGATAGATAGATAGATAGATAGATAGATCAGACAGACAGACAGACAGACAGACAGACAGACAGACAGACAGACAGACAGACAGATAGATAGATAGATAGATAGATAGATAGATAGATAGATAGATAGATAGATAGATAGATAGATAGATAGATAGATAGATAGAATGACAGACAGACAGACAGAATGACAGACAGACAGACAGATTAGATAGATAGATAGATAGATAGATAGATAGATAGATAGATAGATAGATAGATAGATAGATAGATAGATAGATAGATAGACAGACGGACAGACAGACAGACAGACAGACAGACGGACGGACGGACGGACGGACGGACGGACGGACGGACGGACAGACAGACAGACAGACAGACAGACAGACAGACGGACGGACGGACGGACGGACGGACGGACGGACGGACGGACAGACAGACAGACAGACAGACAGACAGACAGACAGATAGATAGATAGATAGATAGATAGATAGATAGATAGATAGATAGATAGATAGATAGACAGACAGACAGACAGACAGACAGACAGACAGACAGACAGACAGACAGACAGACAGACAGACAGACAGACAGATAGATAGATAGATAGATAGATAGATAGATAGATAGATAGATAGATAGATAGATAGATAGATAGATAGATAGATAGATAGATAGATAGATAGATAGTAACTGCGTATCGATGATAAGGCAGCCTTCCAAGCAGCGCTGAATCGCAAACGGGAATGCAAGCGCTGGTGGCGGGCGGATCCTGCAAACCACGCCGCTTAGCTCGCGATATCCAATGCTTGCAACGACGCCGCGCCCAACAAGCACCGTTGAGGCCACAACAGCGTCAACGAGATGATTGCTGGTGCACTTTCGCCGGGGGCGAACTCCCGCTTTCGGCGGAAGTTTATCGAGCGGCACTTTGGCTTCGGCTACGACGCCTGTGGTTCGAGAACAACCGCTGTGATTAACGCATTGCGAAACGCATTTAACCACTCGTTACGGTCCACCACGATCATGCGAGGCACAATGTGCGGCATGTGAAATAGACGAGACCGGAGGCACAATTCGGCGCAGCGCAGGCATAACTTTTTTTTTTTTAACTTTTCGCGCCAACGATAAACATCATGCTGTCTCCGGTCTTGTATCGCATTGCACGGGGCGGCCGCTTTTTAGTCGAAGTATATTGTCTTCGTTTCTTTCTTTCTTTCTTTCTCCCCCCCCCCCTTTTTTATTTTTAATGGTACCTTTCAACCATCGCTTAATGTCCATCGCAGTCATCGATCGTCTGTTCAAGCGACCTTCGTGCGTGAGAAGCCTTCGCTAATTCGTTCAACTTACATTTGAGGGCACTCAAAGCACCGCGCGTTATAGGCCACAATCACGCGGTATTTTTTTTTTTAATTTCGCGCACTTTAAACGAACCCTGAGAAAAAATTAACTAGCGGTTTATCTAGCGCAAATTGAAAATTTTGTTATTTTTGGATAAGAACTACAAGTCTTGTATTGAATTTTAGAGTCTCTACATAAAAAGTTCATTAATCAATCTTTGTTAATTACCGTGCTTGCCGGATAAAAGAAAAATATCCGGACATGCTACATAGAGCTAAGAACAATACTGCGCCAGCTGGAGACGCGTAGCAAGCAGTTTTTAATTTTTTTATTGGTTAATGCTTTTTAGCTGAAACACCCTTTATTCACGCGCCGCAAGAGTTTCCGCCTGCATCAAAAATACGGACGCCACGGCAGAGATTCGATAGCGGTCAGAATTCTGGCACACGCACTAAGTCGGAATAAACTTCTTGTGAGCGCCACTAGCCACCGTAGTGGCTAGACATGTTGTCGTGTTATTACTGAGGCCAAACTTCCGTAATTGAGACAGGCAAAAAAGAATCGGCAGGTCCCACGTATACCTTCGGAATCGACGTTACGCGAAGCCAGCCAAGGGAAGGTGACTGTGTTGTAATTTTTTAATGAGGAACACGTTATGAAATGATGCTAATGTACAAATATTGCACGCACAGACACATGTTGAACAGTTGCAGATGTTTATATAAGCAGCAGTTTGCACTTGCGCAACGGCCCCGCCGCGGTGGTCTAGTGGCTAAGGTACTCGGCTGCTGACCCGCAGGGCGCGGGTTCGAATCCCGGCTGCGGCGGCTGCATTTCCGATGGAGGCGGAAATGTTGTAGGCCCGTGTGCTCAGATTTGGGTGCACGTTAAAGAACCCCAGGTGGTCTAAATCTCCGGAGCCCTCCACTACGGCGTCTCTCATAATCATATAGTGGTTTTGGGACGTTAAACCCCACATATCTATCAATCAAGCACTTGCGCAACGATCTCAACAGGAACATGAGTATTAGCAACACCAGAAGCGATAAGCTGAAATGAAGCGCTGGTGCTCGCGAGGGTATAGTAGCCCTGGACGCTGCTAAATAAATCAAGTTGAGCGGATGGCACAAGTTAACACGGCGGTACGGCTGCATTATAGAATCGCATATGTAATGTTGATAAAATTGCATAGCAAGTGACTGTAACCACAATTCCTGTTTCACGAATATTAGTGTCTTTTTGAAAAATCGTTCCGAGCCCTGGCGTGGCTCTGTAGTAGAATACTTCACTGGCGCGCAGAATGCTTGGTTTCGATTCGTGCTGGCACCCTGGAATTATTCCCATTCGTCGCGCCAACGCTGCTGACGTCAGGCTTTTTTTTTACGCTCCCGCGTTGAAATTACCCTTGTGTGTACTCGCCGTTCCTGGGTGAGAATCCCCTGCGACACATACCCGCGCACCATCGACACATACCTGCGCGCGAGTATGCGCCACTGTCTGGCGGAAAGAGTTCGATGACGTACGCGACGGGATTGTGACACGATTCATGCTTTGGCCTTTGCGTCGTATTCGTCAACCATCTCAGCTTCCCTTACTGATTTTGGTTCACGCCAAGTCAAGGGGGTGACTACGGGAGCATCCAGACGTTTGGCAGCTAGATTGATAGATACGTAGATTGAGAAAAGTTTTATTTACTTCAAACACGAGACAATTACAGCACTACTGGTCAATAGCATTGCGCATACAAAAGTGGATCTAATTACAATTCAACACATACTACGTGACGGAACATGCTTATTTCCTATACCACTCAAGCTTGTACAACAGACACGCCAAAAGTAAAACAAAAAAGTGAAAAAAAGATATACGCCAAAAGTGAAACAGTGAAAAAAGTGAAACAAAACAAAAAAGTGAAAAAAAAGATCTACGCCAAAAGTGAAACAGTACGCAATGAGATGATTCGCATTAAAACAAGCGTTCCTTATATAATATTTTGCGTTAAAGCAGCGCCTCTAGAAAGCGTGGTCACCCGTTGCAAAAGATCTTGCTTCTAAGATTAACTTCACTTTGATGGTTCTCTGCTCAAACTATTGAATGCAGAGACAAAATTGGCAGTAAGCGGTAATTTATAGGCTAAAAGAAATACGCTAAGGCATTAGTACATTAAGAACAAAGCAACATTTTAGGTTTGAAAAATGTTTTGATGAGACAATCAGGGCAAGTTATAGCTTCTTGGCCAGAGATAGGGTGGTGGTTCTGTCGCTTGACCTTTGGAAAAATACGTTTGCTCGAATGTACAAATCGCATACCACTAAGTTCTGCACGATACTCCAGATCTATTTTAGCGGGACGGCTCAGTGCTCTCCCATAGTAGAGTACCCCGTGCTCTAAATCGTTACCCCCTTTTTCTAACCCCCCCCCCCCCCAGCACTGCTTTAGCTCAGTGCTCTCTCATAGTTGAGTACGACGTACTCGAAATCGAAAAACATTTTTTCTAAACCCTCTCTGGTAGTGGGTCTGTGACTTCCTGGGATGGCTTTATGCTCTCCCATAGTGCAGTACTCTAATTCGTTACCCACCTTTTTAAACTCGAGAGTACAGTGAACTATAAATCGTGAACTACTCTTTTATTTTAAATAATGTTAGCCGGGACACATGACGAGTTCTCCTCTCATGGTAAAGTGTGTGCAGAGCTCAAAGCATTCTGAACATCTGCCAGCATAAAGTAAAATAAAAATTAAGATTGGGCACTTTGGCCGAAAGCGGTGCCACTGCGCAGCTTCACGCCGGCTGAAAGGTTAAAACACATCACTGCCTTCGATGAATTAAACGCGGGTACAATAGTTATCTACTTCAGTACCTTTTCTAGGGCATTATAAGGCTACGTGCCTTTGCGACTGCGATTTCACTAGCTCACATCGCGGCTCGGAATCCGTCTTCATCGCCTGCGGTTGTCTGGTGCGATCATGAATCCGGGTGCCAGAGAAGTGCACATGGCGTCGACGCAACGTTGTTGCACTCCCTGCACCAAGTTCAAGAGAAGTACGGACGCAGGGAGACGCGTTAACTTAAAAGATGTGCCCGACGTGCGTCGTGGTCTTCGCTTGTTTGGCTGCTGCGAGGTACAAACACCATCAACACTTTGTGAAGTGCGTATTTGTCATTGAAGCCTTAACGTAATATTTCTCATCGTGCTGTTCGACACACACACACACACACACACACACACACACACACACACACACACATATATATATATATATATATATATATATATATATATATATATATATATATAAATTAGTTAGTTATAAACTTCGAGAATAGTGCAGTATAGGAAACGAAACAATAAAATATTTATTTAATCCTAACAGTTTCGGCTGGTGGATCAGCCTTCTTCGGAGGATCTAAGTGAAATGGTACAAGTTCCCGTAGCAGAGGGTCACCTTCACAGTTTGAAGACCCTAAAAAAAAAAAAAAACGACACAAACGGGCGAACGAGGTAGCAACAGACAACAAGAAGCAGTAGAAGGAGAGGAACTAGAAAGGAGCGACGGAGAAACGCCGGAAACGAGCGGGTAATTCTGGCATCATAGCGCACTCATAGAGCACTCATGGAGCAGACGCAGAGATTTGATTACACACAAACAAACATTTAATTAAAACAGGGGCAAAAGCAGGAGATTACAAAAATAACAGAAGAGGAAAACTGATACGCACGATGAAAAGAACAGCTATATAACAAAGTATGAAAAAAAAATGCTGCACAAGATACAGACTAAAGACAAATACGCGGAATATCAATAAAACAACAACAGGATGAAACTACAGGAGAGACAAGGAAAAGTTATGAGAAAAAAAAATGAAAAACTCAGGCTCGCGCTTCCGGGCTTCGACGTGCGACGCAGCGCACCTAACTACAAATATTTAAAAAAATGCTAGTTATAATAAATTAACAGTTTTAAAAAAAAGTCACAATAAAAAGTTCCATACGGACCAGGCCAACTCTTGGTACGCGTAGAGAAGTTGACGGGAGCCGCTGAAGATCTCGCCGGCTTGGTAGACGACGAGGGTGCCCGGAAGTGCAGCCGTCTCAATACGTTGTGCGGGTCAGTCCATGCTCGCCGCCTACGCGAGACTCGCGACACCGACGACCGCACTTCTTGCTGGCTGTACGTCAACTCCCCATTCCGATGCAGCCCAAACTTTTTCGGGGGCGAAGGCGTGCTCCCATCCCATCGTTTCCTTTTTTAGACCGCACGTGCCCCTTTCGGTACAGGTGTAGGGAAGACGAGGCGGCGCCGATGCTGGGTCGTTAGTCGCCGGATGTCTTCCCCCCAACACAAAAGCGCCCTTCCTTGGGCGATGGGGCCCGCGGACGATACGAAAATTGCAGTCGTTTGTGACATTTGCACAAGTTTGAGCATCGTGATTGCCAAGTCTTAAGGGGAGACGCTACTCGAATACGTAAAATTCTTCAAAACTTCAAAATGAAATACTTTTTGCTTTTACTTGCGCTTTCACCAGTTCGGTTTCTTTACTGTCATGACAAAAAAATCACGGTCATCATTAGACTTAATGTAGGTTAAAATCCCTTTTTAGGACACAATGTGGCTATTGAAAACTAACAAGAGCTTATTGTCTAGAGTCCCTTAGAAATTGTCAAGGAGCAGCTTGCCATTGCATTTTGCATGGAGTTCACCAAAGCTCAAGATAACCACAATTCCCAAGCACTCACGATAGAAGAAATCATACTGAAAATCACAGCTTTGCCAGATAGACGAGCTGTCATTTCTACGTTCAAAATGCATTTTTCTAAAGATGCAATTTAGGGCAACTCCTTGTGCTTGGACATCATGTTGGTATTTGTGATAACCAGATAAAATTTTCCCACGTACACCTTAACATGGGAACAGTGCAATTCTTTCCTTTAAAACCTGACATCTTTTATATAAATATCACAAACTTAAAGTAAGCAATTAGTATGAACTGAGCATTTAAGGCTTCTCACATTACAATTTTTCTTGTTCATTAAAATGTCTTAGGCACACTTGCTTGTTAGTTATTTTCATTATACAGTTAATGTAGAGAAATATGAGCCATTAATAGCTCAGAACCATAAAAGTTTAATGGCATAAAAAGCTTGTTTAAAACGAACTATACTTTACTCATTGTCATGACACAAAACAAAAACTATGCAACTTGCTATAAAACTGATTACATACATATTTGAAATCAGAATCAAAACCTATGTGTACAGCAAAAACTTCACTGGCCTAGTCTACAGATTAAAGCTTTTTCTTTTCTTCTCTCTCTTAAACTAGCATCTCTCCTTAAGCCTGGAGATGGTGTAACTATTGCCTACTTATGACGTAGACATCTTTTGCTAAATCGCTGCCAGAGTGTAAAGTGATTGACATGTTGACTTGTTGTTCCTATTGTTGCAACACATTGCCTGCGTTTTTATAATTCTTACAGCAGGTTTGAAATATAATGCCATAGTTGTTTTTTCACATTTCTTACAATAATGGGTGATTGTAAATCGCACATTCAATAAGAATGTGCCGCTTACTCATGTCACATTCACTGCATTAAGTCATGAAATTGCTTAAGGCACTGCTATCATTATACTTAACGCCCTGCTGCGGTGGTCTAGTGGCTAAGGTACTCGGCTGCTGACCCGCAGGTCGCGGGATCGAATCCTGGCTGTGGTGGCTGCATTTTCGATAGAGGCAAGAATGCTGTAGGCCTGTGTGCTTAGCTTAGATTTGGGCGCATGTTACAGAACTCCAGGTGGTTGAAATTTCTGGAGCCTTCCACGACAATGTCTCGCATTATCATATGGTGGTTTTGGGACGTTAAACTCGACATGTTATTATCATGATACTCAAGAGACTTTTTCAGAAGCATAGCTTGGTTTCTTTAAGCTAGAAAATTTGTGGCGGTGTAGGGCAATAATTATGTTGCTGTTGAAAATTTACCATCACTCTTTGCTCCATTTACTGAGAGAATTTCGGCAAACTAAGGAAAGCACACACCACTAGTGGCAGATCTGTGGTTCCTATACTGGTCCACACTAACTTCAAAAGATGGAGGACAGAGCAGGGGGAGGTAGTGGGTTGGCGGCATGTTATGGCCCAAGGTCAATCGAGAATATAGGGAAGAAAAATAGAGAATTGTTGATACTGCCACCTGGACTTCGAGAGGCATGGGACACTGAAATGTCCATCAGAGGCAGTAGGTACCAAGCTGTTTTCAAGGTAGCTACTAGTCTGGCTTACCCACACTTTGCATGTGTATGCATGCTTTCCATGCGCATCTCGCTTTGACTGTCATATTCCTATGGCAGTGATGCTAAAACAGTAACTTTCATTCTTGCAAGCTGAAATATTGTAGCTGCTGGGTAATTAGCGGTGAATGGTTTCTGTCGACCCCTTGGCACGTTTGTTTCACTTAAGCAAGTGTTCACTTCATATTACATTAGCTGAACTTTATCTCAACCAATAACTACTAAAGTGATGATGTCAGATTTGGGAAATACCAAAAACCGAACTATTTCACCTGCATATATTTTATATGCATTTTATTTTAAACGTGAACCATTCACCCACTGCTTCAGCATGCACCACTTTGTTAATTAAGTGTGTGATACAATCCTATGAAGAAATATAATCAAGGCTGGGGCAATAAATGGAGTAGGAAAAACGTAGTGCCAGACTCGCATTATTACCTTTAGCTGTTTTGGATTGAAGACCCTGTTGTTACCATGTTTCATGACGTGGCAATCAAGCTGAACTATTGTGCATTTTGTTTTAGTTTAGTGCTTGGAATAGAAAAGCATTGGTGGCATTTTCACAAGAAGTGTTGACAGTGGTCTTTGTCGTTTTAGGGTGGACAAAGAAGTTGCTGCCGATTCTGAGGAAGCACGCTTATTTGTTCAGAAGAAAGAGACTCCACAAGCAAAGTCACCAGTATTGCCTGGGTATGTGGAGCTAATTGTTCAGACTTTTTAGTTGTCAAACTCTTTGTAAATCTCTTTATCCACTGTTGTAAAAACTATGTAATCGCTATGCTTTATTGGAAAATAACAGTGTAATAAAATTACACACTCTCAAGCAAATTCTTTAACAATTTGACTTGACAATGCCAGAATTGTGTGCTATCTGTTGATCAAGTAACAAATATAATTTTTTTTAAGATAACAAGTACAATCTCCAGACATATGATAGAGGTATCTACTAACAAGCATTGCATTGGAGACAATCACACATGACATGCTGCAGTCGCAGATCTGAAGACATGCCCACCAGTGAATAGTTTAGGAAACACTGGAATATCTCCTTAATGCCATGTAAAATAATGTGTCATCCTCTGCAGTGGTGCAGCTATTGCAGTGCTTGGCTGCTGACCTGGAAGTCCTGGATGCAATCCAGGCTGCAACGATCACAGTTTTATGGGGACAAAATGCTAGAGACCCGTGTTGCTCTGTGATGTCAGTGCATATTGAAAAAACACCAGATAGTCAGAATTTCTGGCGCCCTCTATTACAGCTGTCTCTTGAAATCATATTATGGTTTTGGGACATAAAACCCCAACTATTATTATTATTACTATTAGAATCTTGCAGCACCCTTCAGAATATTAGGTGCCTAGCACTTTTTTGTCGTTTTTTTTTCTTTCTTAAAACCTGCACGGAACCTCAGGTGAGAACACATAAGAATTCAGAGTAGTTTATTGTGGCTATGATAATTTTTATTTTATTTTTATTTATTGCATACTGCCAGCCACCTCTTGGTGGCCAAGGCAGGAGTGATACAAACTTTCATACTTGCAGCCACTTATAACACTATACTTCACGGCGCAGAAATAAAATCACCACATAACAGGTTTGCGTGGAACATGAATACTCGGGTTACAGGAGCAACACAAGAGCGGTATCAAAAATACAATCCAAATTTTTGTTCCTAACACGAAGTGAAAAAACATCATTAGAAGTATTGAAATCTGCACATACGACCAGACAGCTTTTACTACAGACAGGCAGTGGCAGCTGATAAGAATGCGTCGGGCGCTGCGATGCTGGTGACGTCATGAGGTAGTTCATTCCAGTCGGAAATTGTTCGTGGAAAGAAGGAATATCGCCGAGAATTTGTTTTTGCAAGTGGCACCACTATGGTGTTATCATGCTTGTTCCGAGTTTTTCGCGATGTATTGTACTGCATGTAAGTGTTAAAGGCGAGTCCTGAGTATCCGTTGACTATGTTATAAAGGAATTTTAAGCGATGTAGCTTTCTACGCGACTCCAATGTGGGAAGGGCGGATCTATTACGGAGTTCAGTGACTGAACAGTGTCTACTGTACGCGTGGTAAATGAACCGAAGGGATTTATTTTGGACTCGTTCTAGTAAGTATATTTCAGTTTGTGTGTGTGGATCCCATACAACGTCAGCATATTCCAACAATGGGCGTACCAATGCAGTGTAAGCAACTAGTTTTGTTTTGCTGGTGCAGTGCCTCATGCGATGCTTTAAGAACCACAATCGCCGCAGTGCTGCTGATGTTATACCTTCGATATGAGTTTTCCAGCTCAAATTAGAAGTGATTGTCAGACCAAGGTATTTGTACTGGTTAACGGTTGTTATAGCAGTGTTGTTTAACATGTAAGTGAATTCCGAGGGATATTTTTTACGTGTTATGGTCATCTTGACGCACTTTGCTATGTTGAGGCTCATTTTCCAGGAGTTACACCATGCTGTAATAACCGATAAGTATTCATTTAGGGTGGCGTGATCTGTTCTTGATTGAATGGGCAGGTACGCAACGCAGTCGTCCGCGAAAAAAACGACACTGCACAGTAGATTCGGATGACATGTCATTTAGATAAACTAAAAATAAAAGTGGTCCTAGGACAGAGCCCTGTGGTACCCCAGAATGCACGGCAGCGGAAGAAGAATTTTTATCTGCTATCCGAACGTGTTGGTGTCGGTGGGATAGATAACAATCAAGCCATCGAAGAATTCTTTCGTTGGTTAGGATTCGGCGAATTTTAAACATCAAATGGGAATGGGAAACTCGGTCGAAAGCTTTTTCAGTCTAAAAAAATCGCATCTATTTGTCCGCCTTTGTCAAGTGTTTTTAGAAAGTCATCAGTAGTGTGAATTAACTGTGTGGTGGTTGAAAAGCCTTACTTGAACAGTTTAAAATAATAACTTGAACAGTTTAAAAACCTTTTTGACTTTCAAGCATTTCTATCATTGCAGTTGATTTCTCCATGTTACAGTGTTATGCAAGTAGAGAAGACTGTAAGAAACATCCATGCACATTCAGGCTTCTATTGCAAATGAGATCTGCAGAAACCCACAAGGTGGTGGAATGTTTAAGAAAGGCAACGAAGACAACTACCCGTTCGTAGCACGAAGCCACAATGAAATCCGTACAAATTTCTGGTTACCACTATATGAATGTCAAAACTCGTAAAACAATCGGTGCTTATGTTTATCATTTGTATGAGTCAAGCCCAAAAAAGTGCCATCCAGCACTTGGAATTAATAAAAACTACAAGAAACGATGAGGTATATTACAATGTAAACAAGTGCATTTTTCTTTTTGCTCAATTTCAGAAAAAGGAAGCCTATTGGTGTTGGAAATGTCTTGAATCAGCTCTACAACAAGAAGCAGAAGATCAGCACACTGGTTGGTCCTGCTAACTGTTTTATACTTTTCGAGCAGTAACAAACTTTAATTATTAGCCCATATTGCCATGCTGAATTTGTTTTCCTCGGTCGCATTATTTAAATTTAGCTGTATTTTGGTTTTACAGTACATTTAACTGGTTCCTACAACTCTTAGACATAAATCATGAAAATCCAAAGCCCACTTGATATCCAAACCAGGTGCAGTCTACCTGAGCATAATAAAAATGATAACATGGCGTTAGTGGAAATACTTCAACAGTACTTCTGCTGCGAGTGCTACAGATTGTTAAATGCTTTATTGGCGATATGACTGAACTCTATTCACTTTCAGTAGCCAAGGACTCTGAAAGTGAATAGAGTTAGCTGATAGTAAAGCTTACCATAAGAGCTCACAGAAAACTACTGAATACCACAAGTCAAATGCACCCTTTAATTTTTTATCTCACTGTGCATGTAATTGATACATCAATTGGCCAGCAGAAGCATCATTTACATCAGCATTATTGTAACTTTTTATCTCGTGCATCTGTCACAGAACGAGCGCTAAAAATAGAGCGCGCCGCCGAATCCTGGCGACAACGGCAGGCAGAAACGCCGCGAGGTAAAAAGAAAAAAAAAGAAAGCAAACATCCAAGGCTCCCGGGCGCGCGCTCTCCCCGCAGAAGCACGGCTTCGCAGACGAACCTCCTCACCCCACAGCGGCGGCCGGGCAAACGCTCGACCTTTCTAGAACGAAGGAGGCGTGGTCAGACCGAGTGAATCATGTGGCCGGAGAGGGCATTCCAACCGTCTCGCCCTCTTCCCAGCTTCGCTGCGCGTCGCGCCGACGAAATGAAGAGAACGTTCTGGAAGGTGGCGCGGAACGTATTTAATCGAGCAGCCGAGACGAGAAAGCAGGAGGTGACGGAAGTTAACGCCGGAGCGCGTAGGAATTCCGCCGTGGAGTCGGCGAAGTTTTTGGTCCGTAGGGACGGCTCGAGCTACAGGCAAGAGCGTGGGTTTACCGCTATCGAGCGAAGACGCGGGCAACAGCTGCGTGTGTGAAGCCGACGGATTTCCGGCGAAGAAGTTTGAAGCTTGGAGAGTGGCCTATTGAAGACGGGCGTTTTCCTGGAAGAGAAACTCCGGCGAGGTTTCCTGGAAGAGAAACTTCGAGAGCTGCGGAACGACAACAACGCTGGGCTTTGAGTGAGTGATTCTCGGAAGAGTATCATTCGGACTTTTGTCCCAAGGACTTTGGACTGAATAGGTTTTCTATCTCTTTAGTCCTTAAGTGTCTTGGTTGTTCAATGCATGCGACTGCATTATAGTGCGTATCGTTGTCTGTGTCCGTTGTTTTGAGTGTGGCCGACTGTATTGTGCAGTACGTTGATTGATTGGATTGATTGGTGACATATTGTATGCAACTATTGTGGAGTGTGCATTTTTTTATGTATTGTTTTCGATCTGCCATTGTTGAGAATATAATTTGTTTGTTTATCAACTCTCGGCTCTGACTTGTTCTTTGGGCCACGGCCGGCGTCCGCTGGCGCACCAAAAAGGACCACTTCAAAATTGTCCACGCTTTCGTGGTGCGGTTCGGGGGGCCGATACTTCGGCTCTTGGAATTAGCCCGGCGATCGCCTCCCTAATAACGGGACAGGTGTGACAGCATCTAACTGATACATCAAGTGGCCAGCATAAGTATCATTTGCGTGAGCCTTTTGTCTTGCTGGTGCAACAAACCACTTGTTGTGGCAATGCCCTCTGCTGACTTGTATACTAATTATTGCTATCAGCGTTACATCAAGATGCTTGATGGCTCAGTGGCAGTCTTAAATTCAGAACTCTTTACAAAGCTCATCAGCCTTGTGGTGGCCTGTGTATTGTAGATGATACATGGCAAGCTACAGCTTGCGAGGTCAAGTACTAATTCATATCATGGCACTTGCAGTAGAAAAAGCAAAAGTTCATACTCTGCTGAACTTATAGAATAGTTTTCACAAATGTGTACAGCTTGTTTTTCACTGACACCAAGTTGAGTTCTTTGAAAAATTTTCAAATTGAAGCAAAGTAATGTCACCAGCATAATGTTTAACACAATGGTTTATTCACAATGGCACAGGAGAAGTCTAAACTGGACTGGGACAACTATAAGAAGAGTGAGGGCCTTGTGGAAGATCTCCAGAGTCACAACAGAGGCAAAGACAGGTAAGCAAAGTGCTTACGTAGGAGAATTGCGGCGGTACAGGCTTGGTTACTTTGTACTAACACGTGTAATTGCACTGTTCAAACTGTCGCTCATTCATACATTTGGAGCTGTTTATCACTAGGTGACAGGTTAAGTTCCTGACAGCCATAGCTGAATTCCACTTAGGATGAAATACAAAAATGCTCATCTAGTTAGAGCAAAGCATACACAACGAACCCTAGAAAGTTTAGATTTGACCCTTCCTACTGTGGTATTTCTCAAAAGCTGTGCGATGCTCAGGTCTCTTGAACCCATTAATATGAAGCTTGGGTCTTGCTGGTTATAGGTCTAGAAGTAGCATAACTGTCTAAAGGAAGAAAAAGAGAAAAACTGGTGTTTCTACTGAATTATTTGTTATATGTGTTGGTATTTAAATGCACAGAATTCATAATTTTTCTAAGCTGTCATTAGAGGTAGACCTTGGTGCTGTGGTGTGTGCTTTTGATTTGTTGGTAAAGGCTACAAAGAAAATTTTTTTTTGTGGTACTGGCAATGCACTATATCATTTCCATACTTTTTTCCTTGTTCTTTTGCTTTGGTTCCAATTGAATAACCTAAAATATTCAGTGGACTTGATGGACGAACATTGTATATAGAGTGTGCTAATCTGTCAGTACTGATAAATCAGATTTAATTGAAGAAATAAATTACTAGAATTACAGTGTACCTGCGTGTTACAGCTGTAATGCAGATTTTTCAATGCCAGTTGTTTTATGACACATTCTTAGAATGTGTTACCCTGGCTCTTTCGAGAAGTACAGTGCATCTTGCATGTTATGCAAAACTGGAGGACTTAATGTTCACACTGTACATAATCACAGTGCCACTCATGCATTGCACTATGGCTTTTGACTCAGGTTGGTCTCTAAAAGATGTTTCATGCGAAAGAAAAATTTTATTCAAAACAAGTGTTATGGCACTTCTAGAAGTTTCAATTTGTGAGAGTATTTCCTTAGTCAAATAGGATGTGCCGCTATGCCTGTAATAATTGGTCAGTTTATTTAAGAGTTAAAATTATGATAATTTTACAATCCTAATGTTTCTCAGTTGTAGATTTATGAGTAATGTTAGTTCCCAAATAACTTTCTAGCATATGGAGTGCAATTCTTATGTTGTAACCGCAGAAATTTTGATGTATTTCAAGCTGCATTGAAGTGAATCGAGCTTAATTTTATATTAGGCAGTAAATGTTGTCGTCATGCTGATGTGGTTGTTATTTGTTAAGCTAGTAAGTGCATTTGTTGTACCGACTGAAATTTAATTTGAACACTTGACAGTGCAATAGGTATGAAAGGACCTTTAAAAAAAGTCCACTGAGTGAGTCTACAGAAAGGTTAACCAAAAACTGTTCAGCTCATCAGAGGACAAATAATGCCAGACACCCAAAGACCTCAACCATTGGCCAATTTGAGCATTGTTAGCTGCGTTGTTACCACAGCCCTTGCGAGATGGCACGACATGTGCGTGCTCTCAGTTGCGATCACACTGAAAGTGAGGCTCAGATTCGACGCAAAACAAAAAAGTGCTCAAGCTCATCACGCACACGTTACTAACTTCTTTCCACAGTGCCATCCCTCCCTGTTTAGCTTCTAGAACGCTCGTCGGGATCAGAGAACAAAGAAAGCACTCACAATGTACGTCAAATATAAGTAACTCCTCTTATACTTTTCGGATTGTGGAAATTTCTACAGCAGTCAATTGGTGAAGGAATAAACTTCTTTAATGAAACCTTGATGGTTACTTAGAAATTATTACAGTGCCTATGAATTTTAGTCTTCAAAAAGTTTTTTTTACTTTGTGTCTCAACATGCTCTTTCATGCGCAAGTTATACTAGTCATTTTGATGCGCAGGTACCTCGAGAAGCAAGCGTTCTTGCAGCGGACTGATGTTCGCCAGTTTGAAATTGAAAAGATTCTGAGGGCCAAGAACAGGTCATCACACCACCTCTAGTTTGGAGTGAATGTACCATTCTTTTTTTATCCCATATATTTGTCCACCTCATTCACTCATTGTAACGTAATCAAAAACATTGCTTCGTGTCCTAAAACAACACATTTGTGTGTGTCCACTTTTTGTTTCAGCTCTTTAGTTTTAATTCAAAATTTTGATATTTCCATGACAGTGACTAGTTTATTGTAATGTTTGCTATTCAAAGTTGTAGCACACTTCTTTCAAGAGTTAGTTGCAATGCAGACCCATTTTAACTGGAAATGGCAGGAGATGCAACAGTTTGGCATCACATTCTCCACGAGCTGTAGAATATGATGCCATGATGATGCAGTAGCATGATAACAGCAACTGAAATTTTTGTGACTCCATCTTATTCGGGAAGGTGAGGACGAGATTCACATTCATTAAAATCATAGTTACCTGGACGAAATTTCAACAGCAGAGCTGTTTTAGCCAGAGGTTAGGCCATTTGGTGTGCACGAAAAACCTCATCGAGTAATGATATCACTATGTGTCGCCTAAAAAAAAAATAAAAAACCTGGGGAGGTGGGAAAAAACTTGGGGAGGAGAGGTGGGATACCTGGGTACAAACGGTCCAAAGGCAAGTTTTGTAACCACCAGTTCGTGATTACTTTTGTGGATGTGTGTCTCGGTTTTTCGAAATGCAGAAGCTGCAGATGGATGTACCGGAGCGGATTCCCACTGTGGAATCATCGCCTCGCCGCAGTGGTCTAGTGGCTAAGGTACTCGGCTGCTGACCCACAGGTCGCGGGTTCGAATCCCGGCTGTGGCGGCTGCATTTCCGATGGAGGCGGAAATGTTGGACGCCCGTGTGCTCAGATTTGGGTGCACGTTAAAGAACCCAAGGTGGTCGAAATTTCCGGAGCCCTCCACTATGGCATCTCTCATAATCATATGGTGGTTTTGGGACGTTAAACCGGACATATCAATCAATCAATCAATCTGTGGAATCAGTGTTGCATATGCAAGGTTTACAAATGCAGTCAGCTGAAAGCTGACGGTGTATTATGGTACTGTTCCCTGCTTTACAATAGTATGTGAACTTATCAATGTATGAGGCAATAAAAAAAAAATTGGCAGAGCAAGCCCTTATGGAAGCCATATGATGATTGCACTGCTATGTGTGAGAGAATGAGAGAGGGAAATAGTTTAGCAAGGGGGTGGGAAGGGAGGGTGAACGTTAAGAGGAGAGAGAGATGCTGACAGCTCCACTGTTTCCACACTCTTCGCACCAGTAGTACGTTGCTGCCCCAGTGTTTTGCTCAAATAGAATTAAATTCTACGTTTCTGATTATCTCCTAGTTTTCCAAATTCTTATCTGGATAACATAAAACTGAAAAGCACGATATTGTGCAAGGTTTAGGCTTGAAAGGCGCCAGGCATAAAACAATGTCATAGAATACCCTACGTCGCTCCTTTTAGACAATTGATTTCGGAATATAAGCTTGAAAATGGTTTTATTTTAGCTTTAATCTTTCATGAAAAATTTAGACTGCAGCACACAGGGAGTTGCACACAGGGGCGAAGCCGGCATTACTCAATCTCTCAATTTGGTTGACAAAGTTGTCCTGTACCTTGTGGTGCCAAGATACAACCAAACGGAGAGATTAATGATGCCAGCTTTCCCTCTTACATGCTATGTGAATTGGCGACAATGCTTCTATGCATGAAACGCACAGAAGCTGCAGAGAAAGACAACGGACAGGTGTCAAGCTCAAAGACTGCGGTCATCCCTTATCTTCTCGGCGTCTCGCACCGCATCAAAAAGAATGCTGGGTGCGTAAATGTTCGTGTAGTATTCAGCAGCCCAAACAAGCTAGGAGCCATGTGCCGCCAAGTAAACTCTCGTGAGCACAGGACTCCGACGTGCACCAAAAAGCACATCATGTTCTTCGTTGGCTGCCGAAGGAACATTGTGTACGTGATCCCTCTGACAGGCGGACTGGTGTACATTGGCCAAACGGAGCGGTGCCTCAACGAACGTCTAAGGAAACACAAAAATGCGTTAAAGAGTGGCACGGGAAGCAACTTGGCTCTCCATTCCAGCTAGCATTGCGCGTCAGACCACTGCGCACCTGAGCTTGAGAAGACGCAAGTACTAAGAAGTTATAAAAAGAAGCTGGAGCGGGAAATATTTGAGGCATATGTCATCAAAAAGTTGAGCAGCAGATGCATCATGAAACTATATGTTCACTTGTTTTCTTGTGAAGTAGACTATCTTGACGATTAGAGTGGTAGGCGTTTTAATTTGGTCTTTATCTTGACAGCGTGCCAGTGCTAACGTATCATGTGGTTTCTCGGCTTTATATGTGGAATGAACGCAAAAATAAAGCTTAGTTGTGAGTGTGCCTCTTTCCTGTCAACTACTACTTCTTACAATTTTGTATGCGGCGCTACACCCGATTATTGCAACGAAGTACCAACTAGCCTGCATAGACCCCCTTGTTCAGTCTCAAGGTGTTCTGTCATCACAGTGGTGCTAGGCCTATATTATTTCTTAAACTCGATTGTTTTCAACTTTAATTATTTCAACACTATCACAGTGCAATAAATGCCTCCAGGTTATTGCACTTATCATATAGTACAATAACTTTTTATATGAATTTCACCACCAATTTTTTTAAAATAAAAAAATGCATAGAATTTTTATACAAATTTTACATTAACCGCTGCATTTTATAGCGTCACATTTAACGGACTGTCCACTTGCTTTTCTTCCACCATGTTTGTTTGTCTCTTTAGCCTGTTTTTGAGTTAATACAGGAGCAGATGTTTGTTTTCTAATAAAATTTTCTTTTTTGCACTGTAGTGAAAATGCTTGAAAAGTCTACACAATTTCACTTGTATGTTTTAACTGAATCTAGTCATCTGCGGAAAGGTTTACGAATGAGAAAATATGTTCTTATCGGCGCACGTACACATGAAAATAAGCGAAATCGATATGGTTATCTCGGAAAAAGGGCTTCTGCAACCATCTATTTATGACAGTATGCCTACCCGATTTTTGCAACGCTGGACATCACAGTTAAGCATACTCACTCCAACCAAGCATACTCACTCCTACCGATCTCAGCTTCGCCATTTATCATTAATTTATACAAAGTGTTTTCATGAAATCTGTTCAAAATCTTCAAAAAATGATGAAAATGTGATAGTTGCTCGCTGCCTTCACTATTGCTATTTCTGTAGTGGCACGTATCTTAAGATTGTTAAAGACATTATTTGGGGCAGCAATTAGGAAAGGTAAATTCATTTTCAATTAGGGGAGTTAGACAGCTATGCGAAATGGGAGAATTGAAGTGTTTGATGTGAGAACCCATTGCAGCTTTGACATATTAAAAAAGTGACCTCTAGTAATTATAGTGGTGCAATGAAGTTCAGTGGAAAAACCGAAACTTAAGCACTGCTGAGCACAACAAGCACACTATGCAAAACCAAAAG
Organism: Rhipicephalus annulatus; assembly: GCA_013436015.1. Taxonomy (NCBI): domain Eukaryota; kingdom Metazoa; phylum Arthropoda; class Arachnida; order Ixodida; family Ixodidae; genus Rhipicephalus; species Rhipicephalus annulatus. Next base: position 431,048 of record WOVY01014708.1, on the reverse strand, counting down.
TGCACGAGCCAAACTGAAACTGAAGCACTGCTGAGCGCAACGAGCAGACGTCACTATCACAGCTTGGCAAAACTTGTAGAGCTTACTCAGACTCATGAAATATATTTTGAGCTTTGAACTCACTCGAACTCAGACTCACGAAAATTTTCCTGATTCGGAGTTGCACTCACAAAAATGCTCTTAAATTGGACTCACTCGGACTCGAACTCATCAAAATAATACTCAGACCCGCGGCTCGATCTCATTCTGAGTGAGTCGACTCATGAGTCCGTCATCCTAAGATTAGCTTCTTCCACCGTGGTTTTTCATGCTTTTTAACACCAATACCTCCCATAATCGGTGCTCTTACTGGTTCCGTTTGACATAGCATCTTCGAAAACGACTTCTGAGTGTGTCCAAACCAGTAAGGTCACTTTTGTTCGAAGAGATGACAGCATAAGATGTAATAGTCAAAAACTTCTCTGGAAGATTTGGTGGGGGGGACGCCAAGGCACCCCCTACTTAATTCACCTATAATTAATAAATATTAAAATGGTGAATCAATGACGCTGCTTTGGAATACATGTGAGTAGACGCGAGTATAAACGTGAATCCAGGTAAGGCTGATAGTAATGTTGAGGATGAGTGGACACAACCTTAGGTTAGCAAAAGAAAGTGGGACTCACTCAGATCTACCAAGGAATATATTTTGAGCTTTGTACTTACTCGAACTAAGGCTCACGAAAATTTTCCTGCCACCGGATTCACACTCATGAAAATGTTCAAGTGGTCCAGCTCGGACTCCAACTCACGACAATATTACTCACCCCCGACTCACTCTAACTCTGGGCTCGATCTGAGTCCGAGTGAGCCGACTCAGAGTGAGTTCACAAACCTATGATCACTATACAAGACGAAAATTGCGTAGGTGTAGTTCATCCATGTTTGTTAACATATGTGCACCATTCATGCTATAATTGCAAGCATCACCTGTACACCTACACAACAAAGTTGGTTGATGGTTGACATAAAAATGTTCACTCAATGTGGGTGCCTTAGAATAATATGGCAATTACGCTCTTCCGTGTTTGGGTTTCGCCACTGAATTTTGATGAATTTCATTAGTTCACAGCTAATACTAGAGGCGGCTTTTTTCGAAATCTCAAAGCTATAATAGATTTTTCTCATGAAGGACTTCTATTCGTCTACTTGACATAACTGCCGTACTCCACTAATTAAAAAGTTAACTTTACCTTTCTTACTGAGCATAACAAATGATATCTTTAGCCACCTTAAGACGTTTATGGCTACAGAATAAGTAATTGGGAAGGCAGCAAAGAAATATTGCATTTCCCAGATTTTTTTTAGAATTTGGGGCATATCTCGAAATATCTGCCACTATATAACAGCACTATAAAAAATGCATGTAGCTGCTAAGCTTTAAAAAAAAAAAAGTTCTATTTCCTGATAACTTATGTGGCCTGAAAGACAGTTCTGGTACAACAGGTGCTCGGTAAACTCTGCGGAGGCATGCAACAGGTGCCTTAGTTATTATATAGTACAGCAGTGTTCACAGGCCTCTATATAGGCAGCCACAATATGAAGAGAGCAATGTAGGTGTGCAGCTCCAGCCTGCTGGAAATAGCCTAGGTTACTTACACGAAAACTCTACACTTTTTTCTTCAGTACGATGCATTTCCTAGCTTCAATGTTTTACTTTTTGTGAACGCCAACCAATCACCTTCAGGCTTTAAGCATACAATCCTTCTTGAAAGTGTTGTAGGCTCAGACAAGTTTTTATGGGCAATTTTCCAAAACTCTTGCTAACTGATGATTCTTCTTGCTAACTGAGATAAAGTTATCTGGCACATTGCACTGGAATTACTAGAAATATTTACCTGGTCTTCAATATGCATTCTACTGAAATAGAGCACTTCCCATTAAGCTTCAATGTGAAAGTATTGAATTCCACTGTAGTGAGCACATATAAACGAAAAGACAAAAATATATTCCAGTGCATCTTCCAACTGTGTGGCTAATTAATTAAGCCAGTTGCTTGTTCAATGAATGCATTCCAGAATTTTTTTTACTTTTTTCTACGACCTCTCATTTTTCACATGCAACCCATTAAACAAAATAAACTATCATGCTGAAATTCCAGAAGCAAAATGATTTTGTGCTTGCTGCAGCGGTGGCCTTCAATAAGTTCAACAATCCAAGGTTTACACCATACTGAAATAGATTTGCATAATTTTAAATAGACATAGCCCGATACCATTCCAATTTTTCTCTTACGTGCACCAGTAATAATAACTATACAAAGCTGACTTTCTGTCATTTTGATTGATTGATATGTGGGGTTTAACGTCCCAAAACCACCATATGATTATGAGAGACGCCGTAGTGGAGGGCTCCAGAAATTTTGACCACCTGCGGTTCTTTAACATGCACCCAAATCTGAGCACACGGGCCTACAAGATTTCCGCCTCCATCGGAAACGCAGCCGCCACAGCCGGGGATCGATTCCGCGACCTGCAAGTCAGCAGCCGAGTACCTTAGCCACTAGACCACCGCGGCGGGGCTCTGTCATTTTAACTCCAACTGTACCGTACAAAACTGCTTGGAAAGAGTGATAGACACCTGACACATCTCTCGACAAACTTCCAGTTTAGAAATGTGCATACTTCACACATCACAGTTTTACATTATATATTGAACGCACAAAATAGTGATTGCAAACATATGTCTGCCGCATGGTGGTGCCTTATGTTTTTTTTTTTTTCAATTACTTTCACGGATACGATTATGCGATGTCTCATTGGAGTGACGGTCACCATAGAGCTTCCTAAATATACGCTAGAGAGAACTCTGGTGCTAGTGCCTATGCTTCAGCTAGCATGAGAATTATGGGTAGTAGATGGATTTGCCTAGTCTGCGTACTTTAGGTTCTTTCAGGCTCCACGTGGCTTTAAACTGCTCTGTCACGAAACAACAATCGGCAAATGTTGAGCAGTTACACTTCAACTTCACCTTTTAGGATTACCATTTCAAATCACCTCACGAAGATCAAAAGTGTTTGTTCTTTCATTCTATTCAACACCAAAACAAAGCAATAAACAAAGCCACAAGTGGGATTCGCTGCCCGCTAGGAGGAAGACTAGGCAAATCTATGTCATACCCATAATTCCCATGGTCGCTGAACCAGAGTCCCCTCTAGAATTCCCAGAGTCCTTTCTAGTTAATTTTAGGAAACTCTATGACGATCACTGTCTGTTGCCTTAACGAATGACTGTGCAGCGAAACTGACTAAGGGAAAATCCAGGCCATGTGCCGATGAAACCTTAATAGGTGGCACACGGGCACTTCCCATCGAGGTCGATTCTCGAACGCAATTGCCTTCATTCCGATTTTAACACAAATAAGCCAATTGCGATCAGGATTCTCGATTTCGATGGGGGCTCAACCGCACTCTAAACTGCACTGTGTGGCATCCTATCAAAGCAAGCGGGTGTTCGTGTAACGTTAATAATGCAACACGGAGCATGCTGTGCTGGCAACACAGGCAAAGG
>WOVY01014708.1:395000-425000 GCA_013436015.1 Rhipicephalus annulatus | reverse complement strand
GGTTTCAAATTCTGTAAAATAGCGCACTTTTTCATTGCAATTGTTACCCGTAATAAGGTCATTATTAGCAATTATTATAGTTTGCGATGCCCTCTGTAGTGTCCTAATGGCGCAGCGTGTACTCTAATAAATGAATATACAAACTGCAAGTTTCAATGTGCTACAACTTTCTTTATTCATTTATTTGAAAATATCTCAAGGACCTTAAACAAGTGGTTTTACATGAGGTATAATTAACAGCGTTCTGCACTTAAGTCCTTGTGGTGTATGATCACCCCCAATATAAAAAAAAATACTCTGGTATCTGTATTCAGGAATACTTTTCGTCTTTTTTTTTTTGCAAAATTATCTCCGAAATATCCCGTTACGAAATATTCCGTCAAAGGCAAATGTATCTCAATTTCTCTATTTTAAGCATCCAACCTATGTATTGTGATATCTGTATTCCGAAATAATTTTCTGAGTATCTCTGCGCAGCCCTGCTGAATCGCAAGTACACGTGCATTCGTCATCGTCAATCACCATTAGACTAGACCGCACCTTCTTTTTTTTTGACTGAAAAAAAATAAAACACCAGACCTGCGCAGAACGCGTAGAACAGCGAAAGCTGCAAGAGCGGCCTTTAATATTCTTTTTCAAACGCTATTTGGGTAACGGCTATGCACTCTTTCACGGTACCCACTATACGCCATAAATCGTCATAATTTTTGTGTTCACTATGCCATCCTTCGTCATTTTTCGGAGAAGCATGGTAACCGCTACACGCTTGCAGAGAATTTCGTGCAATTTTTCGATGCTGTGCCTGACGACGATGAAGAATTGTGCCTGAAGCTTTTGTGACGGGGGGCTAGAGCATTCGACTACCCCCTCGTGACGTAATTGTGGGACGCTTGGTCGTTCCTCGATGCACCTGTTCCTCGATGTGAAAGGTGCATACGACAACGTAACGCACTATGCCATCCTAGATGCCTTGGCGAACATTGGAATCGGTGGAGAAATGTTTCGATGGATTCGGAGCTACCTACAGAGGAGATCCTTCTTCGTGCTCACTGCGGAAGGCCGCACCGTTGATCATTACACCGCTCGTGGCGTTCCACAAGGCGGGGTTCTCAGCCCTACGCTGTTTAACCTCACGATCATTGGCCTTGTACAAAGTCTAGCTCGATCCGTCAATATCTCTACATACGCTGATGATATATGTATCTGGGTTTCAGCAGTGACACGACTCCAGGTACACGCACGGCTCCAAAAAGCAGCGAGAATCAACGTCGACGTACCTCCATGCTCGAGGCCTCACAATTTCCAACGAAAAGTGCGCCTTAGTCCCTTTTACACGCAAGCCCATGATCTGTTATCCTGTTTCTATCGACAACGTGAACATTTCGTATACGAGACGTCACCGATTCCTGGGCATCATTATCGACAGAGATATCTCGTGGAGTGCTCACATCTCGCACTTGAAGAAGAGCCTCAGCTCTATCACACACGTGATGAGATTTCTCGCTGGTAAAACGTGGGGCACATCAGTGTCATCTATGCTTCAGCTGTACAGAGCACTCTTCTTGGGATATTCGCGGTATAGCACGCCCGTGCTTTCCAACGCCGGAAAAACTAACATCAGGGTCTTGCAAAGCATTCAAGGCCAAGTCCTCCGCACATGCTTGGGGCTACCTCGGTGCGCTAATACGTTAGCAGCAATTGGTATTGCTAATGACCATCCGATCACGACATATATAACTGTCGACACACTCCGGACACATATCCGTCACATATCCAGAGTGCCTAACCACCACCTTGCTAGCTAGCCACTACAAAGACCAAAGGCAGCGTTTTCCAAAGTTGTGGTGGCTAACCAGAATTCCATCTCGTGGAAATTCTTGCCCGCAACCATACCACTATCTCCAGAGTGGTGCATGAAAAGACCGACTGTGCACCTTGAATTTCCGGGGATATCTAAAAAAGGCAAGCCTCTCATCTTCAGCCCTCAAGCAGATCTCACTGGACCTTTTGCATTTGTCGTATGCTAACCGAATTCATGTTTACACGGACGGTTCGGTCTCGGGAAGTTCGACAGGTGCCTTTGTCATACCATCTCGATCAATCACCGTCAAATTCAAGACATCACACGTCACGACATCTACGGGATCCGAGCTCGCCGCTCTTCGAGCCGCTGTGGAGTTTGTTACGCAAGAATCTCCTAGTAGATGGGCCATTTTTTGCGACTCCAAGGCAGCCCTTCAATGCGTGCAAAGTCTACGACGTAGAAACTACCGCCAGATGGTGTATCGTATTAATTCAATTTGTCATCGCGTTGCTGATCAAGGACACGACATTGTTTTACAATGGTTGCCGGGCCACTGTGGCATCAGTGGTAACCACCTCGCCGACGACGCTGCCCGATGTGCCCACGATGGAGCGCCCACACTGTTAATACCCTTGTCAAGAGTAGACGCAGCTAGAGAACTTCGTCACATCGCGCATAATGCCCCGCTTGCGCACTGGAATTCTCCACCTAACTCCAATCATCGCCCTAAAAATCTTAAGTCATTACTTCAGAAACAACTGCCATCCAAGATTTCTCATCTTGACGCTACAATGCTGTGCCGGCTGTGGACTGGGGTAGCGTTTACTAAGTCATTCAGCCATCGCATTAGCATGGCGGATTCATCCATGTGTGAAAGCTGCAACTGTATAGAGACTATTGAGCATCTCTTGTGCCACTGCGCCAAATTTGATGAAGATCGCCGGACTCTCCAATTTGCCTTGAATAGACTCGATGACCGGCCATTTAATGAAGCAAAGATCTTAGGAGCCTGGTCGCGCAGCACATCAGCACAGAAAGCCACACGAGCCCTCCTTAGATACTTGACAGCAACTTCATTGAGGGCCCGCCTGTGAAACTCGGCATTGTGTGTGTGACGTGACATGTGTCTATCCTTCTCTCTCTTTTACTTCCCTCTCCCCTTCCCCATGTGTAGGGTAGCAAACTGGACGCATTGTCTAGTTAACCTCCCTACCTTTCCTACATTCCTTCTCTCTCTCTCTCTTGGTCGTTCCTTTCCTGTTCTAAAACGCTTTGTTATAATTATATTAACGCGATTCCTTTCCCGACATGAAGCCCGCCTAGAACCAGTTTGCAACAGAGTTTGAAGCAAAAAGATAGTGTGGCTCAGTGAAACAATACAGGGCTGCAACGCAGGGGGAGCCGGATTCGAATCCCCTTATGTCCTTAATGTTTCTTATTTACTTTTTTTCATTTCGCGTCATGGTAATTACGGACACCGACGGCGGCGGGCAACTGCAGCGCTGGCATGCTACTCTTTATATAGGGTTGGGGAAGGGCACTAAATGATTTCAGAAGAAAGGAAAGAAAAATATGGGAAAACAAGTTATGCCTAAGTGAACCAGATGACACTATTTGCATTTAGGGTATCAAGTAAATTAAAGTTCTCTTATATGTGAGGTATTCTAGAGCCTTCCGGCACGGCCGATTTCGCGCAAGTATTTGACTAATCACAGAACGAAACGCCAAGCAGGACCCTTGTTGTGATCTTATAACAGCTGTTGCTGTAAAACAACGGGCGGGGGGGGGGGGCGAGATTGCCACGTACTGCACACTTTGGCAGTGTGTACGCTCCTCTATACGACTGTAATCATCCAGAATGTATGTTCCGTAGCAGTGAGCGATTGACGCGACAAATGGAGGAGGTGTTGACGCGGCGGAAAGGGAGTCGAAGCAGATGTGGGGCTAAAAAAGCTTGATTCGACGGTGCTTACATGAACTCGTAGCTGACTGGCCGAGATGGTTACCGCAGCCAGAGTCCTTCAATGCTACAGCATGGAGGCCAGAGATAAGGGAAACGCCCCAATAAATCGTTTCAGACTGTGAACTACCTGTCGTATGTTTCCATGCTTATATGTGTAAACATGTAGCACATGGTATACCTTTATATGTACCTAAATGTAAAATTTTGGGAATGCCCAAGCCCTCCCGTGCCCACCCGTGAAATAACGGTGTTCGCCCGATAGCTGGCCTAACTACCGTAATGAAAACAGTGGTGATGGTACGGCATGCTAAGAATAACTTACTTTATGCGCTACCAAGTCGCAGTGACCCGCCACGGTGGTCTAGTGGCTAAAGTACTCGGCTGCTGACCCGCAGGTCGCGGGTTCAAATCCCGGCTGTGGCGGCTGCATTTCCGATGGAGGCGGAAATGTTGTAGGCCCGTGTACTCAGATTTGGGTGCACGTTAAAGAACCCCAGGTGGTCAAAATTTCCGGAGCCCTCCACTACGGCGTCTCTCATAATCAAATAGTGGTTTTGAGACGTTAAACCCCACAAATCATCATCATCAAGTCGCAGTCTGCTTATTATATTACAACCTCCCTTGAGCGTGGCAAATGAAGTGTATGTGGCACCACCGAACACGTGCCAATTGTACACCTGTATAAAAGGGCAGGCGTTGCTAGAGTGGCACGTGTTGCAACCCGGAATATGTGCCAGCTAGTTGAATGTGCCTGCATGGCTTAAATTTCTGCGAGTCAGCCCTGGGTGGCAAAGGCGAGGGGAGATGTGCATTTGTTCACGCAGCCGGTGTTGTTGACCGACCACTCCGAGAAGTGGTGGAGCAACAACTGCTGCCAAGCAACGCGACTTTTGGTCGACGTCGGCTTTGCCGGGAAGAGCTCGTGTTTGCAGCCAACTCGTGCGATGGAGCGATAATGAGCCCTGCAGCGCGTTTTGAGAAGACGCCGTTATCTCCGGCATGTTCTCTCAGAAATCCGCCTGATTCACGTTAAAGGGTCGTGAGATTATTTTTTTAGTACGAACAAACCACCTCGCAAACATGTAAATCATGACATAAATATCATTGATTTTCGTGTTATGACTAGTCATTTATGCGCTTCATACAGTCATGTTATGCCATACCAATTTTGGTATAGATGCCGTTATCGATCGAAATGGCCAGGAGAGCTAAAAAGTCGTAGGCATATAGATAGATAGATAGATAGATAGATAGATAGATAGATAGATAGATAGATAGATAGATAGATAGATAGATAGATAGATAGATAGATAGATAGATAGATAGAGTTACGTTCCGTTTGGTTCTTTCCACTCGCCTCTCGCTTGTTGCGCGACATTTGCTGCTGCCGCCAAGGAAGCCGAAGACGAGAACTTTTCATCTGCTGGCACCTTGAGGAAACGACCACTCCGACATCATCTGGATATAGAGACGTTTATTCGTTTCTCTTCTCTCCCTTCACTGTCCCTGCACACCTGGTTTTATCCCCTGTCTCCCCATTCAGCCACTCTTACAGTCCAATCGTAACGCACCACTCTTACAGTCCCATCGGAACGCACGGATGTGTCTCTCCTCGCCACAACCTCGAAGACCCACCGCCTCTTGCCCACTCATCGGTTCTCCGCCGTCGCTCAGGTTTCTTTCACACCGGTTCCCGGAATGGTCGACGACGGGCGTTGCCGGGTCGTGGAAAAGCGCCTCCGAGTAAGTTCCCGCGATGTCGGGCTGACAGGCCATCAATACAATTGGCCCGTGCGCCAATGCCGTTGCTTCCGCTGATTCTGATTGTCCGGTGGACGCGTACGTGTACCTTCCACGTGTACCAGCCACCTGCAGCCTGGCTTGGTCTCCTGTAAGGCGCCATAATTGAACCCCTTGGGGCACGGGAGTTGTCGCGTTTTTTGTGGCCAGCAGACAGTCATCGTCCCGCATTCCGGTGGCCCTGCTTCCTTGTTGGCAAGGGGTCGCCGGTCGCGGGGTGGGTAACATAAGGTATTCGGAGAACGCACGAAGTTCGAGCCCGACAGATAGATAGATAGATAGATAGATAGATAGATAGATAGATAGATAGATAGATAGATAGATAGATAGATAGATAGATAGATAGATAGATAGATAGATAGACAGACAGACAGATAGATAGATAGATAGATAGATAGATAATAGATAGATAGATAGATAGATAGATAGATAGATAGATAGATAGATAGATAGATAGATAGATAGATAGATAGATAGAATGACAGACAGACAGACAGACAGATAGATAGATAGATAGATATAGACAGACAGACAGACAGACAGACAGACAGACAGACAGATAGATAGATAGATAGATAGATAGATAGATAGATAGACAGACAGACAGACAGATAGATAGATAGATAGATAGATAGATAGATAGATAGATAGATAGATAGATAGTAACTGCGTATCGATGATAAGGCAGCCTTCCAAGCAGCGCTGAATCGCAAACGGGAATGCAAGCGCTGGTGGCGGGCGGATCCTGCAAACCACGCCGCTTAGCTCGCGATATCCAATGCTTGCAACGACGCCGCGCCCAACAAGCACCGTTGAGGCCACAACAGCGTCAACGAGATGATTGCTGGTGCACTTTCGCCGGGGGCGAACTCCCGCTTTCGGCGGAAGTTTATCGAGCGGCACTTTGGCTTCGGCTACGACGCCTGTGGTTCGAGAACAACCGCTGTGATTAACGCATTGCGAAACGCATTTAACCACTCGTTACGGTCCTCCACGACCATGCGAGGCACAATGTGCGGCATGTGAAACAGACGAGACCGGAGGCAGAATTCGGCGCAGCGCAGACATAATTTTTTTTTTAACTTTTCGCGCCAACGATAAACGTGATGCTGTCTCCGGTCTTGTATCGCATTGCACGGGGCGGCCGCTTTTTCGTCGAAGATTATTGTCTTCGTTTCTTTCTTTCTTTCTTTCTCCCCCCCCCTTTTTTTATTTTTAATGGTACCTTTCAACCATCGCTTAATGTCCATCGTAGTCATCGATCGTCTGTTCAAGCGACCTTCGTGCGTGAGAAGCCTTCGATAATTCGTTCAACTTACATTTGAGGGCACTCAAAGCGCCGCGCGTTATAGGCTACAATCACGTGGTATTTTTTTTAATTTCGCGCACTTTAAACAAACCCCGGAAAAAAATAATTAGCGTTGTTATGTAGCGTAACTTGAAAATTTTGTTATATTTAGATAAGAACTACAAGTCTTGTATTGAATTTTAGAGTCTCTACTTAAAAAGTTCATTAAGCAATCTTTGTTAATTACCGTGCTTGGCGGATAAAAGAAAAAATATCCGGACATGCTACATAGAGCTAAGAAGGATACTGCGCCAGCTGGAGACGCTTAGCAAGCAGTTTTTCATTTTTTTATTGGTTAATGCTTTTTAGCTGAAACACCCTTTATTCACGCGCCGCAAGCGTTTCCACCTGCATCGAAAAATCACATGTAGCCGCCGCGGCAAAGATTCGATACCGGTCAGAATTATGGCACACGCACTAAGTCGGAATAAACTTCTTGTGAGCGGCACTAGCCACCGTATGTTGTCGTGTTATTACTGAGGCCAAACTTCCGTAATTGAGACAGGCAAAAAAGAATCGGCAGGTGCCACGTATGCCTAGGGAATCGACGTTACGCGAAGCATGCCAAGGGAAGGTGACTGTGTTGTAATTTTTAATGAGGGACACGTTATGAAATGACGCTAATGTACAAATATTGCACGCACAGACACATGTTGAACAGTTGCAGATCTTTATATAAGCATTGTTTGCACTTGAGCAACGATATCAACAGGAACACGAGTATTAGCAACACCAGAAGCGATAAGCTGATATGAAGCGCTGGTGCTCGCGAGGGTAGTAGCCCTGGACGCTGCTAAATAAATCAAGTTGAGCGGATGGCACAAGTTACACGGCGGGACGGCAGCATTATAGAATTGCATATGTAATGTTGATAAAATTGCATAGCAAAGCGACAGTAACCACAATTCCTGTTTCACGAGTATTAGTGTCTCTTTGAAAAATCGTTCCGAGCCCTGGCGTGGCTCTGTAGCAGAATATTTGACTGGCGCGCAGAATGCTTGGTTTCGATTCGTGCAGGCACCCTGGGATTTATTCTTCGCGTTCGTCGCGCCAACGCTGCTGACGTCAGGCTTTTTCTTTTTTACGCTCCCGCGTTGAAATTACCCTCTGTGTGTACCGCCGTTCCTGGGTGTGAATCACCTGCGACACATACCCGCGCACCATCGACACATACCTGCGCGCGGGTATGCGCCACTGTCTGGCGGAAAGTGTTCGATGACGTACGCGACGGGATTGTGACACGTTTCATGCCTTGGCCGGTGCGTCGTATTCGTCAACCATCTCAAACTTCCCTTACTAATTTTGGTTCACGCCAAGTCAAGGGGGTGACTACGGGAGCATCCAGACGTTTGGCAGCTAGATTGATAGATACGTAGATTGAGAAAAGTTTTATTTACTTCAAACACGAGACAATTACAGCACTACTGGTCAATAGCATTGCGCATACAAAAGTGGATCTAATTACAATTCACACATACTAACGTGACGGAACTGCTTATTTCCTATACCACTCAAGCTTGTACAAGCGACACGGCCAAAAGTGAAACAAAAAAGTGAAAAAAAGGATATACGCCAAAAAGTGAAACAGTGAAAAAAAGTGAAACAAAATCAAAAAAGTGAAAAAAGATATACGCTAACAGTGAACAGTACGCAAAGAGATGATTCGCATTAAAACAAGCGTTCCTTATATAATAATTTGCGTTAAAGCAGCGCCTCTAGAAAGCGTGTCACCTGTTGCAAAAGATCTTGCTTCTAGATCGACTTCACTTCGATGGTTCTCTGCTCAAACTATTGAATGCAGAGACAAAATTTGTAGTAAAGCGGTAATTTAGATTTATGGCTAAAAGAAATACGCTAAGGAAGTTAGTACATTAAGAACAAACCAACATTTTAGGTTTGAAGAATGTTTTGATGAGACAATCAGGGCAAGTGTATAGCTTCTTGGCCAGGATAGAGCGGTGGTTTTGTCGCTTGACCTTAGCAAAAATACATTGCTCAGAATGTAACAAATCGCAACTCACTTTGTTGTGGACATACTCGGCACTATTCACCTCGGGACGGCTTTAAGCTCTCCCATAGTTAAGTACCCTGTGCTCTGAATCGGTTAACCACCATTGTTATAACCCCCCCCCCCCCCCCCCCCCCCTCCAAGAACTATTTTAGCGGGATTGCTCAGTGCTCTCCCATAGTTGAGTACGACGTAATCGAAATCGAAAATCGTTTCTAAACCCTCTGTGGTAGCGGGTCTGTTCCTATGGCTTTATGCTCTCCTTTCTCTAATTCGTTGACTTTTTACATTGAGTAGTGTGGGTTTAACGTCCCAAAACCACCATATGGTTATGAGAGACGCCGTAGTGGAGGGCTCCAGAAATTTTGACCACCTGCGGTTCTTTAACATGCACCCAAATCTGAGCACACGGGCCTACAAGATTTCCGCCTCCATCGGAAATGCAGCCGCCACAGCCGCGGATCGATTCCGCGACCTGCAAGTCAGCAACCGAGTACCTTAGCCACTAGACCACCGCGGCGGGGCTCTGTCATTTTAACTCCAACTGTACCGTACAAAACTGCTTGGAAAGGGTGATAGACACCTGACACATCTCTCGACAAACTTCCAGTTTAGAAATGTGCATACTTCACACATCACAGTTTTACATTATATATTGAACGCACAAAATAGTGATTGCAAACATATGTCTGCCGCATAGTGGTGCCTTACGTTTTTTTTTTTTTTTTCAATTACTTTCACGGATACGATTATGCGATGTCTCATTGGAGTGACGGTCACCATAGAGCTTCCTAAATATACGCTAGAGAGAACTCTGGTGATAGTGCCTATGCTTCAGCTAGCATGAGAATTATGGGTAGTACATGGATTTGCCTAGTCTTCGTACTTTAGGTTCCTTCAGGCTCCACGTGGCTTTAACCTGCTCTGTCACGAAACAACAATCGGCAAATGTTGAGCAGTTACACTTCAACTTCACCTTATAGGATTACCATTTCAAATCAGCTCACGAAGATCAAAAGTGTTTGTTCTTTCATTCTATTCAACACCAAAACAAAGCAATAAACAAAGCCACAAGTGGGATTCGCTGCCCGCTAGGAGGAAGACTAGGCAAATCTATGTCATACCCATAATTCCCATGGTCGCTGAACCAGAGTCCCCTCTAGAATTCCCAGAGTCCTCTCTAGTTAATTTTAGGAAACTCTATGACGATCACTGTCTGTTGCCTTAACGAATGATTGTGCAGCGAAACTGACTAAGGGAAAATCCAGGCCATGTGCCGATGAAACCTTAATAGGTGGCACACAGGCACTTCCCATCGAGGTCGATTCTCGAACGCGATTGCCTTCATTCCAATTTTAACACAAATAAGCCAATTGCGATCAGGATTCTCGATTTCGATGGGGGCTCAACCGCACTCTAAACTGCACTGTGTGGCATCCTATCAAAGCAAGCGGGTGTTCGTGTAACGTTAATTAATGCAACACGGAGCATGGTGTGCTGGCAACACAGGCCAAGGCAGAAGCAAGTAAGTTTACTGGACACATGTCTGTGTAGAAAAAAAAGGGGGGAGGTGACGTAATCCACTACTTGTGACTCCTCGGCTGGCGAAGTGTCCGCAAGATGATGAAGGAAAAAAAAAAAGAAACCGAACGAAGGCACTCACGCAGTTTCAGTCTCAAACTTTTGAAAAGCGTCTTTCGTGCCCATTGTCGGTAGGCGTCCCTTCCTCCATGCCAGACTAGACAAGCGTTGACCCGGACCACGGGCAAATGCGCGGCCTACTTCACCTTGATGAACTTGTGCTCGAGATCATAGATCCCAACGGCTTGTTTCCCTTTTTCGTCGTACTCGGCCCACTCCTTGCTCTCGAACTTCACCTCGTCAAAAACAGTTCCACTTTCAGCAGCTGTAGCGGTGAAACCATCCCTGGCGTCAAAAGCGACCGGTTCCACGCCGCGGCACTCAAATACAATGACGGTGACGAACTCGGACGAGTTGTCAGCGTCGTAAGCTTGTATCTTGTCGTTCAGAACGTCTATGCTGTTCTCACGGTTGCACAACTTGCACTTGAGAACTAGATTGGCTTCTCCGCGACTGCCTTTCATTGGCGACCGGTTGGAAGCCTCCACAGTTTGCCAAACGCTGGTCTGCTCGCCGCAGTTCAAGCATTTCAGCCGAAGGTACCATACGCAGTCTGGATTCGGCTTGAAGCTTGCGACATTTTCTAGATTGGCGCGAAGTTGCAGTGCAATCTTCACCATTTCTTTTTCGATGAAACGTATATCTTTGCAGAAAACCTTCACTCACCTAAGGAGGTCGATCTTGGACCCGATGCCCAGCAACGTTCCAAAACGAGCAAGATGTCAGTGGCGCTGGTGCTAACCATTGTTTTGGGCATTCGTGAGTTTCGTGAGGTTCCGCTTCTTCGATAGCTTGTATGCTTTATTGCTTCAACACTGCGTGTTAATTCCGTGGTCATTTTCTTTGGTTATCAGCATGCAAAATATCCAAGAATCCTATGTTTTACGCATATATTTTCTTATTTTGTGTATGTGCAAGAGTGTTCAGCGCACGATGGAGGAGCTCGTCGTGGTTCAGATTAGCATGCCATGTGAGCGCACACCAACAGGCGGGAATTTCAAAAGTGCGTCCAATCCGTTCGTCGTCTGTCAATACATGATCCTGCTAGAAGACGCGCTCGTGCATCGGCAATTTGCAAGCGAAAGCTCCCAGATTACGGTCATTCGCTCCGTAGGCGCTTCGTGAAGGTTCATCAGCACCTGCAGGCCCGATGCACGAGCTCGTTTATTTTGTTAGACTTGTAAGAATATATTTGAGCATGGATGTAGACTTCGGCCGAAGGGAGCGACTTCGTCCCGTTGAAACGCATTCCCGAGAGGCAGATGACGCTCCCAAAGCTGAGCCTCTCATATATCAACTCTATGCTCTTATATGTCTCCTCCATTAACGTAGCCAGATTTTTTCTTGGGGGGGGGGGAGGGGGTTACAATTACACATTATGAATGTTCGTGTATGTGTTTTGTATGTGTGTCGCGGTGTATTATCTTCACCGTATCAGGTTCGGGAAATAAGAAGGACGAAGCGGGCGTTATCAGTAGCCCACACACACATTCAAACGTTCAATTCATGAAAAAAAAAAAACACTTGACAAGCCACTCGCGTTCTATAAAATGAAGAGATAAGTGTCACTAGTTATAAATCAATTCGCAGTTCACATGAACCGAAGCAAGAAAGTCAAGGACCGCACTTCACCGTGCGGATTGGCCAAAGAAACATGGAGCGTCCTAGATGCGACGCCAGCAGCGCACGTTGAGTCAAACTCGATGCTCCGCAGGGAGTTAAACAATGGGTCGTGGGGGCGCCTTAATTGTGGCGACTCACGTTCGGGTGGACTCTGGGGCGGCCCGTGGACTTCTTGGCGATTCAGAGCCACAGGCTGCGAGGCACCAGGCGTCGGAAAGAGCCCCGGGATCTGTTCCTGCTGCTTCCGCCAACTCTCCTCTCCCCAGCGCTGCCCCTCCGCTCCTCTCTTCTCCTTCCCCGGTGCTCGTGCCACGAGGATTTCCCGCGTCTCTCATCTTACTTTTTTTTTTTGTTGTCTGTGTCGCAGTGACTCAACAGCATTCTCGTCTTTGACACCGTCACTTTCCCGGAGTCCTTACACTCAACACATGACAATGTGTAATTCAAAATTTTCGGGGGTTAACCCCCCCCCCCTTCCATGGCTACGCCCTTGGCTTCCTCTCAAGCGCGCGGCTGAGTAGCGGACCAGACCGATAACAGCTCTACGGACGTAAAAATGAATATAGGTATAGCTTCGCAGCTCTTTTGAGAAGTCATTGTACCACCACTGCAGTTAAATAATAGCTGATTGGTGTCACAAGAACAGTTACTCGTTCTGTGACCCCCCTTCATCGCATTGAATCACAGGGCTGGGCAGTATCGCGATAGTATTTGAGAGATAATTTTGACTACCTGTAATCTGTATCGAGATACGCTTTAAAACTGCATTTGTATCTTAATAATGAATGTATCGCGACACTATGCAGGGCACGAGGTCTGTCTGTGTGTGTGTGTGTGTGTGTGTGTGTGCGTGTGTGTGTGTGTGTGTGTGTGTGTGTGTGTGTGTGTGTGTGTGTGTGTGTGTGTGAGTGAGTGAGTGAGTGAGTGAGCAGGGTATAGCTAAGGTGAGTTATTTTATTTATTTATTTATTTGTTTGTTTATTTTTCCGAGACAAGCTAAGGCATGCCGCTGGTTGATGACATAGGAAAGGCGGCGATGGTTTCCGCTGAAGCCTACAATGGCCCATGCTCTAAAGCGCGTGACTCCAATGATGGAAGAATCGCAGAGGAAGTGTCGTGAGCCTCTGTTGACGAAAACCGGTGCCTGTCAAGTCCAGTGCAGCAGGCCAGTACAGTACCTAATTGACCTGTAATCATAAAACGGTGTTTTGGGGTATCAGGTTCCCCTCCACCTGAGCCGACTTCGCCTGTTGCAGCTTGCTAAGATTGGTGCTCTTATTGTCGGTGGTGGCTTTATCGAAGAGCCACCCTTTCAGCCCAGGCAGCGAGTTCCTGCTACAGTTTCTGATCAGGCGCTCTGAGCAGCTGTTCCTGTTTCCACATCTGTTAAGAGAGCAGGAACAAGCGAGCTGGGAGAGCTTGAAACCTCTCACCCACAAAAGAGCGGTGTTTTAGGAAGCGAGTGTTTCAATTGTGCAGTTTTTAGATAATGGGTCCCAGTTCGTGTAGGTAAATATGGCCATCCTATATGAGCAAGTAAACCGTCTGGCGCGGCGCCGACTGGGTCAGAAATGGCTTCCGAAGGAGCGGACCAACTTTGGCTTCTGTACGTACGGTCACAACAGAACCGCGTGAAGGCGAAAGTGTTCCGGTACCAAGATGACCCGCGTAGAGGTTGCAGCCTTATACAGCTGTGCAGGCGGCTATTCCACAAATCTGTGCTCGTCTACGGCGACGGATCTTTTTCTTTCGCGAGTCTCGTGTTGAGGACAAACCGACGCAGTCTAGAGCCCAACACATTTGTGAAGTTCCGGTCATTTAAGCGCGACAAGCACCGGAACCTCAGCAAATCGGATCTTATGTGCAGAATGAATGTACACTTTTGTCAATGCATTGGTCGTTTATCATTCCGGTGATTTCGGTTTCAAATTCTGTAAAATAGCGCACTTTTTCATTGCAATTGTTACCCGTAATAAGGTCATTATTAGCAATTATATAGTTTGCGATGCCCTCTGTAGTGTCCTAATGGCGCAGCGGTGTCACACCTGTCCCGTTAATTAGGGAGGCAATCGCCGGGCTAATTCCAAGAGCCGAAGTATCGGCCCCCCGAACCGCACCACGAAAGCGTGGACAATTTTGAAGTGGTCCTTTTTGGTGCGCCAGCGGACGCCGGTCGTGGCCTAAAGAACAAGTCAGAGCCGAGAGTTGATAAACAAACAAATTATATTCTCAATAATGGCAGATCGAAAACAATACATAAGAATGCACACTCCACAATAGTTGCATACAATATGACACCAATCAAACCAATCAATCAACGTACTACACAACACAATCAGCCACACTTAATACAACGGACACGGACAACAATACGCACTACAATGCAGTCGCATGCATTGAACAACCAAGACACTTAAAGACTAAAGAGATAGAAAACCTATTCAGTCCAAAGTTCTTGGAACCAGAGTCTAGATGATACTCTTCCGAGAATCACTCACTCAAAGTCCAGCGTTGTTGTCGTTCCGCAGCCCTCTGAAGTTTCTCTTCCAGGAAACCTCGCCGGAGTTTCTCTTCCAGGAAAACTCCCGTCTTCAATAGGCCACTCTCCAAGCTTCAAACTTCTTCGCCGGAAATCCGTCGGCTTCACACACGCAGCTGTTGCCCGCGTCTTCGCTCGATAGCGGTAAACCCACGCTCTTGCCTGTAGCTCGAGCCGTCCCTACGGACCAAAACTTCGCCGACTACACGGCGGAATCTCTACGCACTCTGGCGCTCACTTCCGTCTCCTCCTGTTCTGTCACTACGGGCAGAACCTTCGCCGACTACACGGCGGAATTCCTACGCGCTCTGGCGCTAACTTCCGTCTCCTCCTGATTTCTCGTCTCGGCCGCTCGATTAAATACCTTCCGCGCCACCTTCCAGAAATTTCTCCTCATTTCGTCGGCGCGATACGCAGCGAAGGCTGGGGAGAGGCGAGACGGTTTGTCTGCCCTCTCCGTCGCATGACTCAACTCGGCGTGGCCCCGCCCCCTTCGTTCTAGAAAAATCGCGGCCTTGCTGGGCCGCCGATGTGGGGTGAGGAGGTTCGTCTGCGAAGCCGTGCTTCTGCGGGGAGAGCGCGCGCCCGGGAGCCTTGGATGTTTGCTTTCTTTTTTTTTTCTTTTTACCTCGCGGCGTTTCTTCCGCCCGTTGTCGCAAGGATTTGGCGGCGCGCTCTTTTTTTTAGCGCTCGTTCTGTGACACTGCCCCCCACTTTAAGAATATTATCTCATAATATTCAAAACACACAAACGAGCGCGAACAGCCACCACACACTCTCACAGACTGTAACACCATCCGTCGCTCATGACACTTCACATTCACCATAAATCACTTAATACAATTGTACATTGTAATTCAATTACACAACACGGGAAAACACAACCACAAGCACATGAGTACAACACTCCACCACACATTCCCAACGATACAAATGTACAAAGTTCTCTCTATACAACAATTATACAACACTATACATCACATCATCGCACAGAACACTTTGACTCGCTCGACATACACTTGAGACACAGGATAACAACAACATTAACACAACATATGTCACTCAGCCCTGCCAAACACAATCTGATTCCACCTCAGCACCTATCCTGTGTGTTTCGAGCTGCGCTTGCGTCCTTTCTTGCGGTGCTCGCTCGATCTCTTCGTGTGTTTCCTTGTTCCCTTTCGGCGAGCCCTTTCCAACGACGATATCTGAGGCTTCGTCTCCGCCATCGTTGTCTCTTCCGACACCGTTAACGCGTCATTACATTCGACGGGTCCTGTCTGTTTATTTACCCGCTTGATCATGCCTCTACATTTTGCCCGGCTGGCCAACTCCGTCTCCTTTACACTGTCGCTCGGTTGAGGTTGTGCCGACGTAAGTCCGGTTGCTCGGCCCGTGAACTTATTCAACACGATCGTCTTCTCCTTCGCTGTCTCTTGCGCCGCAGCTTCACCTTGGGCTCTAGTGAGATCCGTCACGGGATGCTCCTCCACTGTATCTCGCGGCCGCTGTGTTGGCGAGGGCTTTATCTTCGGGTCTTCTCCCAAACATTCTGGATCACTTGGCCCTCGCGCCCCGTCGATGTTTCCGATTACAAGGTCGTAAAGGGGGGTCGTCATACATAGAGCGGTAACCTTCCCGCTGAAGTACGGGGTTTCCACCTCAATCTCTGCTTCGGGAAGCATCCGAACTGTACGGTCAATTAAGCAAACCGGTTTTGTTTTGCCTGTTAGCTCACTTTCCCGTACCAAATTTCTCCGCACGATAACAGTGGAGCTACCGGTATCTCTTAACACCGTAATCTTTTTGTCCGCAACTTTTCCAGGCAGCGCTGGCATTCCTTTCGTAACACCGGTTGGCTGTTTTGACATTACAGCACCCACAATAGGAATTTTTTCCCCATTTTTCAACTCTACGAATCCATCGCTGACAGCATTATTATCAGATTTCGGTGCCGCTTGCACACAGGATACCTGGTGAGTTTGACTCACTCCGTTCCGACAAGCATCTGCTTTGTGCCCAGTCTGACCACACTTAAAACATTTTACTGTCGTAGGGCTCGTAAAGATTGTTCGACAGTTTTTCGCGCGATGACCCACTCGGTTGCACAGAAAACATCGCGGAATGCTCTCTGGTGCACGCTTCTTTTCTTCGGGAGCCAATTTCTTCGAATCATCGGGACACTCCTTCTTGACCTTGGCCAAATTAGTGCCACCTTGCGCTTCCAAGAATTGATCAGCTAATTCAAGCATGTCTTCAAGTGACTTAGCTCTTCTCTCTTTCAAGTATAGCGACAGGCTTGGGTGGACATAGTAAGAAATTGTTCTCTAATTAGGAGCTCTCTAAGCTCCTCGTACTCCTGTGCTGTCCCTGAAAGTTCAATCCATCTGTCGAAATAATGGCAAAGTCGGGCGGCATACTGCGTAGCCGTCTCACCATCAGCTGGCTTTCCTGTCCGAAATCTGTCCCGGAAACCTTCCACGGTAAATCTAAATCGCTTCAGCAAAGCAGCTTTCACCTTTGCATAGTTGGCTGCATCGGTCGGCGTCAGCCTACCGTACACACTGAGCGCTTCACCACTCAAGCAAGTACTTAAAGCAGTTGCCCATTGATGTTCCGGCCAATTCTGGCTCTTCGCAATCGTCTCAAATCGGTGAAGGTACGCGTCTAGGTCGTCCTTCCTTTCATCAAACGCTACGAGCAGCTTGCTTGGGTTCAAGCGGAAGGCGTGATCTTCCCGTTCGCTGCTTTCAACTCTAGCTTGGACGGGAGTTTCGCTTCGCTGTTGCAAACGGAGCCGCTCGAGTTCCATCTCGTGCTGCCGCTGCCGTTCCCTTTCAGCCATCTCCGCTTCTCTTTCTTCTCTCGCCCTTTCGGCTGCCAACTTTTCTCTCTCCAGCTCCAACTTCAATTGCTGCTCTCTTTCTTCCTTCAGCTGTCGCTCTTTTGCCTCTCTTTCTTCTCTCGCCCTTTCAGCTGCCAACCTCTCTCTCTCCAGCTCCAACTTCAATTGCTGCTCTCTTTCTTCCTTGGCCCTCTCTGCTGCCAACCTTTCTCTTTCCAGCTCTGCTGCTTTTTCTTCTTTGGCTCTCTCTTTTTCTTCTTTTTCCTTCTGGGTGACCCACTTCCGTAGTTCGGCGCCAGAAAGACCCATCTTCTCACTCAGAGCAACTAACTTTTCGAGATCCATGGTGTCTCGCAACTCTCAAATAAAACCTTGCCGCGTGCAAAAAGTATCTGCCTAAATCAGTCTATCGGAGCACTCCCCTACACTCGTTAACGAGAACACTGAACAACACACAAAATCCTTCCGATAGCACTATCAACAACTCGAGGCTCTTTCTCACTACTTTGGACACACTGTGCACCAAAAGGTCCTGAATCGCGGACGCCAGATTAATTGTCACACCTGTCCCGTTAATTAGGGAGGCAATCGCCGGGCTAATTCCAAGAGCCGAAGTATCGGCCCCCCGAACCGCACCACGAAAGCGTGGACAATTTTGAAGTGGTCCTTTTTGGTGCGCCAGCGGACGCCGGTCGTGGCCTAAAGAACAAGTCAGAGCCGAGAGTTGATAAACAAACAAATTATATTCTCAATAATGGCAGATCGAAAACAATACATAAGAATGCACACTCCACAATAGTTGCATACAATATGACACCAATCAAACCAATCAATCAACGTACTACACAACACAATCAGCCACACTTAATACAACGGACACGGACAACAATACGCACTACAATGCAGTCGCATGCATTGAACAACCAAGACACTTAAAGACTAAAGAGATAGAAAACCTATTCAGTCCAAAGTTCTTGGAACCAGAGTCTAGATGATACTCTTCCGAGAATCACTCACTCAAAGTCCAGCGTTGTTGTCGTTCCGCAGCCCTCTGAAGTTTCTCTTCCAGGAAACCTCGCCGGAGTTTCTCTTCCAGGAAAACTCCCGTCTTCAATAGGCCACTCTCCAAGCTTCAAACTTCTTCGCCGGAAATCCGTCGGCTTCACACACGCAGCTGTTGCCCGCGTCTTCGCTCGATAGCGGTAAACCCACGCTCTTGCCTGTAGCTCGAGCCGTCCCTACGGACCAAAACTTCGCCGACTACACGGCGGAATCTCTACGCACTCTGGCGCTCACTTCCGTCTCCTCTTGTTCTGTCACTACGGGCAGAACCTTCGCCGACTACACGGCGGAATTCCTACGCGCTCTGGCGCTAACTTCCGTCTCCTCCTGATTTCTCGTCTCGGCCGCTCGATTAAATACCTTCCGCGCCACCTTCCAGAAATTTCTCCTCATTTCGTCGGCGCGATACGCAGCGAACGCTGGGGAGAGGCGAGACGGTTTGTCTGCCCTCTCCGTCGCATGACTCAACTCGGCGTGGCCCCGCCCCCTTCGTTCTAGAAAAATCGCGGCCTTGCTGGGCCGCCGATGTGGGGTGAGGAGGTTCGTCTGCGAAGCCGTGCTTCTGCGGGGAGAGCCAACACCCTCTATTTCCAGTTGGTGTTGGGAGAGCACGCGCCCGGGAGCCTTGGATGTTTGCTTTCTTTTTTTTTCTTTTTACCTCGCGGCGTTTCTTCCGCCCGTTGTCGCAAGGATTTGGCGGCGCGCTCTTTTTTTTAGCGCTCGTTCTGTGACAAGCGGGTACTCTAATAATTGAATATACAAACTGCAAGTTTCAATGTGCTATAACTTTCTTTATTCATTTATTTGAAAATATCTCAAGGACCCTAAACACGTGGTTTTACATGAGGTATAATTAACAGCGTTCTGCACTTAAGTCCTTGTGGTGTATGATCACCCCCGATATTTAAAAAAAATACTCTGGTATCTGTATTCCGGAATACTTTTTCGTCTTTTTTTTTCAAAATTATCTCCGAAATATCCCGTTACGAAATATTCCGTCAAAGGCAAATGTATCTCAATTACTCTATTTTAAGCATCCAACCTATGTATTGTGATATCTGTATTCCGAAATAATTTTCTGAGTATCTCTGCGCAGCCCTGCTGAATGGCAAGTACGCGTACATTCGTCATCATCAATCACCATTAGACTAGACATCACCTTCTTTTTTTTTTGACTGAAAAAAAAATAAAACACCAGACCTGCGCAGAACGCGTAGAACGGCGAAAGCTGCAAGAGCGGCCTTTCATATTCTTTTTCAAACACTCTTTGGGTAACGGCTATGCACTCTTTCAGTGTACCCACTATACGCCATAAATCGTCATAATTTTTGTGTTCACTATGCCATCCTTCGTCATTTTTCGGAGAAGCATGGTAACCGCTACACGTTTGCAGGGAATTTCGTGCAATTTTTCGATGCTGTGCCTGACGACGATGAAGAATTATGCCTGAAGCTTTTGTGACGAGGGGGGGGGGGTTAAAGCATTTGACGATCCCTCGTTACGTAATTGGAATTCTGGGACGCTTGGTCGTTCCTCGATGCACCTGTTCCTCGATGTGAAAGGTGCATACGACAACGTAACGCACTATGGCATCCTAGATGCCTTGGCGAACATTGGAATCGGTGGAGAAATGTTTCGATGGATTCGGAGCTACCTACAGAGGAGATCCTTCTTCGTGCTCACTGCGGAAGGCCGCACCGTTGATCATTACACCGCTCGTGGCGTTCCACAAGGCGGGGTTCTCAGCCCTACGCTGTTTAACCTCACGATCATTGGCCTTGTACAAAGTCTAGCTCGATTCGTCAATATCTCTACATACGCTGATGATATATGTATCTGGGTTTCAGCAGTGACACGACTCCAGGTACGCGCACGGCTCCAAAAAGCAGCGAGAATCAACGTCGACGTACCTCCATGCTCGAGGCCTCACAATGTCCACCGAAAAGTGCGCCTTAGTCCCTTTTACCCGCAAGCCCATGATCTGTTATACTGTTTCTATCGACAACGTGAACATTTCGTATACGAGACGTCACCAATTCCTGGGCATCATTATCGACAGAGATCTCTCGTGGAGTGCTCACATCTCGCACTTGAAGAAGAGGCTCATCTCTATCACACACGTGATGAGATTTCTCGCTGGTAAAACGTGGGGCACATCAGTGTCATCTATGCTTCAGCTGTACAGAGCACTCTTCTTGGGATATTTGCGGTATAGCACGCCCGTGCTTTCCAACGCCGGAAAAACTAACATCAGTGCCATGCAAAGCATTCAAGGCCAAGTCCTCCGCACATGCTTGGGGCTACCTCGGTGCGCTAATACGTTAGCAGCAATTGGTATTGCTAAAGACCATCCGATCACGACATATATAACTGTCGACACACTCCGGACACATATCCGTCACATATCCAGAGTGCCTAACCACCACCTTGCTAGCTTGCCAGTATAGAAAGACCAAAGGCAGCGTTTTCCAAAGTTGTGGCGGCTAACCAGAATTCCATCTCGTGGAAATTCTTGCCCGCAACCATACCACTATCTCCACAGTGGTGCATGAAAAGACCGACTGTGCACCTTGAATTTCCGGGGATATCTAAAAAAGGCAAGCCTGTCATCTTCAGCCCTCAAGCAGATCTCACTGGACCTTTTGCATTTGTCGTATGCTAACCGAATTCATGTTTACACGGACGGTTCGGTCTCGGGAAGTTCGACAGGTGCCTTTGTCATACCATCTCGATTAATCACCGTCAAATTCAAGACATCACACGTCACGACATCTACGGGATCCGAGCTCGCCGCTCTTCGAGCCGCTGTGGAGTTTGTTACGCAAGAATCTCTATAGTAGATGGGCCCTTTTCTGCGACTCCAAGGCAGCATATCAATGCGTGCGAAGTCTACGACGTGGAAACTATACCACCAGAAGGTGTATCGTATTAATTCAATTTGTCATCGCGCTGCTGATCAAGGACATGACATTGTTTCACAATGGTTGCCGGGCCACTGTGGCATCAGTGGTAACCACCTTGCTGACGACGCTGCCCGATGTGCCCACGATGGAGCGCCCACACTGTTAATACTCTTGTCAAGAGTAGACGCAGCTAGAGAACTTCGTCACATCGCGCATAATGTCACGCTTGCGCGCTGGAATTCTCCACCTAACTCCAATCATCGCCCTAAGAATCTCAAGTCATTACTTCAGAAACAACTGCCATCCAAGATTTCTCATCTTGACGCTACAATGCTGTGCCGGCTGTGGACTGGGGTAGCGTTTACTAAGTCATTCAGTCATCGCATTAGCATGGCGGATTCATCCATGTGTGAAAGCTGCAACTGTATAGAGACTATTGAGCATCTCTCGTGCCACTGTGCCAAATTTGATGAAGATCGCCGGAATCCCCAGTGTGCCTTGAATAGACTCGATGACCGGCCATTTAATGAAGCAAAGATCTTAGGAGCCTGGTCGCGCAGCACATCAGCACAGAAAGCCACACGAGCCCTGCTGAGATACTTGACAGCAACTTCATTGAGGGACCACCTGTGAAACTCGGCATTGTGTGTGTGACGTGACATGTGTCTATCCTTCTCTCTCTTTTACTCCCCTCTCCCCTTCCCCATGTGTAGGGTAGCAAACTGGACGCAACGTCTAGTTAACCTCCCTACCTTTCCTACATTCCTTCTCTCTCTCTCTCTCTTGGTCGTTCCTTTGCTGTTCTAAAACGCTTTGTTATAATTATATTAACGCGATTCCTTTCCCGACATGAAGCCCGCCTAGAACCAGTTTGCAAGAGAGTTTGATTCAAAAAGATGGTGTGGCCCAGTAGAAAAATACAGGGCTGCAACGCAGGGGGAGCCAGATTCGAATCCCCTTATGTCCTTAATGTTTCTTATTTACTTTTTTATTTCACGTCATGGTAATTACGGACACCGACGGCGGCGGGCAACTGCAGCGCTGCTCTTTATATAGGGTTGGAAAAGGGCACTAAATGATTGCAGAAGAAAGGGAAGAAAATATGGGAAAACAAGTTATGCCTAAGTGAACCAGATGGCACTATTTGCATTTAGGGTATCAAGTAAATTAAAGTTCTCTTATATGTGAGGTATTCTAGAGCCTTCCGACAAGGCCGATTTCGTGCAAG
The DNA here is from genome assembly GCA_013436015.1 of Rhipicephalus annulatus. NCBI lineage: Eukaryota > Metazoa > Arthropoda > Arachnida > Ixodida > Ixodidae > Rhipicephalus > Rhipicephalus annulatus. The sequence goes on along the minus strand of WOVY01014708.1, from coordinate 402,236 downwards.
TAATTGACTAATCACAGAACGAAACGACAAGCAGGACCCTTGTTGTGATCTTATAACAGCTGTTGCTGTAAAACAACGGGGGGGGGGGGCGAGATCGCCACTGCACACTTTGGCAGTGTATACGCTCCTCTATACGACTCTATATGCCTATACGACTCTATACGCTCCTCTATATGCCGTTATCGATCGAAATGGCCAGGAGAGCTAAAAAGTCGTAGGCAGATAGATAGATAGATAGATAGATAGATAGATAGATAGATAGATAGATAGATAGATAGATAGATAGATAGATAGATAGATAGATAGATAGACAGACACACAGACAGACAGACAGACAGACAGACAGACAGACAGACAGACAAACAGATAGATAGATAGATAGATAGATAGATAGATAGATGGATAGATAGATAGATAGATAGATAGATAGATAGATAGATAGATAGATAGATAGATAGATAGATAGATAGATAGATAGATAGATAGATAGATAGTAACTGCGTATCGATGATAAGGCAGCCTTCCAAGCAGCGCTGAATCGCAAACGGGAATGCAAGCGCTGGTGGCGGGCGGATCCTGCAAACCACGCCGCTTAGCCCACGATATCCAATGCTTGCAACAACGCCGCGCCCAACAAGCACCGTTGAGGCCACAACAGCGTCAACGAGATGATTGCTGGTGCACTTTCGCCGGGGGCGAACTCCCGCTTTCGGCGGAAGTTTATCGAGCGGCACTTTGGCTTCGGCTACGACGCCTGTGGTTCGAGAACAACCGCTGTGATTAACGCATTGCGAAACGCATTTAACCACTCGTTACGGTCCTCCACGACCATGCGAGGCACAATGTGCGGCATGTGAAATAGACGAGACCGGAGGCAGAATTCGGCGCAGCGCAGGCATAACTTTTTTTTTTAACTTTTCGCGCCAACGATAAACATGATGCTGTCTCCGGTCTTGTATCGCATTGCACGGGGCGGCCGCTTTTTAGTCGAAGTATATTGTCTTCGTTTCTTTCTTTCTTTCTTTCTTTCTCCCCCCCCCCCTTTTTTAATTTTTAATGGTACCTTTCAACCATCGCTTAATGTCCATCGCAGTCATCGATCGTCTGTTCAAGCGACCTTCGTGCGTGAGAAGCCTTCGATAATTCGTTCAACTTACATTTGAAGGCACTCAAAGCGCCGCGCGTTATAGGCCACAATCACGGGGTATTGTTTTTTTAATTTGGCGCACTTTAAACAAACCCTGGAAAAAATTAACTAGCGTTGTTATCTAGCGTAACTTGAAAATTTTGTTATTTTTGTATAAGAACTTCAAGTCTTGTATTGAATTTTTTCTCCTAGAGTCTGTACTTAAAAAGTTCATTAGGCAATCTTTGTTAATTACCGTGCTTGCCGGATAAAAGAAAAATATCCGGACATGCTACATAGAGCTAAGAACGATACTGCGCCAGCTGGAGACGCGTAGCAAGCAGTTTTTAATTTCTTTATTGGTTAATGCTTTTTAGCTGAAACACCCTTTATTCACGCGCCGCAAGCGTTTCCGCCTGCATCGAAAATCACATGTAGCCGCCACGGCAGAGATTCGATACCGGTCAGAATTCTGGCACACGCACTAAGTCGGAATAAACTTCTTGTGAGCGCCACTAGCCACCATAGTGGCTAGACATGTTGTCGTGTTATTACTGAGGCCAAACGTCCGTATAATTGAGACAGGCAAAAAACAATCGGCTGGTCCCACGTATACCTTCGGAATCGACGTTACGCGAAGCCAGCCAAGGGAAGGTGACTGTGTTGTAATTTTTTAATGAGGAACACGTTATGAAATGATGCTAATGTACAAATATTGCACGCACAGACACATGTTGAACAGTTGCAGATGTTTATATAAGCAGTTGTTTGCACTTGCGCAATGATATCAACAGGAACACGAGTATTAGCAACACCAGAAGCGATAAGCTGATATGAAGCGCTGGTGCTCGCGAGGGTAGTAGCCCTGGACGCTGCTAAATAAATCAAGTTGAGCGGATGGCACAAGTTAACACGGCGGGACGGCTGCATTATAGAATCGCATATGTAATGTTGATAAAATGGCAAAGCAAGCGACTGTAACCACAATTCCTGTTTCACGAGTATTAGTGTCTTTTTGAAAAATCGTTCCGAGCCCTGGCGTGGCTCTGTAGTAGAATACTTGACTGGCGCGCAGAATGCTTGGTTTCGATTCGTGCTGGCACCCTGGAATTTATTCTTCGCATGCGTCGCGCCAACGCTGCTGACGTCAGGCTTTTTTTTTAACGCTCCCACGTTGAAATTACCCTTGTGTGTACTCGCCGTTCCTGGGTGTGAATCCCCTGCGACACATACCCGCGTACTATCGACACATACCTGCGCGCGGGTATGCGCCACTGTCTGGCGGAAAGTGTTCGATGACGTACGCGACGGGATTGTGACACGATTCATGCCTTGGCCAGTGCGTCGTATTCTTCAACCATCTCAGCTTCCCTTACTAATTTTGGTTCACGCCAAGTCAAGGGGGTGACTACGGGAGCATCCAGACGTTTGGCAGCTAGATTGATAGATACGTAGATTGAGAAAAGTTTTATTTACTTCAAACACGAGACAATTACAGCACTACTGGTCAATAGCATTGCGCATACAAAAGTGGATCTAATTACAATTCAACACATACTACGTGACGGAACATGCTTATTTCCTATACCACTCAAGCTTGTACAACAGACACGCCAAAAGTGAAAAAAAAAATTTAAAAAAAAAACATACGCTAAAAGTGAAACAGTGAAAAAAGTGAAACAAAAACAAAAAAGTGAAAAAAAGATATACGCCAAAAGTGAAACAGTACGCAATGAGATGATTCGCATTAAAACAAGCGTTCCTTATATAATAATTTGCGTTAAAGCAGCGCCTCTAGAAAGCGTGGTCACCCGTTGCAAAAGATCTTGCTTCTAAGATCGACTTCACTTCGATGGTTCTCTGCTCAAACTATTAAATGCAGAGACAAAATTTGTAGTAAGCGGTAATTTATAGGCTAAAAGAAATACGCTAAGGCATTAGTACATTAAGAACAAAGCAACATTTTTGGTTTGAAAAATGTTTTGATGAGACAATCAGGGCAAGTTATAGCTTCTTGGCCAGAGATAGGGTGGTGGTTCTGTCGCTTGACCTTAGCAAAAATACATTTGCTCGAATGTACAAATCGCATACCACTAAGTTCTGCAAGCACTTCGGCACTATTTTAGCGGGACGGCTCAGTGCTCTCCCATAGTTGAGTACGACGTACTCGAAATCGAAAAACATTTTTTCTAAACCCTCTCTGGTAGCGGGTCTGTGACTTCCTGGGATGGCTTTATGCTCTCCCATAGTGCAGTACTCAAATTCGTTACCGACCTTTTTAAACTCGAGAGTACAGTGAACTATAAATCGTGAACTACTCTTTCGTTTTAAGTAATGTTAGCCGGGACACATTACGAGTTCTTCTCCCATGGTAAAGTGCGTGCAGAGCTCAAAGCATTCTGAACATCTGCCAGCATAGAGTAAAATAAAAATTAAGATTGGGCACTTTGGCCGAAAGCGGTGCCGCTGCGCAGCTTTACGCCGGCTGTAAGGTTAAAACACATCACTGCTTTCGAGGAAACGCGGGTACTATAGTTATCTACTTCCGTACCTTTTCTAGGGCATTATAAGGAGGTTAGGTTAGGTTAGGTTAGGTTCTTTGCGACTGCGATTTCACTAGCTCACATCGCGGCTCGTAATCCGTCTTCATCGCCTGCGGTTGTCTGGTGCGATCATGAATTCGGGTGCCAGAGAAGTGCACATGGCGTCGACGCGACGTTGTTGCGCTCCCTGCACCAAGTTCAAGAGAAGTACGGGAGACGCAGGGAGACGCGTTAACTTAGAAGATGTGCCCGACGTGCGTCGTGGTCTTCGCTTGTTTGGCTGCTGCGAGGTAAAAACACCATCAACACTTTGTGCTTTGTGAAATGCGTATTTGTCATTGAAGCGTTTACGTTATATTTCTCATCGTGCTGTTCGGCATATATATATATATATATATATATATATATATATATATATATATATATATATATATATATATATATATATATATATATATATATATATATATATATATATATATATATATTATGACGACTCGGTTGTAGCGAGGTTTATTGGCCGTGAACTCGGGAACGAACAAGCGCAACGGACCCGACAAAGAAGCGCTCGTGCCAAGCAGATGATGATTGTCAGCCAGAACATATGATGATGATTGACTGCTGTTCAGATGAGGATGAAGCGCATAATAGATGCCTACACTGATCCCCCCCCCCCCCCCCCCCCGTGGAAGCGGCCAGCCTGGCCGCTGCGGGCGGGTAGTCAAGGTGACGAGGAACGTCGTGTGAAAAGCTTCATGCGGGAAACGTGTACAATTTCGGTGCTGCGGTAACGACGGTCAGTTGGCACGACAAGAGGCGTCACACGATAGTTGACAGGTGAAGTCTGCTCTAAAACAACATATGGGCCGATGAATCGAGGCTGGAACTTGTCGCAGAGACCAGGTGTGCGAATTGGTGTCAATAGCAGCACCTCGTCACCCGATCGGAATGATACCACACGATGAGAGGTGTCGTAGACGGCCTTCCTTGCTTGTTGCGTAGCTTCCGTGTTCATACGAGCGCGCTGGCGGCACTGGGCAAGGCGAGAAATATATTCTTCGCAAGAAGATGGTGATGTAGGGCCATTGCTGGTGAAGAAGGAAACATCGATAAAGAAAGTAGGTGAACGTCCGTTAACGAGATAAAACGGTGAGTAGCCTGTTGTGCGCTGAACAGCGGTGTTGTAGGCAAAAAGTGAGGAACGGTAGAAGTTTATCCCAGTTTCTGTGATCCGGTTGAATGTATACGGCTATCATGTCGGCAAGGGTTCGATGAAATCTCTCGGTCAGACCATTTGTTTGAGGATGGTAGCTAGACGCCATCTTGTGTGTGGTACCAGAAACGCGAAGAACTTCACCTAAAAGCTGTGATAAGAACACCTTTCCACGGTCACTCAGAAGTACACGAGGTGCACCATGACGTAGTATTATGGCCTGAAGGACGAAGTCAGCAACTTCCGATGCTGAACCAGTAGCTACTGAAGTTGTCTCGGCGTAGCGTGTCATATGGTCTACGGCGGTGACTATCCATCTATTTCCAGCACCAGTAACAGGAAGGGGTCCATAAAGATCGACACCGACGACCTCGAAAGGTGTTGTAGGGCACGTCATTGGCTGTAACTGACCAGCTGGGGGAGATGTCGGAAGTTTGCGAAGTTGGCATGGAGAGCAGGAACCCACGTACTTTGCTACGCTGGTAGAAATCCCAGGCCAATAAAAGCGGCTTCGAATGCGGTCGTAGGTTTTGTGAAAGCCTAGGTGGCCAGCAGTCAAATCGTCATGAAAGGCGTTAAGTACAAGATGTTGAAGAGCGCGTGGCAGAACAGGTACCCAGCGTGTGCCGTCAGGATGATATATGTGACGATACAGCACACCGTCCTGAAACTTGAAGTGCTCGAGTTGTCGACGAAGGCGTGCATTGGGTGGACGCGTAGCTCCTGAAAGGTGGTCTATAATGCGCCGACAATACGGGTCAGCTTGCTGGTGAGAACTGAAGGGTTGTTCATCGTCGATTGGCGGTTGGTACAGCGAGGCGAGCAATATATATATATATATATATATATATATATATATATATATATATATATATATATATATATATATATATATATATATATATATATATATATATATATAGTGGGAGTAATAATTCAATGGGCCAGTTAGTCTTCGTGAAGGTATGGGATATGGCACAACGGGAGCGTTGTCAACAAGGATAAATATATTTATTTCCCAACAGTTTCGGGAGGGGACCTCCCTTCATCAGGGGATGAGGGGACTCATCCCCTGGGGACCCATCCCCTGGGGACCCATCCCCTCATCAGGGGACTCATCCCCTGATGAAGGGAGGTCCCCTCCCGAAACTGTTGGGAAATAAATATATTTATCCTTGTTGACAACGCTCCCGTTGTGCCATATCCCATATATATATATATATAGATGTATGCCTAATTGTGCGGTAGGGGAGGCACTTATTGAAGGCCTTGACAATTCACAAGCAACTATTTTCGTTACGTATGCTACCCTTCAAATTTCACGATGGCCTGGGCCCCACCCTCCCGTGGTACGGGCCTGGCAAATGGCTGAAATTCTGCATGCTGTTGGGAGTAATCTCGGAAGGCATTTATTATACCGAAACTATGCTCCGATGAATTGTTGCATTTTCTAGGTTCATTTGCGACAGTTCAAAGCGGCCACTTGTAGACCACATGCCGAGAAAGTAGACAAGAGAAGTAGCCGGGCTAAGACGCGCACTGATCTGTTGCGTTCATCTTTCGCCGCGTCAGTTAGATTGGCTCGCGTTTCAACGCTGACTGATGGTCATTAAGAACGAAAGAGCACTCTATGTTGTTTTGATTTTCTACGCAAAGCCAATGCCGAGGAATATGCGCGTTTCGCTTCCTGGAATCGGCCTCCAGCACGGCCGTGCATAACCCGTCGCTATATACGGCGACGCGCGCAATCATGAAACGGCTCTTCAAGAAACACCCGAAGCCCATTCACGTTGCCGTCCTGCGTGCCTGGTAGCGAAAAAGACGCTAACCTCGGGCGACGCATGCCAGACAGGCAGCTCCAAGGTGTTTATTTCCATCGTTTGCGATTCCCGCGTGCGAGTGGGCACACGCTTCGCCTTAACGTTTGTCCGCTGCGACCGCGTGAAGCTCCGTCCCAAGGATACGCACGAGACACCAGCCTAGGCCTGTTCACAGGGACGACAGACCAGATGAGTTGCGGCTGGCATGCAAATACTATGCTGAGGCTAAACATTCGGAACCTCGATCGGTCGACGCTGATGCGGCGAAACCGGATGTGTGCGCGTCGTTCCTCTTCATTGGCTATTTTCGTTCACGTTTCTTATTTATTTCTGTTGTCCTATCCCTCAATGATTGTTGCTTTATGCACAAGTACATCAGATGACCCCCGTAACAGCGAGAAACAGCATGTGTTCTTAATAATGTCCTTGTTGAGTTTCATCTTCTATACATGTGATGATGAGTTGAAACTCGAAGTTTGTTCCGTAAAGTCAGCGGAAGTAAAAAAAAAGACACACACACAATAAAACCGTGGA
>WOVY01014708.1:385000-390000 GCA_013436015.1 Rhipicephalus annulatus | reverse complement strand
AGCTTCACGCCGGCTGTAAGATTACAACACATCACTGCTTTCGAGGAAATGCGGGTACTATAGTTATCTACTTCAGTACCTTTCCTAGGGCATTATAAGGCTACGTGTCTTTGCGACTGCGATTTCACTAGCTCACATCGCGGCTCGGAATCCGTCTTCATCGCCGGCGGTTGTCTGGTGCGATCATGAATTCGGGTGCCAGAGAAGTGCACATGGCGTCGACGCGACGTTGTTGCGCTCCGTGCACCAAGTTCAAGAGAAGTACGGACGCAGGGAGACGCGTTAACTCAAAAGATGTGCCCGACGTGCGTGGTGGTCTTCGCTTGTTTGGCTGCTGCGAGGTAAAAACACCATCAACACTTTGTGAAGTAGCCTTTACGTAATATTTCTCATCGTGCTGCTCGGCATATATATATATATATATATATATATATATATATATATATATATATATATATATATATATATATATATATATATATATATTGTAACGAGGGTAGTGGGCATGGAGCTCGAGGATAGAAAGAGAAGAAGACTTGCTGTGATCGCAGGCTTGCGTTCAGTTAGCCCTTGCGCTAAATAAAGCTCTCCTTCGCCGAGTTCGCCTGCTTGTTCAACAACCCGTTTCAAGTGGTGGAAGTGCTGGGCACATCTGGTCCTCACCCTGGAACTTCGCAGCCGCACACTCCAACGACCTCCTACAATGACTGATCCGGGGCCATCTCATGCTGCTACTCCAGATCTCGCACCTGTGCCTGTCTTCTGCGCTGGCGCTCTCCGGCAGCGCGACCCCCCCATATTTGGTGGCACAGAGGACCAAAATGTGGACAACTGGATTGCCGAGTATGAACTGGTGAGCGCCGTCAATAAGTGGAACGCAGCCGATAAGCTCACAAATGTGAATTTTTACCTGACCGACGTGGCAAAACTATGGTACACAAATCATCAAAGTGATTTCAGTACCTGGTCGGAATCAGCGAAAACCCTCGCGGAAGTCTTTGGCCGTCCTGCTGTCCGCCGCCTTCGTGCTGAACAGCGCTTGCGGGGCAGAGTACAGAGAGCAGATGAAACTTTCACGAGCTACATCGAAGATGTGCTATTTCTCTGCAAGCTCGTCGATTCGACTCTGGACGAGGCAGGAAAGATCAAGAACATCATGAAAGGAATCGACGACGGTGCATTCCAAATGCTGGCTGCGAAGAGTCCCCAGACGGTCGCCGAGTTGATTCAGCTCTGCCAAAGCTATGATGAGCTGCGTAGGCAGCGCGCTTCTACACGTTGCGCTGCTCAGGACACCGCGGACATCTCATCCCTCGACTATCGCCATGACACCGCCGACCACTCTGCGTTGATGCCAGTCATAAAGCAATTCATACGCGAGGAGGTCGCCCGGCAGCTATCTATAATCACAAGAACTACCGAGCCGATGGCACCCTTGTCGCCTTCGCTTCGCCAGGTCATTCGATCGCAAGTTGCCGAAGCATTGCCGCCAGCTCAGGCTTCCCCAACTGTTACCGCACCACTAACGTATGCAGCCGCAGTTGCTCAACCACGTGCGCCAGCGTCTCCGGCCATCTACGAAGCTACTCGCCACGTTTATTCGTCGACCCCACCTTCCCGCTCGCTGACCGTCCCGTCTCCGGCTGTATATGAAACAGGTCAAAACGTTTATATGACGCCGCCGCCTGCACGACCATTTACGGTACCTTATTCAGCGAACAGCGCCCCTATCGTCAGCCAATGGCGCACTCCAGATAATCGGCCGATATGTTCTTCATGTGGCATCCCAGGCCACGTAGCTCGTCACTGCCGTCGTCGCAGCTTCCCTTCTCACGACATTGCAGGGGCCTCACAATACATGCCCACCATGCCCACTTAGCCGCGATATCCCGTTCCTGCCAATACACCTCTAGACGTACGTCCCGGTCGCCGACCATCCGGCGCAAGCCGTTCACTTTCTCTTCGTCGTCGATCTATTTCTCCGATGTTACGCCGCAACAGCCCACCGCGAGGGGAAAACTGACGGGCGCAGTTCCGGAGGCAAGAACTGCGTTGGCAGCGAAAATTTCAAGACTTAACTGCTGTCCCCCGAACGAAATCGAACTCTATATTGATGGCATTAAGGTGCACGGACTTGTTGACACTGGAGCTGCCGTATCTGTAATTAGCGAGAAACTGTGCCGAAACTTAAAGAAAGTGACCACACAACTTACCGACCTATCTTTGCAGACAGCTACGTCCCATCATATTCAGCCTTCAGCTTTGTGCACCGCACGAGTCGTCATTCAAGGTGCGATGTACGTCGTCACATTTGTAATTTTATTCCGTTCTTCGCATGACGTTATCCTTGGGTGGGACTTTCTTTCGTCAAATTCTGCTTTGGTCGACTGTGCTCGTTCTGAACTCGCGTTGTCTGTGCCGTGCTATGACCCCGACGATGGTGCTTCGTGTAGAGTGTTTGCTGCTTCTGACGTTGACATTGCGCCTTTCTCAGCTGTTGTTGTCTCGGTGTCGTGTGCCTCCCCTCTGAAATCGCCTGTGTTGTTTATGCCATCGGTCCCATCTGCGTGCCGTCGAAATATCATGCTTCCGTTTGCCGTCGTCATTTTTCGCAATGGTCACGCTGCCATTTATGTGTGCAATCCGTCGCACAGCCCGTCATCCCTACTACGTGGAGAATGCCTGGGAAGCTACGAACTTTACGAGTGCATTCTTCCGGCTACTATACCCGATTCTGCGGTTTCGCTCCCAATTGGTGCTGTCACTCCTACCAACGCGCCTAATGATGTTCTGGACGTATTCTCGGATGCCATCGACTCTGAGCTCGCACCAACTCAGCGCGAAGAGATTATAAATCTTCTTCTCCGCTTTCGTTCTTCATTCGATCGTGACCAGTCAGGCTTAAGCCGAACCTCTGCGGTCGTTCACCGTATTGACACCGGTCAACAAGCCCCGCTAAGGCAGCGTCAGTACCGTGTGTCATCTGCTGAACGCCGTGTCATCGACGAACAAGTGGACGACATGTTGAAACGTGGCATCATCGAGCCCTCCAACAGTCCCTGGGCTTCACCGGTTGTTCTCGTCAGAAAAAAAAGACGGATCCATCCGGTTCTGCGTTGACTACCGCCGACTCAACAAGATAACGCGCAAAGACGTATACCCTCTGCCGCGCATCGATGATGCTTTGGACTGCCTACAAGGAACAGAGTTCTTTTCTTCGTTAGATTTACGCTCTGGCTACTGGCAGGTGCCGATGGCAGAGGGTGACCGCCCGAAGACAGCCTTTGTAACACCGGATGGACTATATGAATTCACCGTTATGCCCTTTGGCCTCTGCAATGCGCCTGCCGCTTTCGAAAGGATGATGGATACCGTCTTGCGAGGTCTGAAATGGAAAACGTGCCTCTGTTATTTGGATGACATTGTGGTATTTTCAAGCGACTTTGCGACCCACCTCAGCCGCCTCGAGCAAGTTCTTACGTGCCTTTCCACGGCGAGACTTCAACTTAACTTGAAGAAATGCCACTTCGGCGCTCGCAAGCTTGTAATTCTCGGCCACGTGGTTTCTAAGGACGGCATTCTCCCGGACCCTACGAAACTTAATGCAGTCGCGGCGTTCCCAAAGCCAACCACCATCAAAGAGCTTCGAAGCTTCATCGGCCTATGTTCTTACTTCCGGCGCTACGTCCGCAATTTCGCCTCCATTATCGCCCCCTTGACCAATCTTCTTGCCAGAAGTTCTGACTTGTCAGCGTGGTCGCAGGCGTGTGATGATGCATTTCAGGAACTCCGACGGCTCCTCACCACGCCTCCCATACTCCGACAATTCGATCCATCTGCTCCAACAGAGCTTCATACAGACGCTAGTGGTGTCGGGCTAGGGGCCATACTAGCCCAACGCAAGGATGGCTTTGACGAGTACGTCGTTGCCTATGCCAGCCGCACCCTCAGTAAAGCCGAGAAGAATTACAGTGTAACTGAAAAAGAGTGCGTCGCCATTATTTGGGCAATCGGAAAATTTCGGCCTTATTTGTATGGACGTCCGTTTGATATTGTAACAGACCACCATGCGCTTTGCTGGTTATCTTCACTAAAAGATCCTAATGGTCGGCTCGCTCGTTGGGCATTGCGGTTACAGGAGTTCGATATCCGTGTTATCTACCGTTCTGGCCGGAAGCATTCCGACGCCGATGCCCTGTCACGTTCGCCATTGGCTTCAGAGCCTGTCGGCTCGCCTATCTCCACTAGTGCTGCCTTGGCCATCAGCATCTCGGACATGCCTTCCGAGCAACGCAAAGATGCTTGGATTTCATCTCTTTTGGACTTTCTCTCAAACCGGACGCCCGCTCCAGTTTCCAGGACGCTTCGCCGTCAAGCAGGACACTTCGCTATTCGGGATAACCTGCTTTACCGCCGAAACTACAGCTCGATCGGCCGTAAGTGGTTGCTCGTGATCCCCCGACATCTGCGCTCTGACATTTGTGCCATGTTCCACGATGATCCGCAATGTGGCCACGCTGGTGTGTTAAAAACATACACCCGCTTGCAGCTGCGGTACCACTGGCGCGGTATATGTACCGTTTCGTTCGCCGTTACGTAAGGTCTTGCCTTACGTGCCAGCGACGCAAAATGCCCACTCAACATGCCACAGGTCCCTTGCAGCCGTTGCCATGTCCAGCACGAGCTTTCGATCGTGTCGGAATCGACCTTTACGGTCCGCTTCCCTATACTTCGAGTAGCAACCGCTGGGTCATTGTCGCTATCAACCACCTAACGCGGTACGCTGAAACAGCTGCGTTACCTTCTGCTACCGCAAAAGACGTTGCGTGTTTTATACTGCAAAACCTGGTTTTAAGGCATGGAGCACCTCGGGAGTTACTAAGCGACCGTGGCCGCGCTTTTCTCTCCGATGCCATCAAAGCGTTGTTGAGCGAGTGTCGCATCATACACCGCACTACCACAGCCTATCACCCGCAAACTAATGGGATGACAGAGCATTT